>CM021110.1:88011847-88584424 GCA_007115665.2 Sequoiadendron giganteum | reverse complement strand
GATAGTAGCTAGGTAACATGTGTCAGGTCTACGCCCTAGCCTTAGTGTGTCGATAGTCCTATTTTGTGAGTCATGTTTACTTGTTTTATGTTATATGATTTTATTAGATGCTTATTATTTGTTTAATGTTTAGAATAATTGCATTGGAAAAAGTAGTGATTATTTTAATATTAAATTAAAATTATGCTTTGATGTTTGTTTAAAAGTTTTAATGAAATTTAATTTAATTAAATTTTAATCTCAAAAGGGTTAAATTTAGTTATTAAATAATTAAAATTGATTAATTAAGTTTATTAAATTAAATTAAATTAATTAAATCATGAGAAATTGAAAAGAAATGAAAATTGTATTTTAATTTAATGTTATGTTTTCAAAAATGAGAAAAGAAGATAAATATCTAATTCTCTACTTTGCATGCAAAAGGGAATTAGGGTTAGATTAGATATTTTTAGTTTAATGTGAATGCATGTTTCAATTTTTTGGGAGAGAGAAGTTTTTGGAAGGATTGGTATTTTCAGAGGAATTTGGGAATTTTTGAAGAAATTGCACAAGTAGGGTTTGAAATAAAATTTGGATTTTGGAATTGGAATTGGTTGCACTTTTGAGGAAAAGCTTGGAGGAGGCTTCTATCAAGAAATTTCATCATCTTTTGTAGCTTCATATTCCAGGTTTTATACTTGATGTTTATTTCAATTTTTAATTTAATGGTTGAGGAAATTTTGATAAACTTACTATAGGAGATTATTTAGTATACAAAACCATAGATCCATTGTTTAAATTTCAATTTAAAATGTTCTCAAACATTTAGGATTTATTGTGGAAATTCTATTTTGAAAAACAATCAGATCTGTAGTGTAAATTTAAACCCTGTAGAAAAATTACATTGAAAATCAAACAAAATTTAGTTTTGTACAAAGTTCTTTGTTTAAATTTTTCTAAAATCTGAAAGAATAGATTGTGGAAAAGTAATATTATAACTTTTGAATTTTGGAATGAAAATCTGGAAAAATAAATTAATTTTCTTGTTTCTGGGTTTTGTTTATATATTTTTCAATTTGACCAGTTTTAAATTCTGGTAAATATATATATATATATATCAATATATATTAATATATATTTATATATGAATTTGATTTGTGTATTATATATATATAAATTATAGAGCTTCTATTATTAAATTATATTACTGTTAAAATTCTAGAGTTGAATATTCCATCTCAAAAAACGAGCCTGTGTTAAATGGGGATTTTCCATTTTTTTCGTTTTTGGGGTTCTGTGTTTCTTTAAAAAAAATATATTAAATAAAAGGTATTGAAACGATTGTAAAATAAGGTCTTTGAATTTTACCCGTTTTTGGTTTGGGCGTTTTGGGGACCTGGAAATTTATTTGTTTAAAAAAAAAAGAAATTGATTTATAAAATCTGTGATTGGTGGTGGGTGAAGTCCCACCGACCACCGTACCAAGGGTTAAGGGATGCACTGCCCATGTGATAGTACGCCCATCCCATTAGGGGGGATGCACTGTCCCATGGGGAGTGTGGCCTCCCCAATACTTGGCAGCCGTGGACAAAGGTACGAGTGATGGTGACAAGGGAGTCGGCACCCCACAGTACCCTGTCTGTGGGTACGAGGTTAGCTCGGCCCACTTAGTTTTTTTCTAATTTCTTTTTTTATTTGTTTTTTTTTTATATATATATTTTTATTACTTTAAGTTTATATGTTTTTGTTTTAGTATGTAAATTTGCTCTTTAAATTCGGACACCTATGTGTTTGTTCGTCATCTGAGGTAGCTCGGGAAACGTGTCAAGAATATTAGAGTTTATATTAATCATATTTATATTAATGTTATATAAAAATATATATATAAATATTATATATTTAATAAATGTATTTATTTATATATTTGTTGGTATTTGTATTTTTAGGAGAAATGGTGATAGATTTTTCCAGAATGATTTAATGCTCAAACTATAATATTTTTTTAACAGAGTTTCTTTTTCTTTATTTGAATAAGATGCAAGTATTACTTTTAACATAAAGTATAAATTTATATTACGTAAGTATGTTTAGTCATTGTTAGAATATTATTTTATATATATATATATATATATATATTTAAGAGTATATATATATATATATATGTAAATGATGATCAGTTTAGACATGCTAACACATGCATGTAGTTAGACAAAAAATTTAATGGAAATCTCTTATTGAACATGATTGGGTAATTTTGCAAAACTATTTGTTTTAATGATGAAATTACTGCGTTTTAGTGAAGATTTATAAGAATAATATTTATTTTCTGCGAGAACATTAAGTAGAAATATGAATTTAATATATCCAAACATAGTGTTTTTCATTATCAATGCAATATTAAATTATTTTCCCTTTTAGTGAATGCTTTGGAATGGGTAATTGTATTTATACATGAGAAGTCTTCCAGTGTATGTGGGTCATTCCCATGTTAGTTGATGTTCGTTTTTCCTTGGGTAGATTTATTTGAGTTGTTTTCCTCCAAGTGTTGGAGTGAGATCCTTTATTGTCATCTCCTAGAGTAGGAGAGACTGAGTTATTCAGTTCTATAACACTTGAGTCACCCTTGGAGTCCAGATTTGAGTAGTGAGTTATCCATTAGAGGAGTGGCTTTTGTTAGGGGCCGAAGCCCAAAGAGGTAAATCGGGTAACCTTCGAAAGTGTTTTTAAGAAGTGATAATTAAAGCAAAGTACTTAGATGACTAGGATGCATTCACATTAACCAAGATAAAATTAACCTCACTCGCAGACACAAGGGCTTGTTTAGACTTGGGTTGAGTGAGAAGGTCTGGAATGGCAAGGTCAACTAGCTTGTCCATATGAAAGGTAGTTGATTCCGCTTGAGTGAGTATGACATTCGGGATTTGGTTGAGGTCACCAGGATTACCGAAGCCTATGAAGGATGCCCAGAGGAGATCTCATGACGCACTTCGTGATGACACTCTATCTAGGATAACCTTGTTTATATGTTGTGTGTATGGTTTCTTTAGCACACTTGATTTTATTATGTCTGGAAGCAATGTAACCATGTTAGTGTTAGATTTATATTGTGCATATGTATGGTTGAGTCAGTTTGTTCAGTTAGTCAGCCTTTGGTTAGAGGTAGTAGATTTCTTGTCCATGTTGTATTTTTACTATCTCCTAGCATGGGGGGTGGGCCTTCAGGTACCACTAGGTTGGGTGGAACATGCACCAAAACTGTTGGGTCCCCCTTTGTTCTTCAGTTCATGGAAGCGAGACATCTAGCTGGACAACTTGTGGATATTGTTATTCTCTTCTTGTACTATTGTAATTCTTCTTCTATCAGTTGTATTTACCCCTCTTGTTGTTACGAGGTGGATTTTGTAATTATTACTCTTATGTATTTTGACTCATTATGGGAATGAGGATTGTAATCTTGTAATGGTTTATGTAATGGAATTATGTGATGGTTAATCTATTCTTATCTTGTATTTACTTATGTTAGATGTATGTCATTACTTGAGATGTTTAATGCAATGTAATTTAGATGATGTATGTTAATGGGAATTAAGTAATCTCGATTGCATAGCCTTAGGGGAGGTTGTCAATTATAGGTGAACATGTATGTACAATTCATCTTAAAAAAAAAATTAGTACACTTTTGTAGTGAATTGAAACTTCCTCTAGGGTTGCATGGCGGGGCATTACATATATCTTATATAAATATATACATATATATTTAGATGTGTGAATGCTCATATATATATATATATATATATATATATATATATATATATATATATATATATATATATAATATTTTTAAAGTATATATTTATTTTATTGGTTTAAATTCCATTTGTGTCGTCCGTACGGCGAATTAATTTTGTAGATTGAAATTCGTAATTTAAAATATAAAAAAACAAAAATCGCAAAAAAAGGAGGTAGGGTTTTTATTTAATAAATGAAGGGGAGGCTGGGAGGCACTGCCTCCACCGCCGCCCCCATGAGGGGACGATTGTGGAGGAAGGGCTTCCGCAGTCCCTCCCCTCTCTCCATACAGCTGCAACCCTTTGTTTGGGGTTCGGCTGTGGTAAGCACAACCGCCCCCCAAACATAGGGGATGGCCCATGTGCTAACATACCAGCAGTTACATTTTAACTAAGTTGCGGATAAAACAAATCCGCGACAGATAGTATTTCATTCGCCTGTGTTTTATTGTGATTTTCAATATGTAATTTTTATTTGATATATATATATATATATATATATATATATAATATAATATGTGTTGTATATTTTGTATTTATCTAATGTAAATTTATATTTGGTAATTAGTTTGTATTTGGTAAATAATGGTGGATGTAGTTAAAGTATATATACAATGTATATATATACAACTAAAGTTAATAATATATATATTTAATGTAAATACATAATACGAAACATATATGTATATATTTGGGGGTAAATTTAATATTGTATTTTGATTTCCAACTTTGCATGCAATGAAAGATATAAGAAGGAATATTTAATTGATAAATTGAACATATTGATTTTTGGGAATGAAATATTGTTTTGTTAATGTAATTGTAGAAAATATTGAGATGTATATATTACATGCAATATATATATACATTAGAATGTATATTTAATGATTTGAGTAATTGGATGCATGCAATAAAATTTTGGAAGGGTAAACTATTAGATGAAATGGACATTGTGTGTAGTTGGAAAACTGGAAGAAATATAGAATTTAGTTAGGGAAATTGAAAGGATTTACATGCATGGATTCATGTTGTTTTTAAAAGTAAATTTAGGAATTGATTATATTGATGAGGAAATTTATTATTTTTATTTAAATTATTTCTATTAGAGCAATTAAATCATTGTGATTGGAATATGAAAGAGATATGGATTTAGGATATCCAAAAATAGTAATTTCCTCACAATTGCCTTTTAGATTTATTTTCCTCGTATTTCGCAAAGGGGATGTGAGTATAAATTGTTCAAGATTCCCAATTATGAAAGAGGAAATAGGGTTTTTGATTATTTCTGATGATCTAGTTATCATGCCTTTGACTTTGTCAATGTTACCTATTGAATGTGTATGGATTTAAGAAATCCAAATATTAGAGTTGATTATTGACTTGAATGCTTCTATAGCTATGTCGTCAAGTTGCATTGTGGGATATGGGATTATGTGTTAGTCCAAATTTGTAAGTCTTCCAGAGAATCTTAGAGGATGAGGGTTGTCAATTCATTATGTCAACCAGTTGTTTTTTCCTTGGGTAGTGCTTGGTGTCTTTTCAGTATTTACCCGGATTCCATGAACGGGGTTGTTTCGTACTTCCTGAGAAAGGAGTGGACTATGTGTTTATTGCCTCCAAGATGTTTGGAGCGAGTTCTATTATTTGTTTCCTCCTTGAGATGGAGTGGTTTTGATACCTAGGTTGTATGCACTTGTGATTCCCTTGGTGGTTAGTTTGTTTGTGTGTTGTCGAACAGAAGAGTGGCTTCCAGTAGGGGCCAGAGCCTGGAAGAGGTAATATTTGGGTAACCTATGGAAGTAGTTTAATCAAGTGATAACTAAAATTATAAATTTGGGGAGTACTACACACTAAAAAGATAAGTTCTAGCTTCACTCATAGTCAAGTGCTAGTTAAGGCTTGGAATGAGTGGGAAGGCCTGAAATTGCATGGTCATCTATCTTGTTTGTATGAGAGGTATTTGATTTCGCATTAGCAAGTATTAGGGCCGAGGGTTGGTAGAGGTCACTAGGATCACTGGAGCCTATGAAGATCCATAGAGGGTGACTTATTATGAGTTGTGCGATGACACTCTATCTAGGACAACTGTTAGTATTTATGTTGTGTATGGTTCTCTAAACATACTTGATCTATTTTATGTCTGGAAGCAATGCGACCTATGTCAGTGATGCGAGTGTTGTACTTGTGTTGTACTTGAGTTGTACTTGTTTAGCTCATTTGTTTGGTTATGTCAGTATGTGTCAGTTTGAGTCTGCCTATGGTTAGAGGTTGAAGATCTTTGTCCATGTTACTTTGTTACTATCTCCTAGCATGGGGGGTGGGCCTTCAGGTACCACTTGGTTGGGTGGAACATGCACCATACACCGTTGGGTCCCCATCTGTCTTCAGTACTTGGTGGCGAGACATCCAGTTGGACAACTCGCAGTTCTTGTGTTATTTATGCACTGTAATATTTCAGGTTGTATAAGTTATTTATCCCTCTTATGTTTATGAGGTGGAATTCTGTAATTGTAACTCTTATGTACTATTGCCTCATTCTGGGAATGAGTGATGTAACTATTGGATTAAGTAAATGAATATGAAATTGTATCTTGGATGTTTATCTTATTATGTTATATTGTATGATGCTTATTTCATAAAGTAATTTAATGCTATGGTTATGTTTGTGTGGGTTTAAGTAATCCCAACCTTGTAGCCTTAAAGGTTGTTGTTATTAGTAAGTGAATGTGTATGTTAATTACACTTTTAAAAAAAAATTGGTTCGCTTAAGTCATTAATTGCAACTTCCTTTAGGGTTACTTGGTAGGGCATTACAGTCATTTAATGGTAAAATCCTCTAAAATAATAGGTAAATGCCTACAAAATCTCACTTATCACATAAAATCTAGATAAATATTGACTGGACAGCTAGATGGGAATATTTTATTTTCATTTGTAGTATTTTTTCTCAATTTGATGGCAACTTATTTTTTCATTTGCATTTCTTTATGTTTTAAATCTGTATGCAAATATTTCATAATCAGATAATACTTAATTTCTTTAAAGAAAAAATCTAGATTTTTTTAAATTTATTTCATTCCATTATTTAGCACTTATTATTAATTATTTAATCTAATCACATGTAGCTATAATTTGCAGCGCATCCATGCACAAACACATACTCTCTAACATATTAACATACATATAATTTTTTATTGATGTAATCCTTGAACCTCTCTACATAGAATTGTCTCCCTCTATATCTCTCTTTATTTTTCCTAATCTCTTCAAAAATCAATTAAACTCTCAGATTTTAAATATATTAATTTAATTTGTTCTATATAAAAATATATTAATTATTAATTATAATAATTTCATATTTATATTTTATAATTTTTATTATAGAATATAATATATAATAATAGTAATAATAATAATATAACCTATATATACTATTATATATAATAAAAAATATAATTATATTATATAAAATATATAATATATTAATTCTATTTTATATTATATAAAAACATAATAATTAATAAGTATATTATTAATTTGTTTTATATAAAAATATATTAATTATTAATTATAATAATTTCATATTTATATTTAATAATATTTATTATAAAATATAATATATACTAATAATAATAATAATATAACTTATATATATTATTATAACTATATTTATTATTATATAATCTATTATATTAAATATATGTAATATATTAATTCTATTTTATATTATATAAAAATATAATAATTAATAAGTAAATTATTAATAATTTATTTTTTACTATAACTAGTAGTAAGGCCATATAAATTTATTGAAGGGTATGATGATAGTGCATACTACCTCAAGATCTTGGCTACAAATATTGAGTTTGTGAGTTCATGATACTATAGATTAATAGTGCTTCTTGTAAGTATTGGTCCTACCTTATACACATTGTGTTTATGTTGCACAACATGTTGTGTATATATCGTGTTGTCTTCATGCAATCATGAATCCTGTCATTCATGAAGTGTAATTCTCTTAGTCCCCTCTTTGGTATAACGAGGAAGTAGAACACGATCTAGTGAACCCGAAAGTGTAGGAAAAGACTTCATAGTTCCGCAGAACCACAAAGCTGAATTATGAAAATTCCTCACAGGCTCACTATCCTGCAAGGGGGGTATCCTTCAAGAACTCTCACATGAAGGAAACTAGGAAAAGAACCTTATAGACCTGTAGAACTGCAGGGAAGGTATCCCTAAAGAACTCTCACATGAGGGAGACCAAGAAAAGCACCTTACAAACCCACATACCTGCAAGGAAGGTATCCCCCAAGAACCCTCACATGAGGGAGACTGAGAAAAGCACCTTACAGACCTGCAAAATTGCAAGGAAGGTATCCCCCAAGAACTCTCACATGACAGAGACCGAGTAAAGGGGAATCCGCAAAGTTAGAGGTGACGACATGTTTACCTGCAGATAGAACACATCAAGAAGCGATCATGTAGGCCAGTGAACGGACATTCATGCAGACCATCGCTAAGTTGCAAGAATTTCAAAGGGCTCCCTCGGGAACCCTTCAAAAGGAAGGAGGGTCCACTCAAGGGACGTGTTGTTTGAAAGGTGAAGTCTAGTCGGGTGCCCCCAAGCTAGACGTAAGGATGCAAGGATGATCTAGTTGGGTTGCCCTGGACTAGACGTCAAGGTGTGGAACCGGTCTATTTGGGCTTCCCCCAAGCTAGATGCCATAGAACTTCTTGAATTTTTTTGAAGGGGTCCCTCGAGAACCTGACGTGAATAAAACAGGTCCACTCAAGGGACAGACTATTCAAAATCTTAACATCTTCCTTCTCGAATCGATTCATCATCAAGGGATCCTTTTGAAAGATGTTCACTTCATCAAGAAATTTGAAAGGAAGGAGATACGCTCATGCAAGGGGAAGACTAAGACCGTTCTCACTTCAGAGGAGGATTCCTAAGTCCTTTCTTTACGAACCCACGATGAAGGAAACATGTTTCGTTAGGGTTTCAAGTTGAGAATGCAATTCTAACAAAGACGTGTGTGAGGGATCTTCGAGAGAAGATTCGTTCAACAATGAATGTGTTTTCTAGAGACCGAGTAATGTAGAAGAGGCGTTGTCACACATGAAAGGGAAAACTCAAGCAAAGACAAGAGAAAGGTAAAGAAAAAAGATCACACATAAAGGGCACAGGGGGATCTGGTTTTGCGGGGTGAGATTTGCCTTTATTTGTATATATTAGGTAACCATAGTAAGAGGTGAAATATCGTCAATCCCCAACCAAATCAGGAAGAATGTACGAAAGAAAAAGTAAAATAAAAATTGGGTCAACATGGAAGAAGGGCTAAATGCTCTCGATGCTTTGCATCACCCCCAATTTACCAAAAGTCAATCACAAACATGAAAGAATGATGACACATATAGAGGAAGGTTTACAACACAAACACCACGCCTGTATCCACGTAGCAACAGGGGTGACGAGGGTCATCTACTAACATGTAGCTTGATCAAGTGGGAGCACAGTCACGATACACACACATATCTAATTTAAAGATTAAGAAGAGGGTCTCCCCCTAACACTGGTCAACCAAGAGGTCATCGACTTCCCACTCTATATCATCGAAGGGGGGAGGATGACGAGCCTACAATGGTGTAATGTTAAGGGGGGGAGCTTCTTATCCTCCCGCAACAAGGGACAAAGCAAAGGGACCTATGAGGTCTCTATCGCTTAGCTCTTGTGGGTCTAGGGTCAATGACCTAGCGAAGATTACTGACAGGGTCGAAACTTCATCCACCGAGTTAAACATGCACTTAATGGGAGTGCCATGTTTCACCTCAGTGGATGGAGGAGTTTGCACTCGAGGTTCACCACTAGGCTCACCGAGGGACTAGGGAGCGATGAAAAAAATAGGGGAGGATGGGATTGGTTCCGTTACTAGGATAGAACGGGTCAATTTGGGGCCACCTTTCAAAGAAGGTGGGCTCTTCATACATCCTCCATTGCTGGAGGTGCCACGCTCTACCTTGTTCTTCATTGGAGGAGGTGAACTCCCCACAGATGAAACAAGGAGAGTCGAGGGAGAGGAGGAAAGAACCGCAGCGGACATGACCAAAGTGTTCACCATGTCCACGAGCTTTTGGAAAGGCAAGACATCTAGGATGGAATTCAGCAAGGGAGGCTCCATCAAAGGAGTGATGAACACTTGCACCCTTCCAAGTGCATGTGAGCTCATAATGGGGACCAAAAGAGATTCAGAGATAGAAGGAAGAAAAGAGGAGGATGTAGTAAGAGGTAAAACCTTCTCTTCCTCCTTCTGTAAGGAGGATTGCTCGATTAGGAGATATTTTTTTGACACTTGTGTTAGTGCACAAGGCAGTTTCTATGACTCTTCAAACCAAAATCCGGAACTTGTGAAGGGACTGAAGGATCCTGCTCAGCCATGGGAGTGTCCTCCATGGCTGTCTCCAGCGGAAGGGCAGACTCTTGAATGGGAGAAAGAGGGGCAGGCTCAAAAATGGTGAGAAGAGTTGACTCTATCACCTTAGAGGTGTATCCTTTCCTGTTTGGGGGAACAAGAATAAGTCGATGGGAAAACTCCCTCCACAAGCCTTTCTTTCTGCCATACAAATAATACCAAGGTCTTGGGGACCCATTAGGGAGATCCGATATCCTAACCTTCGGCTTTCGCCAAGGAGGCATCATCGCACTTAGCGGGTAGAACCCGAGCTTGTTCATCCAATACTCTTCTCAAGAGAGGGGAGTGGACGAGTCAGCTTGAGAGGGAGCAAGCTTCTCCTTTCCTTTTCGGGAGGAGGAGGTAGCTGACAACTCGGCGATAGGAAGGGTCAACTCCGGTTGCCCCTTGTCCCTAGTTTTGTACTTCACATAGTTCTTGTAAAGTAGGTCTGTTCTTTGTGAGAGTGGACCGACTGGAGTGGGCCAAAAGTGACCTAGCGAATATCCCCCACGGGATACCACAGGTTGATGTCCGGTGTCATGCACCAAGTGCACAAAACCTTAGTGGGAGAACTTAAGGCACTTATGAATCACATAGGCGATCCCATTCATGGAAGCTAGCCCAAGTATGCCTAGCTTCACTCTGAATAGGTCCAACTTGGGGATGAAATTGAAGACTGTTTCTACACACCTAGATCCAACTAGGATGGACAATTTTATCGATCCATAGGGTTTAAATAAATTCCATCATGTGTGCGGATGATGGACTTTATTTTTTCATATTCCTCCCTCTGTAGGGAGTTTAAGAGTAACGTCTCCTTCGTGATGACATTCACTCTACTCGTGGGGTCAACCAAGATCCTTTCCACAATGTTACCATTGAGGCGAGCGGGAATATAAAGTGGAGAAGGCTTGCTATTTTCTGGAATGTCTTGCGAGGTAAATGTCACATCCGACGAGCCAGTCGCAAGACGAGGAGAGGGAGTAAGAATAACCATGTTAACATACGCCTTAGGGTGAGAAGTATAGTCAGTGGGATCGATAATCATGCTAGAAGAGTGTGATGAAAATGGGTCTGTGTATATCTACAATTCACTATTAGCTTCTGCCACTGATTTATTCATGTTTTGTTTTCCCCCATAAAGACAGATACTACCGTCCTCGATGTGATCCTGTATCTCATGACGTAGGCGCATACAACATTTGGAATTGTGTTCGTTAACTTGATGGTACTGACAATAAGTATTTTATTCATACCCGCTAAGGTATGGTTCTCAAACTGGTTTAGGAGGTGGCAGGGTAAGGATCTTATCCTTCACCAACTTCTACAAGATGGAAGAATATGATTCTGATAGCTTCATAAAATTTCAGTCGCATCTAAGGTCGTTGTTATCCATAATGGCTACTACATTTGTAATAGTTTTACCTCTTCCCAAGATCGATAAGATAGATCTTCCTTCAAAATGGGAGCGCGAGTGAGGACCCCCGAACTGAACCACAATTTCCTAGTATTCTCATAGAGCCACACACAAGTGTGCAGAAGAAGGATACTTCATGAGGGCCAACTCCTCTTGCTAGGACCTTTGTAAGCTCCTTATGAAGACCGTATGTACATTAGAATCAGGTAACAAATACAAGATTTGTGAGAAGAGCGCCTTGTACCATGCTATAAAGTTTGTAATCTTTTCACTGTCCCCTTGTTTACACCGAACAAGGTCTAAGAAGGTCATCTTCGGTCTGATATTGGCTTGGAATTGTAACAAGAATTGGTTCATAAGTTGATCGAATGTGAAGATCAAATTATCAGGCAAAGAATAGTACCAATCTAGTGTTGTATATTTGAGGGATCAGGGAAATAGTTTAACCATCAATGCATCGTGATGGAAGAAGTTCATGCACAGGGCGTTAAAGGCGGACACGTGTGTTTGCGGGTCCCCTTTACCAATGTATTTCTCAAATTTTGGAATCTCCATCCCTTGGGAAAGGAGTGTTTAGGATTGCAACCGACAACGGGATGTGTCAGAAGAAGGGCTAGAAGATAAGCTGGGTTGAGGCCTAGGAAAGGTTCGCTAGCTGGTTCTACATCTTCCGTATATTCTAAAGAAGGGTATTCAAAATAGGGTCATTAGAAGACATAGGACCACCGGAACCACTGCCAGAGCCACCACCGTGACTACCGCCAGAACTACCACCAATACTGTCACCACCGGTGTGAACTCCACCAACACCACCACCGTGACCACCACCAGAGCCGCCACCGATGCCATCGCCACCAATGTGACTTTCATCGGAGCCACCGCCATTATTTCCACTGACACCGCCTCCGCCAATGCCACCCCCACTTCCGAAGTTCCCACCGCCAAAGCCTTTGCCCATCATTTTTCCAAATCCTCCACCACTGGAGGCAACAGAAAGGGTGAAGTGGAAGCTCAAATAGTTCCTGTTTACTTGGACAGTCTCCAAACTTTTAGAAGTAGAGGGTATATTGATCGAGGGGACCATGTTAGCCATATACATGAATATAGGAGGCATCAACATCTCCAGCTACCTCTCGCGTTCCTCGAAGAGGCCACCTCATATCATAAGACCAAGGCTCGAGGGGGCACATGCTTCGTCTAGACCAGCGAGACTAGCCAAGATTTCTACACTTGTCCGATCTTTTTCGACCATGTATCTTATTTGACTGATCACCTTAGTAGCCCTAGCCAACTTCGGGTCGCCTTCCAGGTGATTTTCCAATGCACCTAACCCTTTAGCAAGACTAATGACATACTCGGAAGGGATACAAATGACCTTATGCTCGTCTACAAATGAAGAGGTTGGTGATGCAAGAGGAGTAGGGATGTGATCAGTTTCATCAAGAAACCTAGGTTCGCCTCGTGATACATGCTCCTGTGTGGACAGACCAAATGTAAAACTGGAGAAAAGGTCGGTAGTGAAGCTAGAGGAGACCTTCGTCTTGTCCATCGAAAGGTGTCACAAAATTCTTCTAACAATATGCCTAGAGGTTGTAGACTGGGTCGTGAAGCTCATAAACTTTCATAGCACACCAGGGTACAACGACCAAGAGGTAAACGAGAAAAAGTTCAGGATGTCGACAAATGGATAGACATTGGTTCACGTCAGGTTCACAAAAATGTAAGAGAGGGGGACCACCCACTGCAAAGCCCTGAGTCACAAAAGGCCAAGAGCAAAAAGGTTGCCCTAACTTACCTCAATTCAAGGAATTTTAGGATGAAAAGGGTGAGAATGATGAGGACTATATGTCCTTCGATCATTTTGTGATCCCAGGAGTTGCAGGAAGACCAGATGAGTAGCTTTTCTAGAATCAACTTTGTTTCTCAAGAAGCTCTCTGTCTGAGGACAGAAGCACGGTTCTAGGATGACAACACGGTGCGCTAGCATATCATAGGTCCACTAGCATCCGTACAACTAGAGAACCAAAAAGACGAGGTTGGAATCTCGAGAAAGGACTGGTAGTCGGGTTTAATAGTTTCAAGAAGCAAAGGACGAGATTAAGAAGAGAGAAAAGTAAATACGAAAGTGTTAAAAGAGGTATATTACCGAGAGGGTGACGAAGATGATCTCGTAGAATATCCTCCCCGCCAGCTTGCTTCAAACTCTCTCAATATCCTCGACATATAAAACCTTAAGTAGATTTAAATATTAATAATGTTGACATCAATGACAACCACATATCAACAACACAACCAAAACATCCAACAATCTCCCCCTTTGGCATTGATGGCAACACATGATGTGAAAAATAATACCATCAACCCAACTAACTCTTCTTCAACAATCTCCCCCTGAGATTGTGCACTCTTTCTTGTTTCCTTCATTTCTCTTCTTCCCCACTTTTTTCACATTTTTTCTCTCCCCCTTTGACATCAATGGCAAAGGTACACATGCTTTGATCTCAAATTTGAATCATCTGACTACTCCCCTTGAGTAGCAATCACCATAACATCAATCTAGAATATGATATGACAATGAATTCATGAACCGATACAAATACCTGCATCTTTGTTTTGATTAGAAGGGGAAATCACCCCTAATTTTCCTCTGAGGTACTCAAAATTATCCTTAGGCAACGGTTTTGTAAAGATATCTGCAATTTTCTCTTTGGTAGGTATGTACTCTAGTCTAACTTCTTTATCACTTACTTTGTCTCTCGAGAAGTGATATTTAATGGATATATGTTTTGTCTTTGAATGCAATACTGGATTCTTAGAAATGTTAATGGCACTTGAATTGTCACAAAATATGGCAATGGGTTCCTCATACTCAATTCTGACATCTCTCAACATTTGTTTCATCCATAATACTTGGGTACAACTATTTTCAATAGTAATGTACTTTGCCTTAGTAGTAGATAATGAAACTGAGTTTTTCTTTTTGCTTATCCAAGATACCGACTTCCTACCTAAGAAGAATGCACCACCACTGGTACTCTTCCTGTCATCTACATCTCCTACTCAATCAGCATCAATAAAATCACTTAGAGTAAGATCATCATCCTTAGGATACCAAAGACAAAGATAAATTGTCCCTTTCAAATATCTGAATATTCTTTTCACAACAGTCACATTGGACTCCTTAGGATCAGCTTGAAATCTAGCAACCATACACATAACATTCATTATGTCTGGCCTGGTCTGAGTCAAGTAGAGTAATCCACCAATCATTGATCGGTATCTTGCCTGATTTTCTTTAGGAGAATCATCTTTCTATGTAAGTTTGCATCTGATCACCATAGGTGTACCAACTTGTTTAGAGTTTTCCATGCCAAACTTTTTCAATAACTCTTTCACATACTTAGACTGAAATACAAAGATTCCATCATCTAATTGAGTAATTTGTAATCCTAAAAAGAATTGCAGCTCTCATATCATTGACATTTCAAATTCACTTTTCATTTCATCAACAAACTTCATACACAAATCATCATCACCTTCAAAATTAATATCATCAACAAAGACTTCAATGATCAATTCTTTGTTCTAATCCAACTTGAAATATAGATTGTTGTTAACAGTACCTTTATTGAATTCAAGTTTCAACAAGTATTTATCCAATCTAGCATACCAATCTCTAAGGGCTTGCTTTAGTCCATAAAGGGCTTTCTTCAATCGGCATACCATGTCCTTTTCGTCAGTTAACTAAAATCCATCTGGTTCAACATAAACTTCTTCTTCTAGTTCACCATTCAGAAATGTTGACTTTACATCCATCTGATAAACTTTGTAATTTTTGAAAGTAGCATAAGCAAGAAATAATCTAACAGCTTCAATTCTAGCAACAAGAGCAAAATTTTCTTCAAATTCGATACCTTCCATCTGTGAGTAACCTTTGCAAACCAATCTTGCTTTGTTTCTGACCACATCACCGTGTTCATTCAACTTATTCTGGAACACCCACTTGGTTACAATCACATTTTTGTTTTGAGGTCTAGGAACAAGATCCCATGTATCATTCTTCTGTATATGCAACAGTTCTTCTTTCATGGCTTCCATCCAATGTTCATCCATGCACGCTTCACTTATACTTCTAGGGTCAACTTTAGAAATTAGACAATATTCTTCTATAATTCTTCTTCTAGTTTGCACACCTTTGCTCTTGTCTCCTATGATCTGACTATCAGAATTATTTCTTCTTACATATTTAGGGTTTTTGAAGTTTTCTCTTACCTCTTGTTCTTGTGTTTTTTCTTTTGCATTTTTGCTAGCTTCTGCTTCTTGATTTCCTTGGTTCACTGGAACAATTTGAAGTTGATTTTGTGTCTCAACAATATTGTTAGCATCATCATGTTGATCATCTAAATCATAACCACTAAATCTAGATGATTTACCAATATCTTCATCAACCTTAATCTTTGCACTTTCAACCACTTTCTTCAACCTTTTATTAAAGCACAGGTAAGCTTTTCTTTTAGTAGAGTATCCTAGGAAGATTCCTTCATCACTTCTAGCATCAAACTTACCTATATCATCATCTCTCTTGATGTAGTATTTGCTTCCGAAAATTTTAAAATACTTGACCAGGGAAAACTTTAGTGGCGAATCTTTGCCAATTAGCAAATAATAGAAATCAGGAGCTCCAAAAATGGCGAATAGTACAAGCTAAAATAGAGACTGAATCACCAGGTTTTTACAAAAAAATAATTTCCTCTCGATTAATTCGCCATGTAAACGATGTGTCACTGACACTAATTCGCTAGTAGTTTATACAGTAAAATTTAAAAATATTCACCAATAATATTGTGTAATTCTAGAGAATCAAGAAGGGAATCTACTATATTTGTGCCAAACTCCCGAAAAGACGTCTAATCAAAGTTCTATTTGATCTCCATTGTTCACTGTTTCCAATAGTTCATGACATACGTCATCATCGTTGTATCGGTGGGACATCCCTAAGTGTCCCACTTATGATGTTCACTCACGTCGACAAGGCTTCCCTACTCCACTTGGGGTCCACCAAGGCATAGTTACACCACTTGTGTAATTCCAGAGAATCATGAAGGGAATCTACAATATTCACGCGAAGCTCCCGGAAATACATCTAATCAAAGCTCTATTTGATCTCCACCATTCACTGTTGCCAATAGTTCATGACATACGTTATCATCGTTGTATAGGCGGGACATCCCTAAGTGTCCCACCAATGATGTTCACTCACACTGATATTCACTCACGAAATGAACTTACAGTCATTCGATTTAAAAGCTAATCGATGGTAAAATTTTCAAGTTTCATTTAGTCTTACTTTTCAAGTGAGATTTTTTCAAAACACTTCATCCATGTGTGTTTCGTTGTCCTCAAACCCTGCGAGGGTGCGTTGCCCCCTCAACCCCCACAAGGGCGCTCTACCCTCTTGACCCCCGCAAGGGGTGTTGCCCCTCAACCCTGTTAGTGGTTATTGCCCCCGGGCCCCTACTTCAATATTAAAAAAAATAAAAATATATATATGGGGCAATTGTGTCGACCAACTATGCAAATTTTTAAAGGAGAGATTCGCCATTGTAATTAATATTTTTAGCGATTATTCACTAGGATTCACCACTGTGATTATTATTTTTACCAATTATTCATGAAGATTCGTCAGGATTTTACAAATTTTTTAATACTGTTTATAAGATTCGCCAGGAAAGTTAATATTTTTTTTCAAATAAAAGGAAAGATTTGCCAAGATTTTACACCTTTGCCAAGGAGGGGTTTCTTAAAGTTATCCTTGTGTAACTTAACAGTAGGCTTATAACCAAACCATAGCTCAAAAGGTGTCCTACCAGAATTACTGTTGACATTCACCTTGTTAATGGTGTACACAGCAGTACTTACAACTTCTCTCCAGTAGAAATGAGAAACATTTTCTTCTAGCATCATGGTTCTAACAGTGTTCAGAACGGTTATGTTCTTTCTCTCAAAAACTCCATTCTATTGAGGGGTCCGGGGAGTAGATAACTGTCTTTAGATTCCATGCTCTTCACAAAAAGAATTGAATTCCCATGAGGTAAATTCACCACCTCTGTTTGACCTTAGACATTTGATCCTTTGATCTGTCTCATTTTGTGCCATAGCTTTAAAACTTTTGAAATTTTCTAATGCTTCATGTTTTTCTCTTAAGAAAGCAACCCATATCATTCTAGAATAATCATCAATGAGCAACATAAAATACCTTTCACCTTATAGGCTTCTAAATTTGGAAGGACCACATAGATCGATATGTATCAAATCCAGTACTCCATTAGAGCTATACTGTTTGCTCCAGAAGGAATTTCTTGTTTGCTTTCCCATATAAAATTCCTTGCACACAGTTATTAGTAGGCTTCACTAACTTAGGTAGATCTCTAACTGCTTGAGTAGTGCTTATCTTGACAATGTTATCAAAGTTCACATGAAATAACCTCCTGTGCCATAACCAACTTACATCAATTTGAGCGATCAAACAAATTTTACTAGCAGCACTCAAATGAAAGATATTACCTTTTGTCTTTGTTCCCGAAGCAATCATATTTCCTGAACTTTCCATTATTTTGCACTTACCATTCTTGAATTGTAGATTGTAACCTTTGTCTACCATCTATCCAACACTCAACAAGTTATGCTTTAAGCCTTCTACATAAAGAACATCATCAGTATTGTGCTTACCACCAAAATAAATAGTGCCTCTTCCACAAATCATGCCAGAAGTGTTGTCTCTAAACCTCACTACACCACCATCATAGTTTTCCAAGCTTAGAAATTTGATTCTATTGCCATTCATATGATGTGAGCATCCGCTACCAATCACCCACTCATCTTTCTCTTCAACTTTTCCTGCAAGAGCTTTCTCAAAATTCACATTACTAGTAGATTCAATGGACGCCTGACCATTTTCTTTGATAGCAATAAATACCCATTCATCTTCATTTCTAGTTTCTTTATCAGATTCTTCATCAGTTACAACTTCTTCGACATAATAGCACTTTCTTTGAAATCTAGTGTTCTCAGGTTTATACTTTGAAACTCTTTCAGGACATCTAGAAGCAAAATGACCTATCTTACCGCAAGAAAAATATTTAATAGGTAAATTTCCTTTGTACTTACAATGACCTCTTGATTCTCTTTTCACAATCAATGCTTTTAGTTCTTCCAATTCTTTTTCTTCTTCTCATCTTCATATCTGAATGTTCTCTGGGAACTCTCTCATGAATCATATTTCTTTTTCCCGAATACAATAGCCTTGAAATCAAATTTAGACTTAGGAGCAGACTCATCGAATTCACTCAATTCAAATGCAACAAGATTTCCAATCAACATGTCTTTTGTAATATGTTTTATTGCCCCGAGTTCATTAATAGCATGAACTTTTGTCTTGTAGGAATGGGGCACAAATCTAAGTATCTTAGCCACAATTTGATCATCATCCAAAGTTCCACCGATACATCTAATGTCCATCACTAATTAATTTATCTTTTTTGAGAAGGAAAAGATGTTCTCATCTTCACTCATCTTCAAGCTCTCCCATTTTCCTTTTAGACTTTGTAGCTTAGCACTTTTCACTAGTGCATCTCCTTCATACAATGTTTCTAGCTTTTTCCAAATCTAGTATGTAGTCTTCAATCCCATCACATTTGTCATCTTCAAATCTTGCAAAGCACTTACTAGTGTTTCTACTGCCCTGGTATTAATTTATTCTTGCTTCATCTCATCTTCAAAGGAAGGACCATTTTGAGGAATAATATATGCAATTTGTGTCATCTGCTAGTAGGTTTCACCAATGTACCTCAAATGACATTCCATCCTGACTTTCCATAGAGAGTAGTTTTTACCATCGAATCTAGGACTATCCTTCTTGAATGATGCCATCTCGAATCACCTCAAGTTGTTAAGCTTCTTTCAAAGGAACTAGCTTTCATACCAATTGTTGGGAAAACAAGGATAGACAACTGAGAGGGGGGGTGAATTAGTTGTTACCAAAATCAAACTTGTACAAATTTAATCAACCTTATATCACAAATATGATAATTAACAATGCAAGCGTAAAATCAACAACACATCAGAGACACATGAACACCAAGATTTTATATGTGGAAACCCTGTTAGGGGAAAAACCATGGTGGATGTTAGTCCACAAGATTATACCATGTTAGAATTTTAATGAAGAATGAAAATAGAATGCACTTGCATTCAGGCACACTTCCTAGATCACACTACTCAAAGGGAAGGCTCACTGCCTTACATACAGTAATTAGATTAAATCCATCTGATGAATTTGAACTGAGAAAATAGCTTCTACAAAACCCTTATTACAGTTTCGATTAGGCACACAAAAACTTTTGTCAACTCTTTCACCCTCTACTCAATCTCTTCCACACTCTGCTCTGAATGATTTGACCTATATTTGCACTTGTACACCATTATACACTTGAGCACTTCTTCTAAATGAGGAAAACAATCTCATATATATATATATATCCGCTACACGGATTTACATCCACTATTCAGTCGGCCACAAATAAAGAATAAATTACAACTGTCAGCCTTGATACATGAATAAATTATAATGTGCACCAACACAAGTCGGTCACAACATAGTGAGGACCCAAAAAAACATCTCCAAACAAGATAAACAATAAAATATTAATCCTCATGGATCCGCAACACGCTAACACCACAATGTCGGCCAAGAACATGAACACTCGGGCACACATTAGAAAAATATCCGATCACAAACACTCCAATCACTACGGATATACAAGAAGGATAGAGCATGATCTAGAATCATACATGAGCATCACAGGAACATGCACAACACATGAAATTTCCATAATTTCATCTGCTTCAACTAAGAACACCGTCTACAAAAACTGAATAACTGTAGGCACACAGATCTTCATAACATCCACAAATCTTCATGCGCACCTCTGAAACTTTCAGAAAACATACTAGAAAGTTTCAATAATAAACCCTTTGAAGCACATCTTCAGATCTTTAACACACAGGGCTTTCCAACATTCTGATCTTCTCAGCTCCACTGGCTGCCTATACTATATTTTTACAATTTTCTCAATATCCTCGACATATACAACCTTAAGTAGATTTAAATACTAATCGTGTTGACATCAATGACAACCACATATCAAAAACACAACCACAACATCCAACATATGGTTCGGTTGAAACCACATGGAAACGACATGGTGCGTATGTAGCCACATAATTTTAGACGAATAGGTTTCGACCAAAAATTATTCGCTTGAATACGTTTCGATTGAATACATTATGCTTGAATATCTTAAATATAAAAGCAAAAAAATAACTAGGTGACGCATTTTGCATGTTCGGCTGAATTTTGTGTGTTTGAAGGCT
Source organism: Sequoiadendron giganteum (assembly GCA_007115665.2). NCBI lineage: Eukaryota > Viridiplantae > Streptophyta > Pinopsida > Cupressales > Cupressaceae > Sequoiadendron > Sequoiadendron giganteum. Next base: position 88,563,353 of record CM021110.1, on the reverse strand, counting down.
AATCAGTCCAAGACTATGTCTACGTCAAATATGTATCGAAGCCAGGTTTTCCTTCATTGCTCATTATTTGTTTCATTGATTTGCAAGTCAATAGTTGCATTATTATTCTTGATAAGTGATTACCTTGAGGCTTTTGATTCTAGATTTGGGTGTTGGCAAGAAGTTGAGTCCACTTTTTAGCCATGTAGTGGAAGTTTTTTCCCTCATTTTCAGAATTTGCCACATTTGACCTTAAAATTTGAAGCACTTAGAAATGGAATCTTGAAAAAAGTCACTAATCATTAAATATAGTACTTGGATTCTAGTTTCCAAATATGTAATTTATTTCAATTCTTAGATGATACAAATTGGTTTTCAATAGGCATTCTAAAAACCACTGTTTAAAAGTCTCTTTTTTTACCATACCATCCACGTGTACGTCATCCATATTTTGACCTAAATAATTATATTTCTCTATATCCTTCTGGGAAAAGATTTGTAACTCACTAAAGCACGCTTTCCATTTTTTTTATAATTTTTTATTGAATATTTTTTTGTTATTTTTTTATTCGCCATATTCGGTGTTTTAAAAAATCATCGTGTATGTCATGCATAAGATGACCTAAACTTATGAATTTTTTTTAAATGAAAAGAATTGTCTGAAGTATGTTTCGTACAATCCATTTGTGAAAACGTTATGTTGACAAAAAGTTATTAAAATACTAAAAAACCCTGATAATTCAAGTTTATGGACCTATTTAATCAGAAACTAAATGAATAATTAAAAAATAATCCAATTGTAAAAAAAATTACATATTTGGAATCTAAATTGTCTAATCTATAATGGGTTTTAATTTTGTCGAAAAACTCTGCAAAAAAAACCTTTAGACATATGCCCAAAGTCAATATTTTTTTTGTGACATTGCTAGGACCTTCAACTTGCAAGTCAAACTAGGTCCAAGGCCTAGGTTCGAATCCCCAAACCTTTCCTTGAACTTGTAAACAAACCAAAAACCCGGTCTACATTTCAAATTTTAGAAAACAGGATCCCGTTTACTAAATGGGATATCGTTTCCAATTTACCCATTGAAAATGGAAAGAGATCTCGTTTAATAAATGGGATCCCGATTTTTTAACTCGGGATCCCATTTACTAAACGAGATCCCGAGTTATTTTTTAGCATTATTTTTTATTTTACTGTCAAAAAGGGGCATCTCGGTTCTAAGAATCATTTTGTACAATCGACTGCAACATATTCCTTATTTTCTATCACCTTTTATCTTGTTGAAGCTCTTCAAGTTGGGATTTTTTTCAATTTTGAAAGGAGGCATCATTGGGACACTGTGACAAAATAATTTTGTTGAATTACTACTTGTTTTCAAAGAAGGAAGAGGAATTTTATTTAATTGCTACTTTTTTGGAGGAAGAGAAATTTTGTTGAATTACTATTTTTTTTCAAAGGAGGAAGATAATTTATTTTGAATTTGTATTTCCTTTTAAAGGAGGATGAAATTTTTGTTTAATTGAGCTACTTGTTTGAAGGAGGAAGAGAAATTTTGTGCATTTTCTATTTGTTTTCAAAGGAGAAATCTAGGAATTTTATTTATTTGCTATTTGTTTGAAGGAGGAAGATATTTTTTTTTGAATTCCTATTTGTTTTCAAAGGAGGATGAGAAATTTTGTTTGATTGAGCTACTTGTTTGAAGGAGGAAGAGGAATTTAGTTTAATTGATACTTGTTTGAAGGAGGAAGAGGATTCTTGTTCAATTGCTACTTGTTTGAAAGAGGAAGAGGATTTTTTTTTAATTGCTACTTGTTTGAAAGAGGAAGAGGAAATTTGTTCAATTGCTACTTGTTTGAAGGAGGAAGAGGAATTCTGTGAACAATTGCTACTTGTTTGAAGGAGGAACAAACAAGGAATACTCTCAAGTTTTTGACATTCATTTGTGTATACTTCAAAAAAAATCAATCATGGGATCACAATATCAAAATAAGAGGAAAGATAGGAAGGTATTGACCCCTAAAGAAATTCAAGCAAAGAGAGAGAAGGAGAAAAGAGAAGGAGAAACAAAGACAGAGAAAGAAGAATGATAATTTGATCAATGAATGATGGTGAAGCATCCAATTCCACAACTATTGAAGATAAAAAAAATTGTGGAGACCATGGATGTAGACGATGCAAACTTGCAAGAGGTAAATATGGAAACTAATACGAATATACAAACTACTCCCGGTATGTCTTCAAATATCCCTTCCAATGCTATGGAGAATGTTTCAATAGGCACAAGTCTAGGTACATCTTCAAAACCACCTTTGAGCCTCATGGAAATGGTGTTCATTAGAGATTTAGAAAATGTTGGATATCACAATGTTGGCATTGATAATATTCGTAGAGTTCAAGATTTGAGTCAAATTGTTGTTGAAAATAAAAATGAAAATAATTTTATTGAAAATGAAAATGAAAATAATTTTATTGAAAATGAAAATGAAAATGAACTCTTAATGAAAATACTTTTATTGAAAATGAAAACGAAAATTGTTTTGTTGTTGAAAATGAAAATGAAAATCCTCTTAATGAAAATGAAAATGAAAACCATTTTGTTATTGAAAATGAAAATGAAAATCCTTTAATTGAAAATGAAGATGAAGATGAAAATGAAGATGAAAATGAAAATGAAAATGAAAATAGTTTTGAATTTTTAAAAAAAAAAATTGAAAGTGATGTTTTGGATAATCTTCCTGGTAAGATTTCTTGGAGACAAATAAGAACACATGTTGATAGATTATACAATCAATTTTTTTATCATAAAATACTTTCAGTTCAATGTCAACTACTGATGCAATTAATGAGAATGCAAAAAATGAGAAAAGTAATGAAAAATTTAGGCATTTTTGTTAAACAAAGAAGAAAAGATCAATCACTAAAACATGCTATGTATACTATTGCTAGTGTCATTCAGTCTATTGGAAAAAATAATAGATCTAAAGATAAGAATGCAACAAGAAGAGCTATAACAATTGTTGTAGTTAATAAAACAACTTTGAATAAAAGAATGGTAAGCAATATTAGTGAAGTTTTAAAAATACATCCTAAAACATTGCTAAGAGTGGCCAAAAGAAGAGAAAGTATAGAAAATGATCCTATCAACCAATGTTGGAGTTTCAGTGGTCGATTCCCAAGGTCTGATATGAAATTGAATGTTGGAATTAAATCTTTGATTGAAAAATATTGGCATGATAATACTAGGGTATCATCTAATGTTAGAGATGTTTTAAAATTAAGGATGGGGTCCAAAGTTCATGATCCTCATCCAAAACACCTATTAGATACAACACAAATTGAATTTTATAGAAAATTTTGTGGTGATTTAGTGTTACTTGGTAATATTTAAATAAGTCAAAGGTCTTTTGAAAAATGTAAACCAAGTTGGCATGTAAATATTAATAAGAAACAAATATATTTTTGTTGTAAAACACATGTTCAATTTCGTTATTTATATGATTTTTTTCAATATATACGTTGTACTTTGCATACTAACATGATTATGCAAGAATGTGGTATTAATATGCCACCTGAAACAATAAGGGAGTTTATATTAAGTTTGTTTTGTGAAAGATCTGATGGAAAATTATTTTATTTAAATTCTTATATTTCTAGACAATGCACTAGTTGTGAAAATCTTTCATTCTTAAGAGTTTTCATGCACGAAAGTGTTGATAATGATTTTGGAAAACTATTATTGGATGTTAAAATATTTAAGAATGTTAACTATTCTCTAAAAGATTGAAATATTGGAGAGTTGTGATTTAGTTATAAAAAAAAGTTAGTGTGCATGCATTCATATTAGAATTTAAGAATAAGATTGTACCAAAATATGCCACACACTCTCAACATGCTGGATGGCTCAATGGCCAATTTCACGCATGTAGAAACACATTTCCAACTAGTACTACACTTTCAGTGGTTGATTTTGTGGAAAACTATACTCTAGCTCCATAAGAGGAAATTCAATCACAATATTATAATTCAGTGCAAGTAGCTATGTTTGTCCATATTGTTTATAGACATGCAGATTGGTGCAGGAGCACCTTCAGGTCTTTTGGAGAGATCTTTGCAAATTTTGGCTTGTAGGTGGTTCTAGCCAACCACCAAGTTCATAAGGACTAGGTTATAAAGTCCCAAGGTTTAATTGAGGTGTGTGTTGTGGCAAAGTTAGGTTATTTTAGAGCTTTGAGGTTTGGGAAAGTCTTAATGAGGAGATTAGGCAAATCTTAACGATGTTGTCTTGGCAATTTGTCCTAAAAGTTTGAAAATGGCATTCATGATGTTCTAAGCCTAACCTAAGGGTCCTAACATATGGTCATAAGGTATATAAGGCTAGAAAAACCCTAATATGACATGTGGGAAAGCTATTGTACGGATTGAGATTTGGGAAGAAGAGATTGTAACTTGGAAAAGAGCAAATTTGTTTGAATTTTTGTGAAAGAGCCTTCATCCAGTCAATTAATGGATTGAAAGGACTAAACTTATGTTGTGAGTCTTTCATTTGTGATCTATACCTACCTTTTGAAGCATTGGTTTAGTCATTTAGTTCAACTGGTTAAGGTTTTGCAATGTTGTTTGGATTCTTGGTTCCACTGCCCGGTTCAAGGATAGTTTTGTAAATAATGATCCCCACTTGACTTCCTATGGAAAAGCTTCCATGGCCACTTGGAATAAAGTAGGGGACTGTGTACATAGTGTAGATATAGATTTGGAGTCTTTGTGTGCAGGGTAGTTGATGTAACCATCAAGCTCTAGGCGAGTGCAGGGGCATTCTAGCTAGTGCTTGGACAGAACAACAACAAGAAGACTTGTTAAATGAATTGGTTTGTGCCAATCAAAGGTGTGGGGGTGTAGTGGCATGTGTCTTTGACATGTGTATGCAAGGAGAAGTGCAGAGGAGGCAAATAGAGCACTCAATTTACTTAAAGAAACCGGACTATGTTACTTGCCCTAGAAACCCTTCAAAATAGGGGTTTGGTGAAAGTCCTATGTACAGACACTAAGGAGGTCTAAAACCTAGGAAATCTTGGATTCTAGGAGGTCTATAGAGAGAATCCTAAAGATTTTTGGGGTTTTTTAAGGAATATTAGGCATTATCACAAGAATTCTGGTTTTAGGAGGCCTAATTGACCAAAAAGGCTACAAGGCCTAAAACAAGGTTTTCAAGAATCCGATAGCCAAAAGAAGAAAGAATCCACCTAGATGGATCAGAATGGAATGAAATCAACCAAGGAACAGTGGGAAGACCTATTCCTAGTCCCAAGAATGGTCTGGGGAGTATTGTGGTAAAGTTGAGCCAAAGGTGCCTAGAAGGGGTGTGAGAGCAAAGGAGAGTATTTGAAATTGGTGGAGAGTTCTATGAGGAGATAGGGGTCTTAAGAGTGATCCCTGAGTAGGGTAGAGAACATTACCTTAGGAAGGCCAAGAATAGGTCTTAGGAAGAGTAAATATGCTCTTGAGAGATAGAACTCCTCACCACAGATGATAGCACAAAGGATGATAGAAATTTTTTGAGGGAGTATCATTTTTATTTTAGTGACAACCAATTACACTCGTCAGAGTTTTTCAATAATGTTTCAATATATTTTATAGAAATTTAAGAGAAAGAGGAATCCAGATGACAAAACACTTTATATGGTCAAATAATTGTACGAGGCAGTTCAAGAATGCTTGAATGTTCTATTGGTTAAGTAGGATTCACAAGGAACTTAATTTCCAACATATATGGAGTTTTTTTTTAAGTTGGGCATGGTAAAGGAGAACATGATGGAGCTGGTGTGTGTGTCAAAATAATTCTTGCTAGAGAACAATTGAAATTCGGGGATGCAGTAAAATTTAAAGATGCATGTGGGATTGTGGATTGGTGCAATACAATATTATTTGCACTTGGTTTGACTGAGTACTCTATAGTTCATTGATTCTTTTGGTTGGTTGAAGAAGAGAACATTCCACCTATAGTTGACTATGAGACAATTAGTGGATCTACTAAATGGCATTCATTTAGGAGTTTGATAGAAAGCACTTGCACTATCTGGACAAGGCAGCTTACATGTTTTTGTTAGTTTTGTATCTCAGGAGATTGGGAAGCATGTGAAAATACAAAATGGGTTGAAGAGTGGGAGCAAAGATCATTGACACCTGCACAAGCACACGATCAATATGAAAGAACTATTGAAGAAAATGATCAAGTGTTTGCATCTGAAGACTATGACAGTGTTTTAGACCTTGTAAAAGAAGGTAATTTAATTCAATTTATTTCATTGTATTTCATTTATTAAGTTATTTTGTAATACTAAAGTATTTATATGGATATGCAAGATTAAATCAAATTTTGTTTGTAGGACATGTGTATGTTGTTGTTGCACCTGAGGATAATTAAGAGGAAACAAAATATTGGTTGGCTCGTTGTGTGGAGAATAAACATAAGTTAATAGCACCTCGAGAAGATGATAATGGCTATCATTATCCAATAGGTACGGTGATCCCATTAAGACATTTCCTTAAGAAAATTTTGATAAAAAATCTTTGATCCCCTGAAGAAAATTTTTAGAACAAGTCTTTGATCCCCTTAAGAAAAATTTGAGAACTTATTTTATAATGGTTTTTATGTTTTCCAATAGGATCGGTGGTGGTTGTTGGCACTTGGCTACGAAAATACCTAATAAGGAAGAATGTTCTACCTACATTCAAAGATTATGAAACACATAAAAATATTATACACTATCCACATTTGGTGGTGGCAACAAATACAAAACTAGATTAGTATCGTGGAAGACCTACAAATAAAGTGCTATGGACAATTTATATGGAACATGAGACAATCATAGATGCGTTGCAAAAGAGAGAGGATGCAGATGGTACAATCGAATAAGTAAATATAGTTTTAGTTTCATATTGTACTTTTAAATAGATTAAATATATGTTTTAATATTGGTAAAGTGTGTTATTAGTTGAAATTGATTTAAATTTTCCTTTTATAGATCCTTAAGCCATCATCACAAAAAGGAGAGTCCATGCAGATTCAACATAGAGAACATGGAATACTTGGTAAATATAGGTAATTATTAGTTAAATTATATTTAAAAACATTTTTTGATTATATATTGATATTGCTTGTACATTAATAGTTAAAATTGATTTATTATCCTTTTTTATATCCTTAAGTCATCATCGCATTGATCTCATACTTTAAAACAAAAAGGAGAGGATGCAGATTCAACCTACACACATGTGTGGAATACTTTTAAATATAGGTACTTGAGTTGTGTACTTGAATAGATAGTTTTATATAAATTAAAATATGTATGTTTTGATAATTTCATTGATATTGCTTGTACCTTTTTGATATCGAGTGGCGTGAAGACCTACTACATTCCTGGCACAAGTTTGAGATGTTCTTGAGATGGCATAGCCAAATTTTGTAAACATTGTGGATTAAGGGGATGCAAGAGGGTGATTAAGGGGAGTTGATAGAATGACTTAAATGGATGTAAGAGGGTGGATTAAGGGGAGTTGAGAGAGTGACTTAAAGGGATATAAGAGGGTGGATTAAGGGGAGTTGATAGAATGACTTAAAGGGATAAATTAAAGGGATTAAGCATCTCATGAACTCTAGAAACCCTAAACCCTAAGCCATAGGACCTAAAGCCCAGGAGATGAACCCTGAACCATTAACCCATATATTTTTTTATTCTAATCATCTCATGAACCCTAGAAACAGTAAACCATAAACCATAAGACCTGAATCCTAGGAGATGAACTCTAAACCATTAACCCATATAGATTTGTTATTCTAAGCATCTCATGAACCCTAGAAACCATAAACCATAGGACCTAAAGCCTAGGAGATGAACCATAAACCATTAACCCATATAGATTTGTTATTATAAGCATCTCATGAACCCTAAAAACCATAAACCATATGACCTAAAGCCTAGGAGATGAACCCTAAACCATTAACCCATATATATTTTTTATTCTAAGCATCTCATGAACCCTAGAAACCCTAAAAACCCTAAAAAATAAACATAGGACCTAAAGCCTAGGAGATGAACCCTAAACCATTAACCCATATAGATTTGTTATTCAAAGCATCTCATGAACCCTAGAAACCCTAAATCATAGGACCTAAAGCCTAGGAGATGAACCCTAACCATTAACCCATATATATTTGTTATCATAAGCATCTCATGAACCCTAGAAACCATAAACCATAGGAACCAAAGCCTAGGAGATGAACCCTAAACCATTAACCATAGGACCTAAAGCCTAGGAGATGAACCTTAAAAGATTTTATATTCTTAGCATGTTTTTTGTGTACTTTATAATGATGTTGCTCAATTTTATTTTGGAATATTCTTTCAATAATTTATCCTTTTCTTGGACACTTTGAAAACCTAGGAATATAGCAAATTAAATTATAAAGTGCCACAAACTCTACTTGATAAGGGTATCTAAATTGATCTATTTGGGGAGGTTGTTGATACAAATGCATTGAACTTATGAATTTCCATAACAAATGAACTTAGATAAATATTTTTTACGGAATATTTTTAAACATATTTTTAGGTGTTTCATTTCATCATTTATTGTTAGGATAAATCTAGAGCACTATCCATTATAGAAAGAAGAGATAAATAATTAGTACCAAGTGAGAAGTATATACTACCCTATCTCTATGGACTTATTCTTGAACTATTTGTCCATGAACATAAACATGCTTGATTAAAATCCAACGAAATGATCAATGAACTAATATATCTTTTAGTTTTTAAGGAAATTCTACATCATGTAGACCACATTGATTGTCCTATATTATACTCTTATTTTATCCCCTTAAGATGTTGTATTAGGACCCCTTAAGACAACCTATAAATTATGTTTAGTTTATAGAATTTATTAATGCTTTTGTTAACTAATCTTGTATGATATTGTTTATTTCTTAAAATTTCATCCTTTGTGGTATATAAACAGATTGCTTTTGTTTGTAGATTATGATTTTTTTCTTATTTTATTAGATCTAACCTATGTATTACGACCCCTTAAGACATCCTATTAGGACCCCTTAAGACATCCTATTAAGACTCCTAAAGACATCCCATTAGGACGTGAATTGAATAATTTCATTGACTAATTATCACTAATTATTGAATGTACATATCATGTATATCATGTATGGGTCACTAAATTTGTAAAGTACAAATATTAAAATGTCCTATTAATTTCAACTTTAATTTCATATTTATATTTAATTTCACAATAATGTCCTATACTAATGTCCCGACTATGAACATAAATGCATAAATGTACATGTGTAAATTAAAATTGAACAATAATAAAGTCCATCATTTACAATATATTAAGTGCATGAAACCAATATATTAAGTGCATGAAATAAAGTCCATTAGAGTACAACCCGTGAAATAAATTCTAAAAAATTAATTGACCCATGAAATAAAGTCCAACAGATTACATGAGAAACCAAATATGTAGTCCATGAAATAATCAAATATAACCCATAAAATCATGTTTAGGTCATGTATCATCTCTATAATCAAGAGACCTCTTGACACCATGCAGACTACACAAATGACTTGAAACACTTTGTACAAGAGAAAGATGAAATCAGATGTAAGACGATGAAAAATGATTTAATGACAATTCAATTTATAATTCATCATAAAATTAAATTACCATCATATCTGGATCTGGATGCTCTAGTGCACCTGGACCAACCTCTAAATTATCTGGATCAATCTACATATACAAGACAAACAAAATTGAAATTAGATGTAAGTCTATAATTAAAAATGATTTAATTCAATTTAATTAATAGTTTATCATATTTAAATTGTACCGTAGAGGTTGTGCACCCTCTACTCCAAGACTTTTTTGTACATGCTCAACTACAAGATGTGTCTCATGCTATAAAAGAAAAAGAATTTAACATGTATGAGCTCATATATATATATTCAATTTAAAATATAATTAAAGTTATTCACAACTTGTATAATTTGTAATTGACTTTAAATATAATAAAAAAATTAAATTTCCATGATATATGGAGTCTGCTCTGCATGTCCTCTTGGAGGTGTAACTATGATTGCCATGGCAGAAATTTTCACTAACAAAATCCTACAAGATCAAATTTAAAGCATGTCTACTTGAATTAGGTTAAAGTATATATATTCAAGTTTGCACATTTTGTGTAGAAATTTTTTTAAACAACCTGAAATTTAAAGGTATCACGAGTAGCAGAAACATCTAATGTTTGTACAATTCCCATTCTCATTGTCGTATCAACCTAGACATGCATATAGACATTTATAATATTTACAAACTTGTACATGCACATTTGATATATAGTGAATTCAAAATTCATAATTGTAACAATAGTAATGTACTTGTTAAACAATTTACAATATAAATTTACTTGCTCCTGATCTATGACGCTCGACAGTGGAGGAGCTCTCGACAACCCCTCAGGTGGAATTGACGTGGAAGTCGATTGAATCCCCTGAACCAACATAAATATTTAAAACATATGTTCATGATTGTTCATTATAAATTTAAAACTGAAGTTAAAAATTATTTCATATATAATTTAAAAAATTGATATCAAAATGTACCCCATAAGGGTTGCCAACTAGGACTGGTCTCGACATATGTACTTGCAGTGCAAATGATTGCCCCATTGTTAGTGTCATCTATACACCAAACAATTTGATTGTTAAAATGTATTGCAAACTTTTCTTGATATATAATTTCATTAAAATGATTGTAAATTCAACATGTAGATGCATATTTATACATGTGTTGCATTGTCATCAAGGTGATGGTCTACAATAAGAAATTCTACAAATGAGCTGAGGCAACGAGATGATCCACCAGAATCTCCACGTCCACTTGAAATGGGTGTGGCCTGATCAGGTCCATAGCATAACTGATGGAAACTAGTACATACATGTGGTCTCAACACTCATGGACAGGAACTAGGACCAACTCCATAAAACACTCCTCCATCATCATGGTCTCTATCCTCCCTACCCACTACCGAAAAGCATGTTGATCAAGGTCTCTTATGAGCATACTAAGGGATCCTAAGGTCGATACTAGTGCCCATTGATGCATAGGTATGAGAATGGCAGGTCCAAGAGAAGAAAAAAGGGGTTACACATGCATGGGGCATTGAGTATCAATCCTTGCCCCTAACCTCTATTGTGGCATGCCTCCACCAACACCCTGAAATGATTTAAAATCGAAATAATTGGGATTTTGCCCCATAACATGCTCTACATATAGTTTCCTCAAAAAATATAATGGGACCTCTAGATTAACGTGTGGTGGACTGTCAAATACCATATACCATCAATCCCAAAAATGTGCACTCATTTGTGGATGTATACACCATCTCATGGATATTCTAGATTTATTGGGAGGAATGGGGTGCTAAGTATTAGGGTCGATAAAATAAGGGGCTAGCTGGGATTTTGTTATTTTTAGGTCTAAAATTTCTTTATATGAGAAACCATCTACATAAAATCATCTCATCTCCTCTCTATCTCATCAATGCCTATCTAAATTAGAATCGATAGTCCTGATGGCATCGACAACGTTTTGGATTGTAGATGCAAAATGTCTTACATGAAGTGGAATCAATGCTTGATTTTCAATAGCATTGATTTGGTTTTGAATGGATGCCACTTTTTCATTTATACTTTCTAACAAGCGAGCCTCATCTGATCTAGCGGGTGGTGGAGGTGGGATATGAGGTGGAGGGGGTGGAGATGGAGGTTGACCAGGTGTGGATTCAGGATATCATCAATGTTAAATTGATCCATGATGTCTATAGAAGTGTTTTAGCCTACATTAAATTATACAAAATTAACATACAAACTTACAAAAATACAAGAAATAGTTAAATTTGAAATGTACATTCAAATTTGTTTAAATAGGATGTGCATACATATACATACATATACATACATTGATTGAAATTGAGCAAGTGCATAAAAATTTCAAAATTTAACATGCACATACATTTAAAATGTCATATACAATTCATAATGCATGCATACATCATTCAACTAGAAACTATATGTACATACAATTTTCAAAATTTAAGATCTAGAACTATGTAATTTTAATACATGTACATACTAAAAAATAAACTTGAAACATTCAAAAAAAAGATCATTTATGTCTAACGCATATATATATTATATTTTTCCAATAGGAGAAATCACATGATCTAGTAGATAGTCATAAAATATATAATATTATAAATTCACCATTATAAGTTCATAAATTCAACCAAATTCATAAATTCATGTCACTAAAAATATCCATCCAACCAAAATCATAAATTCGTCACTAAAAATATCCATCCTTGACCAAATTCATAAATTCATCACACATCCATCGAACCAAATTCATAAATTCATAACTATAAGATCATTGTCTTAATTTATAAAGTGTTGCGGCTCTTTACTGCATCTCTTCATTTCTTTGTGTTTTCCTTTTTAGAATCAGAAGTTCTCCTCTCCTCTAGCCATCGTCGATGCTCATCATAGATCCCATCCATATCCCTAACAACATCAACAACATTTTTCATCCTATATGCAATCTTCCTCAAAGGTGGTGTGATAATTTGTTCATTTTGAATAATGTTGATTTGATCTTGAATGGTTCTAACATTGGCATTGATTCATTCTTGCAAGCGAGCACCATCCGTTTTAGGTGGTGGAGGTGGGGGGTTATGATGTGGAGTGGATGGAGTGGGTGGAGGTGGAGGTGAATGTGGTGGAGATGGAGGGCGTGGAGGTGGATTACTGATATTATTGAATTGATCAATGTGATCTCTAAGATATAAGTGAACCTGCACTAGATTTGTAATTTCACAATGTAAGATACATGTTTAGGAAATAACCTTTAAAAACCATTAAATATAAATGGCCTAATTTTTCATACAAATGATAAAATGTGTAAGCCTCACTTATTTATAAGGCATGTTACTTGAATGAAAAAACAATTAACTATTAATATAGGATAATTTATGAATGCGTTAGAGTTTACAGTTTAGAGTTTAGGATTTAGGGTTTAGGGTAATAGGATGGCTTAAGGGGATCTATATAGTAAGTTCCAAGGACAAAATTACATGGCTTAAGTGAATAAAATTTGGTGAATTTTCCCAAGGCAACCAAATTTCATTAAGGTCCTAGGTCAAAATGATGGTTTAGAGTTTAGAGTTTAAGGTTTAGGGGAATATGATGGCTTAAGGGGATATATGGTTGAGATAGCTCTTATTTTGACTTACTATTGTTAAATTTGGTTACCTTGGGAAACATCACCAAATTTAGAGAACTTCTTTGATCCACTTAAGAAATGTCATATTAGGATCCCATAAGACATCGGTTCACAGTTTAGGGTAATAGGATGGCTTAAGGGGACCTTGTTGGAGTGAAAATACACTGAGAGGGGGGCGTGAATCAATGTTTATAACTTCTTAAAAAATTTAAAACTAAAACTGAAAAGAACCATACATATGTTCTCATTTATCAATGATAGTGTCATCCATGTATTCGAATGCAATCATATAAACTAAAATGAGTAATGTAACATTGCATTTTAAAGTAGTAAAGTACAGAAGCAAATGAGTCACAGAGACACAAATAGACACAAGATATGCCAAGTGGAAAACCCTCCTGGGGTAGAAAAACCACTCCTTAACCTGCTGCCTTTTTCAGGCTTTCATTTCAATAATTTATTTTGACAAAGCCTCAAAGGCTAATTTTTGAGCACCTACTCAAGGAGCACCACCCCCTCTATTTAGAGACACCAATCTCATGGAGCACCAACCCCTTTTCTGATATTCAATAGAACGTACAATAGTACAGAGGATCTCTCTGTTTCACTTGATTTATGTCAAGTGCCTCTTGATAGACAAAACATAGAATTTTCAAGAGTCAAAATTGACTCTTCAGAATTCCATGCATTATCTAATCTCGATGAAGCTTGAAGAAAATCTTATCACAGTCACAATACAATCTCATCAAACTATATTACAATGATACATTTTTTCTTTCTTTTCTCACTGTTTGATTTTCAACCTTTTTCCATACAGGAAACTACAAATCTGACTACACACTGTGTTTTCCAATTTTTCAGCATTAAAACTAAACAGAAAAGACTTTCATATCTCTTAATAGTAATACCCTTGTTTCAAGTTTTGATTTTTTGTCATGATAGAACCCTAAACTCACTGTTTTTGGATTTTTTATAGAAAACATCATTACATATTGGAAGTATTACCACTGGTTCTCGAATTTCTCTTTCCAGAGGGTTATACAAGGTTGTTTTTCAGATTGCAGAACGATTGTCAAGTAACAAATTTGATGTTGCAGTGAACTTAAAAGAAGATTCTTTCTTTTTGTTGAGGATAGAACAGCAATGTCCACGAATAGAGGTGTGACAAAGCATCTTCACTAGAAGCCTGCACATGCAGTGCTTTCACAAAAGTAGTGAGAACTCATCATTTAAAATAGAAATGATAACCATTTTTCCTTGACAGAACCAACAATGCAACAAAAGTATTTTTAGAAAAATGAAACCTCTTTCAGATTATACCCACAAGTAGTAATGAAGAGTGCATATACCAAAGGAATTTTGACAAATAAGCTGCTACGAAAATGAAGTAACTGAAACCCCAACCAACATGTAACTGAAAGCAAGTAATCATGCACTAAATAACGGTTACCCACGATTCCAGGTAAGGAACATAAGAGACTCTTAGCATACAAGATGACCCACAACCTTAAAGACACAATTCAAGAATCTGGTATGATATCCCCCAAAAAAAGAATGTTGTTTCAGATTTTTCATGAGAAGAACAAAGAACATTTTTCATTTTTCTGTTTGCAGAAAGAGAGATAGATTTAGCACGTACTTGTCTTGCTTTTCTAGAAATGGATCTGGAAACCAGTCAATAGAAGAATACCTGACAGTAATGAGGTTGCTGTCAAAAGAAGATTACCAGTCCTGCAGAGGAGAAAAATGACCACACTACCTTCCAAACTCATGCCAAACACCCTATGGCTGAAAGCAAGCAACTAGAACAACCATGGTGTTGATCCTCTCATGTCCCTCACACATTGTCAAAGAGAGAAAGCCCTACAAATGTCTCAGAGAAACGTCTGAGATACAAACACAATGATGGCGACTAGAATAGGGGTGTCCAAAAACGTGAAACAGAAAAACGTTTGCCCTAAACTTCCACATCAAACAAAAATGAAATCCTTTGCAGAAATGGATAAAATTTTGGAGTCCGAGAGGATAGATGAGATAGAGTGTATTCATGATAATCCAAAAGAGACATATGATTATGTTTGAAATCCGCGGCCAGCATAAGAGTAGACATGCCGACAAGCATTATTGCATTTGTCACTTATTTGAAAATGTGAAATCATCGATCCATAATGTGCTTAGAGGAGTTGAAGTGACCATGTTACCCAACACATGCTGATTTCCGTAAAGATCAAAGCAAGGTCACATCCAATGTGATATTAAAAAAATTAACCAATGCCATTAACTGCAATCAGCCTTAAGGCTGATTTAAATGATAAACCTTTAGACCCGATTCAAATGCAAGAAGGAGATCGAATAGAATGCCTTTACCCAAGGTCTAGTGCCACCTTGAAATGTTCAAAGCTATATTATGTGCCATTTACAAATGAAATCCAAAGACTTATAATTAATAGAGAAGACTGAATTTGCATGATGAATTCACAAAGCCATATGCAAAGGAATGGATTGAGTGAATCTTATTTTCAAAGCTCAACAACAATATAATATCCAATGCCTTAAGAAGAGTAATAAAAGATAGATATTATGCAAGATTCTGAAAGCCATTCTCCCATCCCAAAAACCCTAACTGAATTCATTAAAGCCAATTTGCCAAGAGATGAAAACTAAGTTGCTCAAAATAAATAACAATATTGTTCCTCAAACCCATGCCACTGACTGAAGAAAGAGAAGTATATCAAGATGCTTGTAACTTATCAAGCAGAAGTAAACAACCTGTAAAATAACTGATCATGCCAGTCACTTGTAAACAAGTGAAGTACCGAAACACAAATGTTAAACCAGAAATGTATCACCTGATCAATCGAGCAAATAACCAATAATCAGAATAACTTAACAGTCACTTGTAATCTGCACATGGAGTTGATCAGTGCCACCAAGATAATATAAATAATGAAGTAAATGTGCCAACCAACAAAGTAGATCAACTAAGAAGATAATCATCAAGATGCCAGAGAATCACAAAGTGACATCAAGGAAAAAATAACATAAGAGGGATTAAACAGACTTATGGTTGAGATAGCTCTTGTTTTGACTTATTATTGTTAAATTTGGTTTCCTTGGGAAACTTCAACAAATTTTGAGAACTTCTTTGAATAAAACCTGGCGAACTTTCCCAATGCAACCAAATTTCATTAAGGTCCTAGGTCAAAATGATGGTTTAGAGTTTAGAGTTTAAGGTTTAGGGTAATAGGATGGTTTAAAGGGATTTATGGTGGAGATAGCTCTTTTTTTGACTTATTATTGTTGAATTTGGTTGTCTTGGGCAACTTCAACAAATTTTGAGAACTTCTTTGACCCTCTTAAGACATCGATTTACGGTTTAGGGTGATAGGATGGCTTAAGCGAATCTATGTAGTAAGGTCCTAGGACAAAATGACATGGCTTAAGTGAATAAAGTTTGGTGAAGTTTCCCAAGGTAACCAAATTTCATTAAGGGCCTAGGAAAAAATGATGGCTTTAGGGTTTAGGGTTTAGAGTTTAGAGTTTAGAGTTTAGGGTTTAGGGTAATAGGATTGCTTAAGAGGATCTATGTAGTAAGGTCATAGGACAAAATGACATGGCTTAAGGGAATAAAATTTGGTGGAGTTTCCCAAGGCAACCAAATTTCATTTTAAGGTCCTAGGAAAAAATGAATGCTTTAGGGTTTAGGGTTTAGAGAACTTAGGGTGAAGTTTGGGTGATCCTTGGAATAATGGACTTGCAAGTTAGTGAACAACATTTTCTTGTGAAATAGTTGATTGAGATAGCTCTTGTTTCGACTGACCAACCTCTCACGAAATCTCATTCATATTATAATCTTGCACGATCTTATTATATTGTTAAATTTGGTTTCCTTGGGAAACTTCACCAAATTTTGAGAACTTCTTTGATCCCCTTAAGAAATGTCATATTAGGACCCCTTAAGACATCGGTTTATAGTTTAGGGTAATAGACTGACTAGTTTATGAATATTTTTTATTTTATGAATAGACGAACTATTTTCGTAATAGAAACACATAATTATGTATTATTAAGAATGAGTTTGATGTATACTTTAACTTGATATTTTTTTAATTGAATATAAGATTATTATTTTTAATGTATAATTTTCATTAATATCGATTGTATATATATATATATATGAAGTTTAATATATACTATGATAAATTTTAATATTTCCCACTTAAATGAATTTTATGATATAAAATGTATAATAAAATTAGTTAATATTGAATAGATTATTTTATTTTGGATTGTTTGGAATTGAAAGAATCTAAAAGAAAGAAAAGAAAAATATTTAGATTCTTTGAGTGTCTAGGTAACTAGTGGAAATTGAAATTTTAAACTAAACTATAAGCCTTATTAACAACTAATTGACTAGAATGAGAGTTAAGATTTTTGAAAGACAAGAAACAACACATGCAAACATGAAATGGAAACAACAGATGACTAAGAGAGATAAAAACATAAAATAGAAATGAATGCACATATTTGAGTAATTAAGTGACAATTGGAAATGGATTGTACAAGGATTTAGGATTTTTCTAATTAAATTTGCAAACAAACATTGAAAATTTATCAATTTTAACGATCCACTATCTACATAAGTCAAGTTTAACATATATTGTTTTCTATTCTTATTATATCTATGTTCATGTAACGTTTAAAATTGATTGTGTCTCTTGATGAATACACATTTAAATGTATAATATTTATCAAATCCTATTTCATTGTCGATATCAACCTAATCCTAATTTACAATGCAAATACATTAAATTTAAAACATTTAAGCAATGCAAATCAATTTTTTCCATTATCAAATATTCTTGAGCTTGAAATCAAGGTTTTTATTTGAATGCAAAAAAATTTGTTTGATTTTAATTTGGGTAAATTAGTATTTTTTTTAATTTGAATTGAATCTAGGGTTTCAAGAAAAAACTAGGGTTTTCAATGCAATTTTTTTTGTTTCTAATTTCAATTTTTTTGTTTTATTTCAATTTCAAATTAGGGTTTTCAATGCAACTTTTTTTGTTGTTTTCTTTCAATTTCAAATTAAGGTTTTCAAATGCAATTTTTTTTTTGTTTGATTGAACAATTTAGGTTTCGAAAGCTAAATTTTATTCTTTAGATATGATTCAAGGATGATTTTTTCATTTCTACAGGGTTTCATTTCGTTTTTTCTTCTACCTCTACAAATTATCAATTCTCCTATTACAACTAAATAAAATACATGAAATGCTAAATAAACTGAAAAAAATAATGCTAAAACCTACATTTCTCTTATAAATTTCAAAAAAACACTAAAAAGCAAAGATAAAATAGGTGGAAGTGTACCTGGAGGTCAGAGGTCGTTGTTAGTTGTCATCGCTCTCTACGAAATCGAGATCTCGAGCTACCAATGACTGAGTTTCATTTTTTTAAAATAAATACAATTTGAAAATGGGATGTCATTTTGTAAATATCAGGATCTCATTTCCTGACCATCGGTTCAAAATCCTTTGATAAACGGGACCCCATTTTTTAAAAAATGGGATCCTGTTTAACATTTAGGCCATGTCAGGGTCTATTAAGGGGTTTGAGATATTTATTTCCCATTGGGACAAATATGATAAAGCCATATGAGAATGACAAAGAAATTAAGGGTCTAAATCATCATTAATATTTTCCATCAAATATAATGTCCCTTTCTCCATGCTTAGAATTGGGGAACAAAATCTAGGTATGCAATGAACATGCACATCCCTTAATCTGTGTTTGCCTTATTGCTACCTGTAAACCATATACTTCTTTTGGGACTAGGCTATGGGGTATTTTTTTCATTGGGAGGACTTGTAGAACAAAACAGGCATCCCTCACTATCATCCACTCACACACTTCACCAATAAATTCAAAAAATTTAGCATAGATTTCCTTTTTCTTTTCCTCTTTCTCCTTAAAACTTTTCATCACCCCTTTTAAGCCTTTTTCAATTTCCTCTTCCAATAGGATTTTACAATGCACTTTTCTTGCCACTTCTAACTTAAGTAGTTCCACCTCGTCATTCAAACTTCAATTTCTCCTTTTTGGTGAAATGGTAAGGACCCAAGGAGATGACTTGAGGATGATAGAACACCTTAGTGTTTTCCCTCAATAGAGACTCTAGAACGGTATGAATGAGACCATCAAGGGATTTTCCTAGACCATTGGAGGTTTCACCCTCTAAACTTTCTTCAACTTCAACAACCCACAAGTCTTTTTGGTCCATATTTTCTATATTCAACATGCCTCAAGGAGATAAAAGCATATGTTGCACATAAATATTCAGCTATGCTAACTCAAGATATATGCTCTAGGCTCTTAACAATATAGGGGAGAGGACCTAGTAGTTGAGTACCCTAACTTCACGCTTTTAATTATCCTACATGGAAATTTCAAATCACTCCCAATTTTTTATAGTATCTTACTTGGAAAGTCCCTTGCTTATAACTAAGGTTTCAGGGCCATATCATCAAATATGATGCCACATCAACATGCTTTTTGTCAAGGTGTCCAAAAAGGCCCAAAAAAAGTGAGACCAGTACTTGTGCATTCACAACATGTTGTATTGAGCATTGACGTGGAATCACATGATTGGTTTCCTTTTAGATCAAAGGGATACATTTTGTTTAATTATGGGTAGTCATCATCAACACTAACAATTTTAAAGTCACAACTATTGGGACCCAATATTGATAAAAATGTTGGGCATTAAATAAACAACTACTATCACAACTATTGAAACATGCTCAGTTACTAGGTCCTCTCCCCTAATGAATGTTTGCTTTTCTTGTCTATGCAAGATGCTCATGGAAGGGAAATATTCACGTTGGATCACACACTCCTTATCTAAGTAGGAGTACTCATTAGAATGAAGTTGAACTTGTAAAAATTTATACTCAAAAACATCGTACAGTGTGTTGTACATGCCCTCCAAGATCTGATTGAATCTACACCTTACACATTTGGAAATTTGTTTCGTGACCTAGTAGATGGAATCTCACATCAATCAACTCAGGGTCATTTCAGGCTTACAATGGGGTCCCATGCATATGATCACTAGCACAATTTATTTATAATTAAAAATCTCTCATTTTTCAGTAATTTTATATGAAATACGAATTTCAAAATCTAGGAGAGAAAATTTAGTACTGAGTATGTTTAATAGTTATAGTATTTGTTGATTTAATGTTCAATATTTTTAATAATATAGTACTAGTAGTTGTAACTTTAAAATTATTAGTGTTGATCATGAGTACCAATAATTGAATAAAATGTATTTCTTAGATCTAAAAAACAACAAATCATATAATGCCACATCAATGCAACAGTAAAACATGATTGTCTAACATTTTTTTTACTTTTTTGGACACCTCAAAAAATCATGTTGATATGACATCATATTTGATGATTCGGACTTGAAACCTTAGTTATAAGCCAGGAACTTGCCAAATAAGTTGTTAGTAGGTATAATTTTTCCACAATCCGTAGAGAATAGTAATAACGCTTCTAGTTTTAATTATGTATGCCTTTTTTAAATTGACGTTTTAAATTACACCCAGTGATCCATCATCAAGAAGAGGACATCGAGGAATAGAATTGAAAAATTGTGTAAGAGGGGGGTTAGGAGAGAACGAAAAATAAATGTAAGAGCTATAAAAAATTAGGAGTGATTTGAAATTACCACAATTTTTTTTGAGAGACACTAAGACTGATCAACTACTCGATCCTCTCCCCTATACATTGAATTTAACTAAGATAAATTGTTTGTTCTTTGTGATTTATTTGTCTGTGCAAGATGTTCGTGGAGAGGGAAACTTAATGCTAGATCCCATGCTACTTACCTAAGTAGCAATTCTCATGAAAGAAAAGAGACTAAAGTTCTATAAATTTCCAATCGAAAAATATCGTATGATACATTGTACGTGCCCTCTAAGATCTAATTGAATCTGAACCTTACATGTTTGGAAATTTTCCCTATGGGCTGGTAGATGGAATCTCACATCAATCTTGATTTACTCAAGGTCATTTTAGGCTTGCGATGCAGTCCCATGTAGGATCACTAGCACTATTTATTTTAATTTATGATTTAAATCCCCCACCTTTAGTAACTTCATACCAAAAATGAATTTAAGGATCTATACGCCGAATTTAACTAGGATATTGTTTATACATAAGAGATGCCACCACTACCCTTATTTCACCAACTTCAAAGAAATAAATGTAAGACTCCACCATTCTTACCTAATTAACAAAGACTTTAAACTCCAAAATTTATCACTTTTAAACCTTCTATGCAAAGATTCATAAATTGTCTTATTACTCCAATTTTGTAACTATTTTATGTGAGCAACAAATTAAATGTGGTAATTATGACTCTAAGTCAAGCATTTCACGATCATAAACATTTGAGAGACAAACTTAATGGTTGTTTCTAAGGGAGTGTGTTGGTGATCAAACTCATTATTTAGATCAATTAATAAGCCATGCATTCTTGCCTTAAAACTATTGTTTTTATTATAAATTCTCAATATTCATAATTCACATATAATAGTAATCATTTACAATTTAAGAAAAAACATCTCAAAGTAAGTCTTTATCAACATAGAAAGAGTAATATATTAATTATCAATCTTAAGATCCACTCTGACGTGACTTGCATCTATTTAAACTCAATTTGACTATGTCCAATTGCGCTTGAATGCTAGACTCCTTATGCATTTTGGCTTTACTATGTCCATCATAGTAAATTAATATGAGATGATTCCTAATGGATATCCTTTGGTCAAGTTTTCCTAAGTGTTCTCCCTCTTCATCTCCCATGCACATCTATCATGTGTTAGAAGTTGCAAAGGTCCCCAAAAGAAAAATGTGTGGAGGTATTATGTAACATGTTCAAATTTTTAAAAGATTGTGCTATCTATTAGAGGTTTGGTGTTTTCCATCTTAGCATACCTTTTTTATCAACCCTCGCCTTTATCCCCTTTCTTATTGAGATTTTAGAGTTGTCCTTCCTAACATCCATTTCCTCCAACCCTCGCTCTTTCCCTTATCTCTGTTGGAGTTTTGTATTTTTTCTTAGCAACATGTTTTTTGTTAGAACCCCTACAGTCTAACACTTTATACCAAGTCATTTTCTTATCCACATCTCTTGTTGCATGAGGCATGGTGTATCAACAATCCTTGATTCCTAATCCTTTTCACTATGTATTTTTGAGAATCGTAACTTTAAAAATCCCTTTACCTAAATACTATATGGAATTTATTTCTTAGTATCCTTGATTCTTGATACTTCCTTCACATATCCTTTTAGAGCTAGACATGCAAGGGTACCCTTTTCTATATGCTTTGAGCATAAATTATTACATACTCTCAATCCTTGATCACTACAAGTAATATGGGTAATGAGACATCCTTGATCTTAAATTCCCCAAGCTAACACACTTAGGACAAAACTTGATCAAACAATTTTTTTTGAAATGACAACAACAACAATCAAGATGTGACATCATGTCTTACTAACACAACAAAGTGCACACAAACATCATGTGAGATACAATGACACAATGATCATAACAAAAACAACCTCAGCATTGCAACAAAGTGGAACAAATGAAAGAATTACTAATCGCAAGGCAAAATCACTACATAAATTTATGAGAGGGGAAGATGAAACTCAAATAATGATTGGATACAAACCCATGATCACATTCTTTAAACAAAACCACACCAAGGAAGGATGGGGGAATCATCCACCTTAACCCACCCAAAGACACTCTTACAACTCAAACAAAATCCACGAAAACCCACACTTATGGTGGAATAACTAGGAACTAATGTCAGTCAACTAGAAGACACAACCATTAGTGTTTTTTTTTTAAAAAATTTCGAGCACACCCCCAAAGCCACATTTTCCTGCTTTCTATAGAGTTTGTCTACAAAATTATGTAGATATTATTTTACTTTTCCATATGCTTTGATATGCCTCCAAACCCTTTTTGAAAGCCCATTTTAGTAGAGGCATGGTCGATGCTAACAAATATTGTGAAATAGAAGACCGCGTTAATATTCAAATGTACAAAAGATTATTATTCATAAAGTAACAAGAGTACTATAAAATCAAAGAAGTTTAAAATTAACATAAATAATTATTTTATTTTATATTGAAATTATTTAATAATAGTTTTATGTACATTTTATAATTAATTTTATTTAAAGAATCTTTTTATTTACTTAAGTTTTATTATATTTTTAAAAATATTATTTTATTTTAATTTAAAATTATATATATAATTTCATTTTTATTTGAAGAGTTCAAATTTTATTTAAAATTTTGTTTTCATAAATATTTAAAAAATAAATAAACTTCTTTGATTTTAAATTAATTTTAAAAAATATACCAAATATTATATTATTCTATTTTTTATTTTTAATTACATTTTTTTCCCAAATATATATCAATTATATCCATTCTCATTTTAGAAAACATCTCAAACCTAGTTGAATTATATAATCAAATAATATTTACAATAAAAAAAAATTACAATTAATGTACCAAAACTTCAAAGGAATGATTTAAAAAATCATGGAAAACTGCTTTCGGGTGACGAGTTCAAAATGTATCATAACGTACAAATGTATCAGTTAATCAATTAATTCAACTTTAATTACCTTGGTGCATTTACTTTAATTAATCTTCACGCTGGATCCCTCGCTACTTCCCTAAGTACGTAGTAGTGTTCATTAAAGAAAATAGACTAAAGTTGTACAAATTTCCACTAAAAAATATCGTACAGTGTGTTGTACATGCCCTCCAAAATCTAATTGAATATGCACCTTACATGTTTGGAAATTTGCATCACGGTGTGGTAGGTGGAATCTCACATCAATCAACTCAGGGTCATTTCAGGCTTACGATGGGGTCACTTGCATAGGATCACTAGAACTGTTTATTTATAATTTAAGATCTCTCATTTTAAGTAATTTTATACGAATTACGAATTTAATAATCTAGGAGAGAGATTTAGTAGTGAGTATGTTCAATATTTTTAATACTAGCAGTCACACCTTGGTGTGCAACGGGTACGCCAAAGAGGTTTAGAAGGTTAATTAGGAAAACAATTGGTGTATTTTTCTTACATTTGTGTAGTACGTGAGGTCAATTGGAAAGTCATTTAGAAATGATTGTTTTAGGCAACAAAGGTCTTAATAGATAAGTGATGGTTTCAAATCAACTATGTATTAGCTTACATGGATCCAAACATGACTTAACAAAACCTCTGAAATGGGAAGATAATCAGGCTCCATTATCAATAGGCTCATGTTGTATTTGCAATAGGGAGAGAGGGGAAGAGAGTGAGAGATAGGGACAAACATGGAGATAGAGGGGGTAAGGAGATAGAGAAAGGGAATATTATATAGAGATGGAGGTGGAGATGGAGATGGAGAAGGAGAGGGATATGGAGAGAAGCCTGAGAGAGATAGATTAAGAGAGAGGAGAGAACCATAGATAGAAATTGAAGAGATAAATATGTAGAGAGGGGGAGAGAGGGAGAGATAAAACAATAAAGATTTAGGAAGTGATACACAAAGAGGGGTAGACGGAGATGGAGAGATAGCGAGATAGAGATAGAAAGAGAGATGGAAAAATAAATATAAAGAGAGATAGAGAGGCAAAGAGAAATAGATATAGCGGTCTAGGAAGAGGGGGAGGGAGAGAGATGGATGGATAGAGAGAGGGAGACATGTCTAGAGATAGAGGGGGGTGAAGGAAAAAAGAGGTAGAGAGGAAGATATAGGAATAGAGGAAGAAGGAGAGAAATAGACAGACAGATAGAGAGAGGGGTAGAGGGAGACATAAAGATAATTAGTAAAATTCAAGTAATTATTTTTACATATTTTATATCAATAATTTTGAATATTAGAAGTCTTCAACTATCTTGTCATAAATCCATTAATGATTGTTGTGAGAAATTTTAATTGTGTTATACTATTTTGAGGTGAGCATAATCAACTTGAGTTCATAATCAAGACTAGTAGATTTATAATGAGTTAAAGTATTTATTTTGATAATTAGATTAGAGTCTCCAAATTCCCCTTCGAGTGTAAGATACATCCCCAATCTCAAACTTTTCACTTCAACATGGTTATTGGTAGAGGAACCCAAGCCAACTACAAATTTTACACAAGGATTCCCATTTAGAAAAATAACTCCCCCAACAATATTGGGGTCCCTCTTACAAGACCCATCAAATAAAATATAGGAAGCATCATAGTACAATGGGGTTGGATTTGAAAATGGCCTCATCCCTAACTTTCCTAAATCCCTAAAAAAGATAAATGGAATTGCACAAATAAATTATTAAATATAAATATAAAGTATATTTTGATATAATATTATTTAAATGACCATAAATCACTTAAACAATAGAAATAAAAACACATTAATGTTAAGTGCACAAATTTTTATACAAATCTTATTTTACTTGTATCTCAAGTCCAAATTTTTGGTGGATGCCTACAAAGTGTTGGACCACATGAAACGACAAGACAATGCCTATTGGAATATGACTATTATAGTGTATATTAGACATGCGTTTGTTCTAAAAGCAATTACACTATGTTACCCAAACTATAGAGAATAGAGCAATTTTGAGCCCCAACCTCTCTTATTGTCAATCTTGGTATTTGAGAGTGTCTAATGGAACATGATTATTACAAGCACACTCACACACTAACCAATGACGATTGAATGCACTTTGTAGAATATATGATATAGACGACTTCAATTGTCTTGTATCATTGAAAATGCCTATTAATTATAGATCCTAAATTTACCATATATATAATAAATTAATTAAAAAATGTCATATAAATTTATTTATTAAAAAAATTCATCACTAATAATATGAAAGAATTGATTCATATTTCCAAAAAAGTATCGTGTTGAATTCAATGTTGAAAGATGATAATATTCGTTCTTTTCAATATGCCTTTTCTTTTTCTTTAAAATGTAAATGATAATGTATTGAATAAATATTAAAATATAAATATAAAAACTATAAGCAAAGGCTAAAGACCTAGACAACAAAATCACCTATACCCAATAGAAATTTTCTTTTTCTTTAACCATTTCAAACCCCTATTTGTGAGAAATAGAACATTCTCAAACTGTTGGTGTTATGATAAATTAAATTCTCTAACAGGTGATGATGTCAATGGACATAGAAAATCCCACTAACAATTGACTATATTTGTACTTTGTGAGATGGTCTATGGAGTTTCAATTTATGCACTATCAAAGTTGTTGATTACCATCATGATGTTTATCGTGGCATGAAATAATTAACATGGGGGAAAAAATTGCTCCATGTGGGGTTTATGTTTAAATGTAATTTGCTTTTTTTTCTTTCCATTGCCATGACCACCTGTGAATATGGAGATGAATTTTCAAGAAGAGGGTACTTTGAATTTGAAGAATATATTGGTAAGGACTAAAGAATATACTTCTATTTACACTCAATATTGTACATCATATATTTGGATGCAAAGTAGTGTCAAGGTTAAGTATGTGTTGTACAATCTTCGTTGTTGGAAGGTAGAATGAACTACTTTGATCAAACATATAAAACTAATTTTCAAATCATGTTTCACAATTCAATAAAGGAATTCTTCTAGAAACAAACCTTTGCAAGACATTATTTATCTAAGCTTTCTTCTTTTAGATGGTTTCTTTTAATGGGTTTCGTAGTAGACCTACTCTACTTTGTGTATATTCTATTGTTTCTTTGCATTATTTAGAACTAGAAATGTGGTCACAAAGTAAAAAAATATCATAGGCTTGCACAACTCTTCTGCACTTAAATTTCAACCTTTACCCCATCTAACATAGACCCATCTGACTTCTAATAGTATTAAAAGATATTACAAGACTAAAAAACTCATCCATTATTGACCAGGCTACTAGGTCCAATAAGGAGGATCAGACAATGACTCAATTGGTTGAACCAACCACAAACATTGAATATAAGTTTGTTTCCCTCATCTATTTTGAATTTTGAACCTGTAGAAAAATTTGGAAAAGGTTCTTTACACTTTGAATAATGAGAATACGTACACCTCATTGAATTCACCCACAAAATATTTAAGCATAATGCATACACAATTATGAGATCTTAAAAAACATAAACTATAACACCACAACCTGAATGTAACAATTATATTTAACTTTTTAATCTCTTTGAAGAATGGAGCAACTGAACCTAATGGAGATGCCGGATGTTCCCCATTGTCACATTGAGGAAAAGAA
This sequence comes from Sequoiadendron giganteum, assembly GCA_007115665.2. Lineage (NCBI taxonomy): Eukaryota > Viridiplantae > Streptophyta > Pinopsida > Cupressales > Cupressaceae > Sequoiadendron > Sequoiadendron giganteum. The sequence goes on along the minus strand of CM021110.1, from coordinate 88,535,664 downwards.
CTTCGGTTACCCAAGTTAATGAAGAGATATGATCAAAGAAGGTACATGGTCATAATAAAACTCGAAGACCTTGACAATCCTTACGAGTGTTGATGTGATCCCACAGGAAGCTCACAGGAGTTGTCACGTCTCTGAAAGGTGCAGGATACAAAAGCTGCAAATCACATGGCGAAGAGTGTTGATGTGATCCCACAGAAAGCTCACAGGAGTTGTCAGCGTCTCTGAAATGTGTAGGATACAAAAGCTGCAAATCACATGGCGAGCAAGAGCTGTACTGTTACTGTCTTGGACGACCATGTCCGAATTGCTCGAATTTGATTTGTTTCGTACAGAAATATCTATTGAACAGTCTAAACGTGGAAAACACCATAAAAACTAGTCTATTAAACCTCCTCCATAAAGCCGCGTACCAACTTGCAGGTATTATTGAAGGCGCGTCAGGACTAGGAATAGAATTAACATCGACGTACAATTTTGTCTGTAAGACCAGGGGGTGAAGCTATGCAAAACAAAACAAATTTTTAGCGGGAAAATTAAAGGCCAGGATGATTTCAATCATCTTGCAAGGTCTATTAATAATACTGAGCCGTCGATTAAGGATTTGAAGTTGGTAAACTTCATATTGGATATTTTTCGCCCTAAAATATAGAAATATAGTATTAGGGGAGAGGACCCACTTGAACATGTTTCAATAGTTGTCATAGCATTTGCTGATTTAATGTTTCAATAATTGAATGAAATGTATTTTTCATATCTAAAAAGCAACAAATCGTGTGATGCCACATCATCGCACCAATAAAACATTATTTAGTGCACAACTATCAGTCTCACTTTTTTTTGGGCATTTTTGGACACCTTGACAAAAAGCATGTTGATGTGGCATCATATTTGATGATGTGGCCCTGAAACCTTAGTTATAAGCAAGATACTTGCCAAGTAAATTGCTGTAAAAAAATTGGTAGTGATTTGAAACTTCCACGTAGGATTTTGAGAAGCGCAAAGTTAGGGTGCTCGACTATCGGGTCCTCTCCCCTAGTAGTTGCAACTTCAAAACTATTAGTGTTGATCATGAGTGCCAATAATTGAATTAAATGTATTTCTTAGATCTAAAAAACAACAAATCATGTGATGCCACATCAATGCAACAACAAAACATGACTTAGTGCCTAACTACCGTCTAACATTTTTTTGGACTTTTTTGGACACAAAAAAAAAATGTTGATATGACATCATATTTGATGATGTGGACTTGAAACCTTAGTTATACGTTGGGGACCTGCCAAATTAGCTATTAATAGGTATAATTTTTCCACATTCCATAGAGAATAGTAAGAATGCTTTTGGTTTTCAATTGTGTATGCCTTTTTTGAATCGACATTTCGAATCACACTCAGTGATCCATCATCAAGAAGAGGACGATGAGGAATAGGATTGCAGAATTGGCCTTAAGAAGAGTTGGGGTATATGTGGAGAAATGGGGAGAACAAAAAACCAAATAAGAACTATAAAAAATTAGGAGTGATTTGAAATTACCGCAAAAGATTTTTAGAGACACTAAGACTACTCAACTACTCAATCCTCTCCCCTACACATTGAATTTAACTAAGTTATTGTTTGTGCTTTGTGCTTTCTTTGTCTGTGCTTTGTGCTTTCTTTGTATGTGCAAGATGTTCGTGGAGAGGGAATCTTCACACTAGATCCCACGCTGCTTACCTAAGTAGCAGTGCTCATGAAATAAAGGAGACTAAAGTTGTGCAAATTTCCAATTAAAAAATACTATATGATACATTGTACATGCCCTCTGAGATCCAATTGAATCCGAACCTTACACGTTTGGAAACTTGCCTCGCGGGCTAGTAGATGGAATCTCACATCAATCTTGATTTTACTCAAGGTCATTTCAAGCTTGCGATGCGGTCCCATGCATGATCACTAGCACTATTTATTTTAATTTATGATTTAAAATCCCCCACCTTCAATAACTTCATACCAAAAATGAATTTAAGGACCTATACGTCGAATTTAACTAGGATATTGTTTACACATAAGAGATGCCACCACTACCCTTATTTCACCAACTTCAAAGAAATAAATGTAAGACTCCACCATTTTTACTTAATTAACAAAGACTTTGAACTCCAAATTTTCTCACTTTTAAACCTTCTATACAAAGATGCATAAATTGTCTTATTACTCCAATTTTGTAACTATTCTGTGTGAGCAAAAAATTAAATGTGGCAATTATGACTCTAAGTCAAGCATTTCACCATCATAAACATTTGAGAGACAAACTTAATGGTTGTTTCTAAGGGAGTGTGTTGGTGATCACACTCATTATTTAGATCAATTAGTAAGCCATGCATCCTTTCCTTAAAACTATTGTTTTTATTAGAAATTCTTAATATTCACAATCCACATACAATAGTAATTATTTACAATCTAAGAAAAAACATCTCAAAGTAAGTCTACATCAACATAGAAAGAGTAATACATTAATTATCAATCTTAAGACACTCTGACACGACTTGCATCTATTTAAACCCAATTTGACTATGTCCAATTGCGCTTGAATGCTAAACCCCTTATGCATTTTGGCTTTAGTATGTCCATCAGAGATAATTAATATGAGATGATTCCTAATGGATATCTTTTGGTCAAGTTTTCCTAAGTTTTCTCCCTCTTCATCCCCTATGTGTCTACCATGTGTTAGAAGTTGCAAAGGTCCCAAAAAAAAATGTGTTGAGGTATTATGTAACATGTTCAAATTTTTAAAAGATTGTGCTATCTATTAGTGTTTTGAGGTTTTTCGTCTTAACATACCTTTTTCTCAACCCTTGTCTTTATCCCCTTTCTTATTGAGATTTTAGAGTTGTCCTTCCTAACATTCCTTTCTTCCAACCCTTGCTCTTTCCCTTATCTTTGTTGGAGTTTTCTACTTTTTCTTGGCAACATGTTTTTTGTTAAAACCCCTACAGTCTAACACTTTATACCAACATTTTCTTATCCACATCCCTTGTTGCATGAGGCATGGTGTATCACCAATCCTTGATTCCTAATCCTTTTCACTATTTTTTTTTAGAATTGTAACTTTAGAAATCCCTTTACCTGAATACTATATGGCATTGATTTCTTAGTATCCTTGATCCTTGATACTTCCTTCACATATCCTTCTAGAGCTAGAGATGCAAGGGTACTCTTATCTATTTGTTTTGAGCATAAAGTATTACATACTCTCAATCCTTGATCACTACAAGTAGTATGGATAATGAGACATTCTTGACTTGTAATTCCCCAAGCTAACACACTTAAGACAAAACTTGATCAAACAATTTTTTTTGAAGTGACAACAACAACAATCAAGATGCAACATGTAGATTCACTAACACAACAAAGTGCACACAAGCATCATGTGAGATACAATGACATACTAATCACAACACAAACAAAAATGGAAGCAATGAAAGACTTACTAATCGCGAGACAAAATCACTACAATGAACTTATGAAAGGAAGAAATGAAACTCAAACAATAATTAAATACAGACCCATGATCTCGTTCTTTAAACAAAACCACATGAAAGAAGGATGGGGAATCATCCACCTTGAACCCACCCAAAGACACTCACAACTCAAACAAAATCCACGAAAACCCACAAAAATGATGGAATAACTAGGAGCTAATGCCAGTCGACTAGAAGACACAACCATTAGTGTTTATTTATTTATTTCGAGCACACCTCCAAACCCACATTTTCTTGCTTTCCGTAGAGTTTGTTCCATTTGCTTTGATATGTCTCGATACCCTTTTCGAAAGCCCATTTTGGCAGAGGCATGGTCGATGCCGACAAATATTGTGAAATTTTGCCTTACACCTTTCAATTCCATTTGCTGGAAAGTAAAGTCCATTCGACAAATCCATCTTGTGCATATCTTGAAATCATACAGTCGATGATAATAGATCTCTGAGGCATTCTATCAAACAGAGCACGTACATTGTAGTACTTTTAACTTGAATAAGTGCTAGGTTTTGTATTATAGTGAAAAACTAAGATTTTAGTTTTTCTGCATTGAAATTTCACCTGTAATATTGCTTTGGAAGGGTGAAAATTTGCTAGTTTGAGATTATTAAGTCTAAAAATATTTTCTGATTTTTTATATTTTAAACTGACATTATTGATTGTTATTATACAGGAAGAGTAAAAATTTGAAAATTATATTTGAAGAACTTAGCTTTAATTATGCTTGTTGCAATTCATATTTATGGTTTGAAAATTTTAACACACTTTGGAAGATTGAAATTATAAGATTTATATTTCTAGCTTAAGAATTTAAGTTGTAACTATGTTTAGTAGAGTGAATCTGATTTTTTGTATTCTAGACGGACCATTTAACTCTGATTATGTTTGACAAGAATAAAACATTGGGAGTCATCTTTTTAGACCAGGAATTTAAATTGAGATTGTGCTTTAGAAGTTTGAAATCTGTTATTTACATCTATAGCTAAACAAATTTAACTTTAATTGATCTTCCTTGAAATCTGTTATTTATATCTATAGCTGGACAAATTTAACTTTAGTTGATCATTGGAAGAGTGAAAATTTGCATTCCTAGCTCTAGAATTTTAACTATAATTGCAATTCATTGGTCTATTATTTGAATTTTTTGTGTAACTATTGGTCTTGAGATTTCAACACTTATAACCAGCTTATAGTATTGTGGAACTTAACTGCAATTGTGCTTTCAAAAGTGAAAACCTAAGGCTCATTTATCTGGTTTAAGAATTTGAATTGTTATTCTAAGAATTTTTTCATAATTGTGGTTCAAAAGAGTGAAAGTCCAATATAAAATTCAAGAGAATTTCACAAATACTTTTCAAAATAGGGACTGTGAACTGAGTTGAGCATATAGTATGGAGTTTATATAGAGAGGATGATTGAGCAAATGTGACACAATATGAAGGTGGGAAGTTGTCTCACACTAAAAAAAACAACTTTCAATTAGTTGAAACATTCCTTGCTTCATGCCTCAAAACATGCTTGAACTCACAACTAATATTTTTTCGTTTTAAGGTTGCAAAAATCTTGTCTCGAGCTCAAGAATATAGTAGCTCTAAAACCCTCATTTATTGTGAATATATTGAAGCAACAACTCTAGTGAGATGGTTTTGGTTCATATCAATTTTTTACTAATTCTACTTTGGTAGGGTTCCATTATATTTTTCTTGCAAACTCTGCCCTTTTTCCTTGTTGGCATCATTGATAAGTGCATCACAATTTGTGCAAAATCTTGAGGTAAATCACTTCTACATGGTATCACTAAGTTCTTTTATTTTTTTTATTTTTTGGGGAATTTGTATGCGGCCAAATCATTTGTTGTTGTGTTCTATTTCATTCTAAAATAACTTTGTTGTTATCTATTGAATGAAGCCGTTGATTTTGTTGTTTTATCTATGGTTGTTTTAAGTTTTTATTTTCCTTGTTCTTATGGTTGTTGTAAATGCAATAGAGATATTTTCACATAGAGTGATTAGTAGAGATCAAACCATCTTCAAATATTAAATTTATTACATTATTTTCATAAATTTTATATATTGTATGGCATATTTCTCCATGGTTTTGTGTCACTATATTGGCTCTTGTATTGTAAAGACCAAACATCACAAGGAAAGTGATCGTTGTAACACAAAAATGACTAAATTTTTAAAAGATTTTGTTAAATATATGTCAAACAACTCAGTTTTCTAGATGGGTACATCCTCTCACGTGGTTGGTTACTTGGTTAGGACTCAGTGGCACAATTGGATGCCAACATGCTTATGATATTATTACATTCTTTTTTGAAATTGCATGTGTATATTACTTCAAGAAAATTAATAATGATAGCATTCCTTTGAATTTACTATTGGTGTATCCCTTGCACCTCCTAAAGTTCCAAGTGTTAGTTTAGGATTTAAAATCCCTCACCTTTAGTAGCTTATACCAAAAATGAATTTAAGGATCTATATGTCGAATTTAAATAGGATATTGTTTATGCTTAAAAGATGCCACCACTACCCTTATTACACCAAATTTAAATAAATAAATGTTGGAATACACCATTTTACCTAATTGAAAAAGAATTTGAACTCCAAACTTCTCACTTTAAAAATTATAATTAAACCTTTTATACAAAGATACATAAATGTTTTATTACTCCAGTTTTGTAATTTTGTGTGAGCAACAAACTAAATGTGGAATTATGACTCTAAGCCAAACGGTTGACCATCATAAAAATTTGAGAGACAAAATCAATGGTTGTTTCTAAGGGAGTGTATTGGTGATCAAACTCATTATTTAGATGAATTAATAAGCCATGCATCCCTACCTTAAAACTATTGTTTTTTATTAGAAAGTTTCAATATTCACAATTCACATTGTTCAGTAATCATTTACAATCTAAGAAAAAGCATCTCAAAGTAAGTCTACATCAACATAGAAAGAGTAATACATTAAATATCATTCTTAAGATGCTCTGACACAACTTGCATCTATTAGCACCCAAATTGACTATGTCCAATTGTGCTTGAATCCTAGAACCCTTATGCATTTTGGATTTATTGTGTCCATCATAGATAACTAATATGAGATGATTCCTAATGGATCTCCTTTGGTTAAGTTTTCCTAAGTGTTCTCCCTTTTCATCCCCCATGTGCCTATCATGTGTTAGAAGTTGCAAAGGTCCCAAAAACATTTCTATTTGTGGAGGTATTATTATGTTCATTTTTTTAAGGACCGTGTTATGTGTTAGAGTTTTGGTGTTTTCCATCTTAGCATACCTTTTTCTCGAACCTCAACTTTATCCCCTTTCTTATTGAGGTTTTGGATTTTTCCTTCCCAACATCCCTTTCCTCCAACCCTCGCTCTTTCCCTTATCTTATTTTTGTACTTTTTCTTAACAACGTATTTTTTGTTAGAACCCCTAAAGTCTAACACTTTATACCAAGTCATCTTCTTATCTACATCCCTTGTCACATGAAGAATGGTGTATCACCAATCCCTGACTCCTGATCCTTTTCACTATGTATTTTTTAGAGTCATAACTTTAGAAATCCCTTTACCTACATACTAAACGACATTGATTCCTTAGTATCCTCGATCCCTGATACTTCCTTCACATATCCTTTTACAACTAAAGATGCAAGGGTACCCTTTATTGTTTTCTTCAAGCATGAATTATTTCATACTCTCAGTCCTTGATCACTAACAAGTGGTATGGGTATGAGGCATCCTTGACCTGTAATGCCCCAAACCAACACATATAGGAAAAAAATTGACCAAAATTTTTTTTTCAAATACAACATCAACAACCAAGATGCGGAAATATGTCACACTAGCACAACAAAACACACACAAGCATCATGTGATATACAATAACAGAAGGATGAAAATAAAAATAACCTCACCATTGTTACGAGCAAGGTGGAACCAACAAAAGACTCACTAATTGTGGGGAAAAGTCACTATGATGAAATTACGAGAGGGGAAGACGAAACCCAAATGACAATCGGGTACAAACCCATGATCATGTTCTCTCATAACACAACACAAGGGAATTATGGGGGAATCATCCACATTGAACCCTCCCAAATAAACTCTTACAACTCAAACAAACTCCATGAAAACCCACACATATGGTGGAATGACTAGGAGGTAATGCCACTCAACTAGAAGACACAACCATCAGTTTTTGGAACAAGGAGTAGGATGAGGGCACATTCACCTCCAATATACTTAACAAAAACTTAAAAAAAAACCTAAACACAATTGAAAACCTTAATAAGAGATTTCCTTGCTAGGAGGTACAAACCCTCCACCAACTAGAACGATGAGTCACTTTCAAGTAACAACATGCTCCCAAATAAAAGAGGTACCATAAAACTCAAAGTATGACACTTGTTGATGAAATAACAACATGGTCCAAAGACTCTCTTGGCTAGGGGAACAACCTTCATATATAGATTTCCCTAGAGAAATGGTCAAAAGGCCAAATAAATGACAAAATGATGAAACAGGGCACTAGTGGACACTACCATAAGTTCTCAAGTGTTCATTTATAGGGTTGGAGTCCCAATCTAGCACTAAAGTCACTACCATCATTGTACTCCTTCCTAGTGCTATAGTCCTTCTAGCCTTGTAGTCTTCGTTCTAGCACTATTTTATTGACTAGTGAGCAAACTCAAGCTCATTTTGGTCCTTGTGACAAGAACAAGCCTCATGCACTACAAGAAAGGATCCCTAGAAACAATAGACTAAAATCATGAAAACAATTGAGGATCTAATAAGGTCCTAGAAACTCGATCTCACCTCACACTAGCCTATGAAGATCCCTCCCAGGGGCTAGAGAGACTACAAGAGGCTTCAAAAATGAGGCCAATGACACAAGGGGTGAAGGGGGAAGATGTATTACACATCTTGACCCCACCAAGATCACTCATAGAACCCTAAATGGCCCCTCAATGAGGAAGTTCTCAATGACACACTATGCATTCATAAGAGAGATATAAAGACTACAAGAAAAACAACATGCTTTCTAGCTTAGGATTCATTTTAACCCAAAACTAAAGATGCTCTGTGTTCATTTTAACCAACATAGCATTAAACCGAAAGAACATCCAAAATAACATGTGTGTTTGACTACAATGCCAAAACACATAAAATTATACAACCACCAATCATTCTATCCACTTAAGGAGGTTCAAAATAGCATATTAAAATTGAGATGAGGACTCAAATATCCTTCAAATACATTTTACAAAATAGGAAATAGTAAAATAAATGAAGCAAACCTTTGACAACTAGATCATAATCTTGGAGCTCTTACCAAGATCCTCAAACCATAGCGGTGCTTTTGATGCCACCCGACCTTGTGGAAACCTTAGGTCCACTCCCACCATGTTAGGAGATAGTCACATGAACCACAAGCACACTCACATCAAACAAAATGGGAGAAGGCTTGTGCACATGAATTACACAAAGCATACACATCATGCAACATCACTCGATCAAAATAATATGGATCCAAGAATACAATGCTCATTGGGAAAAAACACCAATGGCACAAACATAACATCCTCATTGGACACAAACGCTAATGACATAGAAAAGACACATGCATTGTATACACACACTAATGGAAAATGATAAGATGTTAGAGAGGAGGTATGGAGTGTCATCGCAAAGCTCAAAGGGATGGCTAAGTGGAGTTGGGTATGAATCAAATTTCCCATGTAAGGAACCCAAATTGAGTGTACCAGTGCTCCCAAAGTGGGCATGCCTTCTATGCTCATACCAATCTTATACGAGTGCTTTGGCTATGCCATAAGCACCATTATCTTGATTAATTTTATTACCCAAATGTATTTAATTATCACTTATTAGAGAAAAAAACTCATATCATATCCTTGAGCCCATTTGTGCCTCAATTAACATTAAGAGCCACTCCACTATGATTCTCTAGTACCTTCATTGTATGTTCATCATGACTCATCACAATTAAGTGTGACATGAAAAACAAGGCACAAAAATTTGGCCCACAAAATTTAAAACAAGATCTCAAGTGGATCCTTATAAGAATCCATGGGAGAGTCATTTTTCCCTCAATTCCAAAACATCCAAAAAAAATCTTGTAGATTAAAAAAATTCCAAATTAATTTACATGTAAAAACCAAAAATTCATGAAGACTTCATTAATGAAGCTTAAATTTTCTATTTTTCTAAAAATAAAATTTTCAAAAAATGAAAGGTGCCCTTTTGATTCAAATATAAACAACAATTGATTTATGCAATAAAATTCAATCTTCATGCATTTTGAAAAATTTGGGCATTATGAGGGCATAAAATAGCCAAAATTGTTGAACAAGACAACAAAGAGGGGGGGTGAATCAGTTGTAGAAATTTTTTCCTTTACAATATTCACCAGAGATTAATTCAATTATCATTCACAAATCCTTTACTCTACTAATATGTTTAATCATTAAATGCAAATACAAAAGCTAAAAGAATCAAAACCATACACACAACAACACTAGATTTACATGGAAAACCCAACAAGGAAAAAACCACTGTGAGGATTAGCTCATAATATAGAGAATATCAAAATTGAATACAAAGGCTCACTACCAAAGAGGCTCACTGCCAAAACAGAACTCACTATTCAGATCAGGACTTACTGTCCAACAAGGGTTAACCACCTGGAGGGCTCACTACCACATAGATATAAAGAAGATAGAAGATATTTGTTATAGAGAGAAAACAATCTCAATGCAATAGAGATTTCCAACTCACTGTTTAGATCAGGACTCACTGTCCAACAAGGGTTAACCACCTAGAGGGCTCACTACCACATAGATACAAAGAAGATAGAAGATATTTGTTATAGAGAGAAAACAATCTCAATGCAATAGAGATTTCCACCACAATTTTCTCACACACTTGTAAACATGCTTGAATGATAAAGTACATCTTCAACTCACTACTTTTGGAAACTTAGCAATTAGATTTCACACTGATCTGCCAAACTTGCATCACATACACATTGTTTCGCATCTATCTCACATCTATCTTGCTCTTTTTCTTTGTATGTATTTCACCAATATCTCATCTTGTATTTATACCATCTTCAACTTTGAAACATATCCAAAGTTAGCCACACACACCATTTGTATTTACAAATTCAAATTAGGTCAGCGCCAAAACATTCTAAGGTGGAATTAGAATGACAGTGACCCAAACACATGCTTCAACATGCTTCCACAAACTTCTAAAGTAGTGTTAAACACAAGGTCGGTCAAACCAATGTAAAATACATAGAACAATTAAGCACACACAACCTTAGCACAATCCAATCTTTCCAAACAACAAAATTATCTTCAAAACGAACATATTAGATTAACCTCGGAACCGCAAGGCATAAGACTCAAACAAGAAATATGGAGCAACTACATTTCTCTCAACCCTCAGTCAGAGACATTGAAAAACACAATTCACAACTGGTGAACGTAACTCGCACTGTACAATGATCCAAGAGACCAAAATATGGATATAGAAACTTCCAACAACCATGAACAACATATCTGAACCACACGAACATAGGAACAAATCTCGGAGAAAAACCTGGAGCAACCACTGAATACCTGCAACCTTTCTTCATTACAATTTTCTCAATATCCTTGACATAAACAACCAATAACCTGCATCCATGACATCCATGAAAACAACAACCAATTGATAACCAGTTGACATCAATGGCAACATAATCATTCTTGCAATTATCTCCCCCTTTGTCATTGATGGCAACACATGATGTGAAAAACCATCAAATACAACACAACAACTCTAAACACAGTTTCTCATGATTTTACTTTCTCCCCCTCAATAGATACTTTTCCACATGATACTCTTCTCCCTTTTCACATCTTCCTCATCTCTCCCTTTGACATCAATGGCAAAGGCAAAAGATATTTCACTGCTTTTCCCTTTGACATGGCCAATACGAATACTAAAAAATTCTAAACATAGAAGATACTACCTACTCCCCTTAAGAGGTAGCCTCCAAACATCAGTCTAGAAGAAGGATAAATCCATAGACCCACTAGACTGATGCATCTCCATATGTATCTAGTTCAAGAAAGGAGGGGCAATAACCCCTAACTTCTACTGGAGATACTTAAAATTATCTTTAGGGAGAGTCTTATTGAATATTTCAGCAATGTGATCCTTCCTCGGCACATACTCAAACTTTACTTCATTTTCCACAAAATTTTCTCTCAAAAAGTGATGCCTGATAGATATATGCTTTGTCCTTGAGTGCATCACTAGATTCTTTGAAATGTTAATTGCACTTGTATTATCACAAAAGATAAAAATGGGATCATCATTCATTATTCTAATATCTTTCAATGTTTGTTTCATCCATACAACTTGTGTATAGTAAGATGCAGTAGCAATATACTCAGCTTCAACAATAGATAAAGAAACTAAATCTTGCTTTTTACTCAACCATGACACCAATCTGCAACCAAGAAAAAATGCACCACCACTTGTACTTTTCTTGTCATCAACACAACTTGCCCAATCAGCATTTATATGAGCACTAAGTGTACAATCAGTATCCCTAGGATACCACAAGCCATAATTCAAAGTGCCATTCAAATACATGAATATACTCTTAATAGCATCAACATGTGTTTCTTTAGGGTCTTCTTGAAACCTATCCACAAGACAAACTACATGCATAATATACGGTCTAGTAGCAATTAAATACAAGTCCTCTAATCATAGATTTGTATTTGCTCCAATCAACCTTAGGTGAATCATCATCTTTACTCAATTTGCAACCAGTCACCACAGGAGTGCATACTGGTTTGGAACCATCCATCCCAAACTTCTTCAACATCTCTTTTACATACGTTGATTGTGAAATAAAAATCCTTTTCGTTGTTTGATTAATTGTAGCCCAAGAAAGAAACTCATCTCACCAAACATGGACATCTCAAATTATTTTTTCATCTCTTAAGCAAACATCTTGCACATTGTTTCATTTCCTTCAAAGATAATGTCATCAACATATACAACTACAATCAAGATCTTTTCATTTTCAAGTTTGAAATAAAGATTACTATTTGTCGTACCTTTATTGAAGCCTTCCTAAATCAAATATCTATCTAACCTTGCATACCAGGCTCTAGGAACTTTATTTAATCCATATAAAGATTCTTCAATTTGTAGACCATATTCGATTGATTTAACAACTGAAATCCTTCTAGTTGTTCCATGTAGACTTCTTCTAACTCACCATTCAAAAATGTAGACTTAACATCCATTTGATAAACTTTAAATTTTTTATGAGAAACAAACACTAAAAATATTCTAATAGCTTCCATCCTTGCCATCAGAGCAAAGGTTTCTTGAAAATATATACCCTCTACTTGCGAGCAACCCTTACACACAAGCCTTTCTTTATTTTTGACCACTTCTCCATTCTCATTCAACTTGTTTTTGCTTGTCGGTCTAGGGACCAATTCCCAAGTTTGATTCTTCTCGATTTGCACAAGTTCTTCTTCCATAGCTTTCATCGAATATTCATCATTACATGCTTCAGTTACTGTCTTTGGTTCCACTTCAGAAAGTAGACATAAGTTTATCTCATCAATAGAAATAGCTCTGCTTCTTGTCACCTTTCCTCTTATCTCCAATGATTTGACTTTCTGAATGATTCTCTTGCACATATTTAGGTGTCTTAGGGGACACCACCAAAGCTTCTTCTTCTTCATTTTGCTTCTCACGTTCATGCTTCTCTTGTTCTTCCACAACTTCTTCAACTTCTACACAATCAAGTTCATCAGATACATATCCATCAACTTCAATTGAATTCTTCAATGCTTGATCAACCTTGACATTTGTGGTCTCTACAATCTTTCTTGGCCTTATATTGAAACATTTGTAAGATTTGTTTCTAGTAGAATATCCAAGGAAGATACCTTCATCACATCTAGCATCAAACTTTCCTAAATTTTCTTCATCCCTTCTGATATAACATTTTCTTCCAAATACCTTGAAATACTTGACCGTAGGAATTCTTCCACACCATAGCTCATAGGGGATCTTTGTATTGTTAGCCTTTGTTTGAACTCGGTTGAACACATAAACGACAGTATGAATAGTGTATCTCCAATAAACGTATGGTAGACCTGCCTCAATAATCATTGATCTAGTAGCTTCTTGAAATGTTTTATTCTTCCTTTCAACAACTCCATTTTGTTGAGGAGTTCAAGGAGTAGATAATTGTCTTTTTATTCCATGAACTTCACAAAACATGTTAAACTCATTCGACATAAATTCACCACCTCTATCAGATCTTAAACATTTTAGTCTCAAATTTGCTTCATTTTCAACCATAGCCTTAAATACCATGAATCTTTCTAATGCATCAAACTTCTCTCTAAGAAAAGTAACCCATGTGTATCTAGAGTAATCATCAATCAAAAGCATAAAATACCTTTCACCTTGTAGACTTCTCAGTCTTGTAGGACTACAGAGATTTGTGTGAATCAAATCTAGTAGTCCGGTAGTAGATTGTTCCTTCGACCTGAAGTTGTTTCTAGCTTGCTTTCTAAACCGACAATTCTTGCAAATAGCATTAAAAAGCTTTGTAATCCTCAATAAATCTCTTACAACATGCACAACACTGATTCTTGCCAAGTCATGAAAATTTATATGACACATCCTTCAGTGCCATAACCAATTGGCATTAATCTACGTCATAAAGTAATGTCCATCAACACCCTTAAGTTGATAAATGTTTCCTTCAGACTTCTTACCAAGAACAATCACTATTTTGGATCCTTTCCTAATTTCACATCTTTCATCCTCAAATACAAGATTATATCCTTTACTACACATATGTCCAACACTTAAAAGATGATGCCTCAAACCCTTAACATAGTAGACATCATCAATATTATGCTTGTAATCAAAACTGACTAAACCTATTCCAAAAATCTTATCACCAGTATCATCTTTGAATTTAACTTAGCCACCATCATAATTTTCAACTTTAACAAACTTACTCTTATCACCAGTCATGTGATGTGAACAACCACTATCAACAACCCAATAGTTATTTTCTTGTTTATCATGAAGAGAAGAAATCACCGTACCTTCACTCTTTTCTAGAGCATTTTCCTTCACTTGTCTTTTAGTATTAGCAGAAGTAGATTCATCTTCTATAGCCAAGAACAAGCATTCATTGTCATCAAAATCTGCATAATCATATTCGTCATCAGAAATATCAACATCTTAATTCAAATAATATGCTCTATTGATCTTCTTACCTTTGTTTTCTTTTCTCTTGATCTATGTTGTTTATTCTTCTTAGCTCTTTGTAGACATCTTGAAGCATAATGACCAATTCCTCCACAACTAAATCATTTAAAGGGTAACTTACCTTCATACTTATCAGAGCCCTTTTTCATACTTCTCATAAAGTTAGCTTCCACTTCATCGAGGTTCTCTTCATTCGAATCTTCACTACATGTAGCCTTAAAAGCAGTTTTTGATTTATAGCCATTTCTCAAATTTGGTTTTCTCATTTCATAGGATGAAAGAGTACCCAACAACTGATCTTTAGTATAATTCTTTTAATCCACATATTCTTCAATAGCAGACACCTTTCCACTGTATGCATCAGACGAGTTCTGAGATTTTTCTTCACTATTTTGGTTGCATCCACTGTTGCACTAAGTCCTCGTATTTCACCTACCATCTCATCCACTCTTTGTACATAGGATTTAATGTTCTCATCTTCAGACATATGCATGATTTCAAATTGTGCTTTCAATTTTTGTAACTTTTCTTCTTTGACCTTTTCATTTCCAGCATGAGTTGTTTCCAATGCATCCCTAATCTCTTTAGCGGTCTTTAGATTTGCAACTTTAATTAACTTGGACTGTGAAAGACTATTCTTCAAAATGTACTTTTCCTTATTATTTGCTTCATGTTCCTTGGTTTCATCAGCTATACTTGGACCATTAGCAGGATCAGTATATGCAATCTTATAAGCTTTCTCAACATCATATCCACAATATTCCAGATATCCTTCCATCTTTATTTTCTAGATGCCATAGTTAGTCCCATCGAACCTAGGACACTCAATAGTGATCTTGCTCGCCATCCTGGAGCTTCCTTAAGAGGTTAATCTCCTCTCCAAGGAACCAAGCTCTAATACCAATTGTTGAATAAGACAACTGAGAGGGGGGTGAATTAGTTGTAACAAATATTTCTTTTACAACATTCACTGAAGATTAATTCAATTATCATTCACAAACCCTTTACTTTGCTAATATGATTAATCATTAAATGAAAAAGCAGAAGCTAAAAGAAGCAAAACCATACACACATAACAACACCATATTTATGTGGAAAACCCAATAAGGGAAAAACCGTGGTGAGGATTAGCTCACAATATAGAGAATATAAAACCAAATATAAAGTCTCATTGCCAAACCAGAACTCATTGTCTGAATCAAGACTCACTGTCCAACAAGGGTTAAACACTCAGAGGGCTCACTACCACACATATACAAAGAATATAGAAGATATTTATTACAGAGAGAAAACAATCTCAATGCAATAGAGATTTCCACCACAATTTTCTCACACACTTACAGACATGCTTGAATGATAGAGTACACCTTCAGCTCACTGCTTCTGAAAACTCAACAATTAGATTTCGCATTGATCTGCCAAATTTGTATCACATACACATTGTTTCGCATCTATCTTGCATCTATCTTTCCTTATTTCTTTGTATGTATTTCACCAATATCTCATCCTATATTTATACCATATTCAACTTTGAAACATATCCAAAGTTGGCCACACACACCATCTGTATTTACAAATTCAAATTAGGTTGGTGCCAAAACATTCTAAGGTGGAATTAGAATGAGGGCGACCCAAACACATGCTTCAACGCGCTTCCACAAACTTAGAAAGTGGTGTTAAACACAAGGTTAGCCAAACCGGTGTAAAACACATAGAACAATTAAGCACACACAACCTTAGCATGATCCGATCTTTAGAGACAACAAAATTATCTTTAAAAAAAACATATTAGCTTAACTTCATAACCGTAATTCATAAGACTCAAACAAGAATAAATCCAAAGAAACTACATTTCTCTCGGACCTCAGCTAGAGACACTAAAAAACATAGTTCACAATTGGTGAGCACAACTCGCACTGTACAAAAATCCAGAAGACCAAAATCTAGATATAGAAACTTCCAACAACCATGATAAACATATCTGAACCACACAAACATAGGAGCAAATCCCAGAGCAAAACCTAGAGTAACCACTAAATACCTGCAACCTTTCTTCATTAAAATTTTCTCAATATCCTCAACATATATAGCCAATAACCTACATCCATGACATCAATGACAACAACAACCAATTGATAACTAGTTAACCAGTTGACAAAAATGTCAACATCTTCATTCTTCCAACAAAAACAAAAATTTCAAATTTCAAATTAGATATACACTAATTGCATAAATTAGAAACTGTTGGGAAATTCTTATGCTCCATTAGGGGCGAGCATTGCATCCAAAATGTAAGGAAATTAGAGTAGCAAAAACAATTTCCTACGCCAATCTTGATAAGAGATATGATTCAAACTTTAAAACTGATCTAATAGTTACAAAAAATCTAGAAACACATTCATAACAGAGAATAAACAATGAACACAAGCTATATGTGGGGAAAACCCTTTCGAGAAAAAAACCCACACTCCAAAGCCTACTCAGTGTATTTCAAATCCAACAAAAAGATTACATACACTTGCAGAGCAAGTCTTTTATAGGAGTATCACCAGTAAACAATTTTGGAAGAAATCCGACAACATAACAGTATCTCAACACAACTTCATACTACTCCAAAATACACAACTGCTCAATATATAAGAGCTTACAATGCATAAAATAAGCATTTTTATAAAAACTACCAAAGGTTGAAGATGCAACATGGAAAGCACCACAAACACTGTAGACGCACAACGGTACGTTTCCAATTGTCACCACATGCCAATTTGCAAAATCTGCACTTACCAAAGTAATTGCTCTTCAAAAACTCACATTCCATGTAAACTCAACACAAAAATAGAAAAAAAAAAAATATGCACAACTCCACCTGTAAATATCAACTTTCTAACTTGACTCCTCATCTGAATAGAAACTGCAAGTTGTAACTCAGAAAAACAAAGTGAGAGAATCATTAACATTTAATATTTAGAAAAATCAAATCTTTGGAAAAATCAAAGGTTGAGACACCATCTTTTTCCTAACATTCTCCCACTTGTTGAACACCTTTGAAGAGCCAATGAAAGTAACAGGATTTAACCGCTAGAGGTCGTGAGGCCCATAGACTTTGAACACCATCTAAATTTTTTTGTGCTCACAAGCTTAGTTAATGCATCTACAATATTCGTTATTGTCTCTACCTTTTCTAGCTTCACCTTGCCATCCTCAACCAATCTCTCACAGAGTGATACCGAACATCAATGTGTTTGGTCTTGGCATGAAAAGTTGGGTTCCTTGCAAGGTAGATTGCACTCTGACTATCACAATAAAGTGTAACTACACCATGTTTCAATCCAATATCTTAACACAAAATGCTTCAACCAAATGGATTCTTTATAGGCATGAGTAGCTGCCATATACTCTACCTCAGTAGTGGAAAAAGCAACCACAACCCGTCGCTTGCTCATCCAACTGATTGCACCACCATTAAGAGTAAACACATATTCGTTGGTGGACCTTTTGCTATCAACATCACTAGCCCAATATGAATCCACAAAACCATGAATACTTAGGGAATATTGATCTCCTATACCATGAAAACATATAGAGTACTTTTTTGTACCTTGCAAATATCTAAAGACCCTCTTAATTGCATCCCAATGCACTCTTCTAGGATTAGACATAAAATGAGAAATAACTCCCACTGCTTGGGTAATGTCTGGTCTTGTAAAGACCATAGCATACATTAAGCTTCCAACTACACTTTGGTAAGGCACTTTGCTCATGTCTTCTATCTCCGATGGGGATGTAGGACATTGTGAAATAGAGAGCTTCATTCCCAATGTAAAAGGAACACAAAGTGATTTACAATCCTACATGTTGGACCTTTGCAAAATAGAACAAACATACTTACTCTAGCTAAGCCATAGCTTTGTGTTCTTACGATCTCTTCTAATCTCCATCCCAAGTATCTGTTTTGCTACGCCAAGATCTTTCATTTCAAATTCTATAGAGAGTTGAGATCTCAATTCTGCAATCAAACCTTTGCCTTTCCCAATAAACAACATGTCATCATTGTTAGTGTTTTATAGATTAGATAAACAACTAAAAGCACTCAAAAAATTGCAACACATAAGACAATAAACATAGCAAGATACCCTAGGAAAACCCTCCTCCTGAGGGAGAAAAACCCAGCAAATATTTCTCTTATATAATGTAGGAACAAGAGCAAAAATCTGCTTACAACTCAGGCCCATCACAAGGACGAATTTGATACAATGAATATTAGCACCTCTCCTAAGTGCGAATATATTTCTCCTTAAAATTGGTCCGTTGCTTAAGTGCGAACTTCTTCTTGTAATGCAAATTATCTCAAATGAACTTGATTTTCAAATGACAAAGTCGACCTTGTATTTATACAAAATGAGGTGACTCCTAAAATAGGTCGGCCAACTTAGAGAATAATAAAATTACAAAATGTTAAGGAATGTCAGCCCAAGGATGAACACAAAATTAAATGCATAAGTTCGGCCTCCTCTCAAGCATATAATAAATTGAATAGCTATAAAGCTACATTCAATTTATATTATCTTCTTGGGAATCATGCACAAGGAAGTATGCTCCTACAATTATCATAATCATCAACACTCCCTCTTAGCTAGGGAGGAATACTTTCAGCAGTACAATACATATCACCTCATTGTGATAAAAGAGCTTATCACCTCATCGTGAAAGCATATAAGATATCACCTCACCGTGATATCGGATATCACCTCGTCATGATATCAACCATCATGGCTACCTCCATAGATGGTATGAACAAGTGCTCATCACTCAATGTGATGTTGTCACCTCATCGTGACTTTCACCATGGCTCTCCCAGAGGGTGAAACACGAGCACAAGAAAAAATCATCACGCACTTCCTCACGTGATGTTGTCATGGAGTCACACACATGATATCCACCATGGCTCTCCCAGAGGGTGGAAACAAGGGCTTTCACCTCAAACTTCTCCTAAGAGAAGAATGCATTAACAAGGGATTTCACCTCGAACTTCTCCTAAGAGAAGAACTCATTAAAGAGGACCACTGATACTGAGACTCCTTCTCAGTCAAGGCTGCATTCTCCACCATACCAAGCTTTTCTCGAAAGTACACAAACTTGATCCTGGAGAGGGGCTTGGTGAGAATGTTTATCGTCTGCTCACCAATGCTGATATACCTCAACTATATAGATTTCCTCAATACCATATCTTTGATATAATGGAACTTGATCTCAACATGTTTTGTTATGTCATGAAACACAGGGTTGATAGAAAGCTTCACACAACTCTGGTTATCACAATGAATGATGGTAGGCTCCATTGATTGTCCAAAAAATCCTTCTAGGAGCTTACGAAGCCACACTGCTTCACGAGCTGCCACACAAGTTGCAATGTACTCTGCCTCGATTATACTCAATGCCACTGAAGACTGCTTCCTGTTGCACCAGGATATCATAGCAGAACCCAAACTAAAGCAACAACCAAAGGTACTCTTCTGATCTAAGACACACCCTGCCCAATTACAATCAGTAAAACCATGCAAATCCAAATCCACACCTGTAGAATATCTCAACCCATATCCAACTATGCCACACAAGTATCTCAGGATATGTTTAGTTGTAACAAGATGTATCTGCCTTGGTTCACACATAAACTGACTAAGTGCACTAACTGCATAACAGATATCCGGTATAGTGTTAACTAGATACATCAATGAACCAATCAACTGCCTATACATCGTAGAATCCACCAGTTCTGAAGTAGCTGCAACCTCCTTCAACTTATGTAGATTTGTCTCCATAGGTGTAGACATAGGTTTTCAGTCAATCATACCAAACCTCTTTAGAATGTCAATAGTATACTTGCCTTGACATAGAATCATCAATCTGGCTTTTGCCAGACTTCTAAGCCAAGAAAGTAATGCATGAGACCAAGATTCTTCATCTCAAAATCAAAAGCTAACTCCTTCTTACATTTTAGAATTAGGTGTTCTTCTCCAGTGATAATCAAATCATCAACATACAAAACCAGAATCAAAGCTTCACCATTTATTACCTTGAAGTAGAGGTTATAATCTGCATCATTCTTTGAGAAACCCAAACTCAACAGGTAACGATCAATCCTTTCATACCAAGCACGAGGAGCCTGCTTAAGAGCATACAAGGCCTTCTTCAGCTTGCAAACATGAGACTCCTTCCCATGTACCTAAAATCTATCGGGTTGCTCAATGTAAACCTCTTCTTCTATTACACCATTCAAAAAGGTTGTCTTTACATCCATTTGATGAATCTTCCATCCTCTAGATGCAGCAATAGCAATCATGGTTCTGACAAAAGTATAACGAGCCACAGGAGAAAAGGTTTCTTCATAGTCAACTCCCTCTTTTTGTGAGAACCCTTTAGCCACGAATCTTGCCTTGTACTTCTCAATGCTCCCATCAGTTGCATGCTTGATCTTGAAGAGCCATTTAGAAGACACCACAAATTTGCCTTCAGGTCTAGGAACGATATCCCAAACATCATTATTAAGTATGGATTGATACTCCTCAGTCATAGCATCTTTCCAAACTTGTTGACTAGAAGCTTCCTCAACACTGGAAGGCTCTGACTCATCAAGGCTACATAACTAGAGAACTTATCAGGTCTCTAACTTTCTCTAAAAGTTCCTCTTGGGGCTGCAAAACTGTCTTCCTCCTGCATTGTCCTTCGGGCCCAAAGAGGTCTTTTCCTTCCAATCACAATATCTATAGGCCCATCAGTAGGCTCCAAGGTCTCAGGTGGATCATCATCTTCTTTAGGTTCTGGAACCTCTTTCTGATTCTCAAGAACATGGTCAACTTCCATATCTTGAGGAGGTTCTTCTTCATCGATCTCCATATGAGTGCCCTTGGATCTTCTGCATGCAACATCTTCCTCAAATGTGACATCTCTATTGATCTCAATAGTCTTTTGACCTGGAATGTAGATTCTGTAGGCTTTTGATGTCTCATTGTAGCCCACCAGAATTCCCTTCTTACCAAAAGGTTCCAACTTTGTTCTCTTTTCCTTTGGAATATGAACATACACTGAACAACCAAAGATCCTCAGATGACTGAATTTTGGCTTCACCCCTAAGAATGCTTCTTCAAGAGTTTTATTCTCCAAGATCCTATGGGGACTCCTGTTATGAACATAGACGGTTGTCCTAGATGCCTCAAACCAAAGTGAGATTTGTAAGTCTTGATCATGAATCATTGCTTTAACTACTTCCACAATAGACCTGTTCTTCCTTTCAGCAATACTGTTTTGTTGAGGATTATAAGGAACACTGAACTCCCTCTTAATCCCTGCATCAATGTAGAAATCATGAAAGGTACCAGAGGTGACTCTCCTTCGTTGCCAAATCTCAAAACTTTGATCTTTTTCCCAAACAAGTTTTCCACCTGTGCTTTGAATTCTCTGAATCTTTCTAATACCTCCTCAGATTCTTTAGATCTCAAGAAATAAATACAAGTCTTTCTAGAGTAATCATCAATAAAAATAATGTAATACAAGAAACCACTAGAATATGCGACAGACATTGGACCACATAAATCAGAATGAATGAGATCAAGAATACATTTAGATCTACTTTCACTAGTATGAAACATACCTTTTGTATTCTTACCGAGGGCTCAGCCTTTGCATGTACCTTCATGTTCCTGGTTGAATTTCGGAAGGCCGGTGACCATCTTCTCCATGATAGGTAATGCTCAAAAATGAATATGAGCCAATCTTCGATGCCAAAGATCACACATGCTAGAAGAATCATGCACAAGAGACTGAAGGGGACTAGTGCATAGTCTGTAGAGACACTCATGTCTAACTCCAATTACCCGAGCGAACTTGATGTTGGAGTTCTTTTCCCATATAAGAACTTTTCCTTCTGAAAATACAACTTGATAAACCTTGTCTTCTAATGTTGAGATGGAGACAAGATTTCTCTTTATGCCTAGAATGAATAGCACATCATTCAACTCCAATGAAATGTCAGAATCCAAGTGAAGAGAGGAGTTCCCAACTCCTTTCACAGAATACCTAGCATCGTCCCCAATAATGACTTGTTCGCTAGAATCATTCTCCACCAAATTAGATAGATGCTCCCTAAATCCGGTGATGTGGCGAGAGGCACCGCTATCAATCAACTAAGTGTTGGTGTCGGTGGTTACATTGCTTGACAAGGCTGAATAAAACAAATAATGACTTGAGTCCTTGTGCAGAGAGACTTCTTCAACATTTGCAATGGCAACCTACTGCTTAGGTCTGAGAGGACATTCCTTTGCAAAGTGACCATACTTGTCACAAATGAAACATTGAACTTTGGATAAGTCTCTCTTCTTCTTGAAGGCAGGAGCACCATCATTTTCATTATCGCGATTCCTCTTGAAGAATCCTTTCTTCCAACCTTTTCCTTTCTTCGATGAATGAGAGGCGAGAACATGTATATCTTCATTCTTTGAACTTTGACCAACGCCTCTAGTTGCTAACCTCGACTCCTCTTGATTGCAGTGAACCCTCAACTAATCAAACTTGAGAAGTTTAGATCTTGCACTGATTCCTTGAATATATGACTCCCATGATAGCGGAAGAACATTGAGAGCAAGCATGCTCAAGTCTTTGTCATCAATCATGTGACCAATTGTAGAGAGCCAGTCTCTCAATTATGAAATCCTCACGAAATAAGCAATCATTGTTTCTCCTTTTGCCATCTTCACATGGTGAAGTTGTTGCTTCAGTGCAAGTGCCTGACTGGTGTTGTTGATTTCGTACATCTCTTCCAATGTTTTGAACATATCCCTTGTCATCTTCAACTTGGAGACAATCAGCACAACATGATCTTTAATGGAATCAACCAACACTTTCTTTGCCCTAGTATCTTTCTTCCTCCATTGCAACTTCTCTTCTTCCTCCTCAGGTTCAGGGACTTTGTTTTCCACAAACTCAGTCAAATCATTCTCTTCCAAGGTGAGCATGATCCTGAACCTCCATGACGTGTAGTTAGAGGCTCCTTCGAGTCTATCCTCGATTTTCAGACCATTCACCATCTTGAAACTCAAATAGAGATAAACAAAAAAAAATTAAGGAGAGTGCTGCAAAATAAATCTGATCACGATCTCCTTCAAACCCACTCTGATACCATGTTAGTGTTTTATAGATTAGATAAACAACTGAAAGCACTTAGAAAATTGCAACACATAAGACAATAAATGCAACAAGATACCCTAGGAAAACCCTCCTCCTGAGGGAGAAAAACCCAACAAATATTTCTCTTATATAATGTAGGAACAAGAGCAGAAATTTGTTTACAACTTAGGCCCAGCACAAGGGTGAATTTGATACAATGAATATTATCACCTCTTCTAAGTGCGAATATGTTTCTCCTTAAAATTGGTCTGCTGCTACAAGATGATACTTTGTTGCTTAAGTGCGAACTTTTGCTTGTAATGTGAATTATCTCAAACAAACTTGATTTTCAAATGACAAAGTCGACCTCGTATTTATACAAAATGAGGTGACTCCTCAAATAGGTTGGCCAACTTAGAGAATAATAAAATTACAAAATGTTAAGGAAGGTCGGCCCAAGGATGAAAAAAATTTTAAATGCATAAGGTCAACCTTCCTCTCAAGCATATAATAAATTGAATAGCTATAAAGCTACATTCAATTTATATTATCTTCTTGGAAATTGTGCACAAGGAAGTACGCTCCTGCAGCTGTCATAATCATCAACAATCATCATATAAAAAAATTACCAGGAAACAATCACCATCAGATTAAAAATATACAGAGTGATTAGATTTAGACCACACAAATCCCAAACTCAACACATATGTATCAAACTTTCGGTACCACATCCTAGGACTTTGTTTAAGGCCATATAAATATTTTTGTAACTTACCAACCAACTTGCTTTTACCTTTTACCACATAGTGCTCTAGATGTGTCATATAAATTTCTTCCTCCAAATCACCATGAAGGAGTGTAGTTTTCACATCCATTTATTCCACCTCTAGATCATAAGTTGTTGCAATAGATAATAAAAACTAAATGGATTTCATTTTAGCAATAGGAGAAAAAATATCACCATAATCAATACCCTCAACCTGAGAGTATCCCTTTGCAACCATCCATGACTTATACTTTTCAACATTTCCATATGAACTAATATTTTTCTTAAACACCCATTTACATCCAACAAGTTTTTGACCTTCAAGCAATGGTACAAGGTCCCATCTATCATTCCTTTTAAGAAATGTCATCTCTTCATCCACGACTATTTTCCAGGACTCTGCATGATTCATACCCAAATCCTCTTGCACAAATCTCGGTTCATCAACGTCAGTACTCAAATAAAATATACACTTCCAATAATCTGGTGAATACACATACCTTTGAGGTGGTTGCATTTGCCTTGTAGACCTTCAAACAAGCTGAGGTGGAGGTTCTTCCACTTGTTCCTCCTCTTTTGAAGATTCAAAGCTTAATGAGCTCTCCTCAACTTCCTCAGGCGTAGAAGGAAGTTGAACCACATCCTTTTTTTGTTCAATTTCTTTATGTTGTTTTGGTTGAAAATTAACAGGAAAATATTTAGTCCCTCTAAAAATAACACTTTTGGAATAAATTACCTTTTGTGCAACAAGGTCCCAAAGCTTGTATCCTTTCACTCCATAGTTGAAGCCAATGAAGATACATTTGACATCCTTAGAATATAACTTTTTTCTCTTCTCCTTAGGCACATGTGCATATGCCTCACAACCAAAAACTCTCAGATTTCTAAGTGAAGGATTTTTCCCTAACCATGCCTCCATTGGGATTTTATCAACAAGCACTGATGTAGGAGATCTATTTATCAAATAACAAGTAGTGACAATGACTTCAACCCAAAATTTTTATTCTAGACCAACTTCACTCAACATGTTCCTAGCCTTCTCCATCAACATTTTTTTCATTCTTTCTGCAACTCCATTTTGTTGCATAGAATACAGAGTTGTCTTTTATCTTTTAATCTTGTAATCTATACAAAATCTGTAAAAGTCTACAGAAAAGTATTCACCACCATTGTCAATCCTCAAACATTTAATTTTCTTTCCAGTTTGAGTTTCTACCATAGCCTTGAACTCCTTAAAATGACTAAAAACTTTATATTTACTCTTTAAAAAATATACCCACATTCTCCTACTAAAATCATCAATGAAAGTAACATAATAAACTGATTTACCAATAGAAGCAACATCAATAGGACCAAATACATCAGAATGAATCAGGTCCAAGATACATGAAGACTTATGAGAAGATGAGTAAAATTGAGCATGGTTTTGTTTACCATAAATACAATGTTCACATAAATCAAACTCTAGATTGCAATCATTCAACCCCTCAATGAGGTTCTTGTTTTTCAAGGATTTTAAACCCTTCTCTCCAATGTGGCCAAGCCTTTGGTGCCATAACATAGTCTTCTCTGCAAGCAATTTTGATTCGGTTGTCAGAGCACCCTCGGGTACCTAAAAGCCACAACCATCTGCAAAAGAGGAAACCATCTCTTTTTTTAGTGAAGTAGTTTCAGGCTTAGTTTTATAAGAAGTGTTATTGCATTCAACTATGCATGCATCAAGCTGGTACAATGTACCCAATCTGCTTCTTCTCACTATCACCATAGCACCTCTCACCATTTTCATACCTGCTTTAGAAAACTATACATGCACACCCGCATCTATTAGCTTGCTAACATATAATAAATTTCTTGCTAGTCCTGGGATATGCAAGACACCGTCAAATCATCTAACTCTACCATAAGTAAAATTTGCATGAATACTACCATGACCAACAATATCAAGGAAAGAATCATCACCTAAATACACCTTACCACCATCATAGTTTTCATACTTACTAAACCAATTTTTGTTAGGATTCATGTGGAAAGATGCACTTGAGTATATTAACCATACATTATCACCTGCACGAGTAGCCAAGGCTGCAATAAAGGCATCTCCATCTTCTTTTTCAAACTCAAAATCAAAATCTTGCTTCTTCTTCTTTTTCTTCTCTTCTTTACATTCCTTTCGGAAGTGTCCGATTTTGCCACAGTTCCAGAATATTACCTTGGAGTACCAGGAGATTTTGATCTCCCCTTATTTTTGGACTTGGAACGGCTACACTGCTTCTCTTTTTTAGCGAAGTAGTTTCAGGATTAGTTTCAGGCTCTTTCCACCATTGGTGTGACTGTAGAATGCCTCTCGGTGTAATTATAAAGAATGAAAAATTATTGTTCTTTTTAAAAATTCTAAATAATTTAATGTATTTAAAATTAAAAAAAATTAAAAATTAAATAAAAAATAAATATTCTAAAATCATTATTACACATATGTTTCTAAATGATATATATAAAACATTAAAAAAGTAATATTAAAAAAAAAATGAAAATATTTCAAAAGAAAAAATCAATAATTTTCTATTTTATTCAAAATTAATATATATACATATAAAAATAGTATAAACTTAAGGTTTCACTAAAAAAAAAAATTGTACAAAATATAACAATTTAACTATACATCTAATATAAATTTCTTTCATAATAAGTACCCATCTAAAATCAATTTAAAATTACAAAAATAAATACAAAGAAAATATTATAAATTTATTATTCATATAAAAATTAGTTTTTAAAATAATATTTAAAACTAGCTTATCTATCTTAAAAAAAATATTTGATCAAAGCCCCAAAACATATTGATCATGAGACATTAGTATGTCAAGCATCGATAAAGACAATTTTGATCCTAATTCTCAAAAACTAACAAAATTAAACTGTTTCATACTTAGATATGTGAAGCCATGCTTATATATATTTACAAATAAATTTAAGTTCATT
Organism: Sequoiadendron giganteum; assembly: GCA_007115665.2. Lineage (NCBI taxonomy): Eukaryota > Viridiplantae > Streptophyta > Pinopsida > Cupressales > Cupressaceae > Sequoiadendron > Sequoiadendron giganteum. The sequence goes on along the minus strand of CM021110.1, from coordinate 88,507,899 downwards.
AAACTATTTGTCTTTATTTCTAAAAATGACCCAACATGGATGATGGAAGTAAATACCCTCTCCTTTGTATATCATATGTAGACCCATCTATAATTATTCAATTTATTGATTGAATACATTTTTTTCTCATTTCTAAGATTTTGAATATTTTTCCACCACAAAAATGTATGTGAGAGCTATACAAACATTTAAAATACCTAATGTAAAGCCTGGTCTCTTTAGTGAATCAATTTTCAATTTGTAGACATTGTTATTGTGATTCCTCACTTTAACTTTCTCTATTTTGGTTCAAGGATTCATAGACGTAAATAAATGTTACACAGTTTTTTTGTAAATCTCATATAGCATTCTATAGAATAAAACAATACATTATAATCATGATAGTTGATAAATTTGTTTGACATTCTAGCTATGGGTCATTCGAAGAGGAACTTTGAATCTGAAAAACAAAGGAATGAATATCAAAGAGAATACCAAAGAGAATATCGGAAATGACAAAGGGAGAAAATGACAGATCCGCAAAGGGAAGAGCAAAGAAGGAAAACAAATGAATTAGATAGAGCAAGATATGCAAGACGAAGACTAGCTAAAACAACTGAACAATTATATATGCAAACAAGATGGGAAGAAAATACACACACATCAAATCAAAATTGCCTACTTGCCATAGATTTCAAAAGAATGCAATCGGTATTTCGTAACCACTTAGACTCCTACAAATCATGTAGTGCCCATCAGTTTGCTTTTGTTTTGGACAATTACTTGGATTGTATTTGGACTTTATGAGATTGTTTGATGACACTTGGATATTGTTATACTTTGATGCTTAGTTATGATGATACTTGATGACACATATATATCTGTTGTTTTATGCTTATACTATGCTTAGTGGATTAGTTTAATTGTTTATGCGAGTTATCATTGATATGAGTATTATGTGAATGTTAGATGTATGTTCTCATCATGATTTGACAGTTGTTTATTATGTGTTGATATATTGGTGAAGGGGAATAGGGTCGCATCACTCGCTTGTGAGTGCCCTATGATGTTGTGATTTTCCCTTCACGATGTGTTTTCTTGTTTGTCTATATACACGTTCGACCATGTGGTTTTTTGTAGGTTGCAAGTACCAGACATCGACTCCACCTGAATTATCAAGTTTGAGCATGCCTTAATCCCAATGGAGGTTGTTGATTTAGAAATAGAATCAGGTCCCCCATGTTCAACCATCATGCTCGTCGAGGATGATTATTTGTGTGTCACACCCTATCTGTAAGGTCAATTTGTGTTGGTTTGTCAATGTTGTTGTTGTTGTCATTTTTCCTTTCGTTTCGCTTGCGGTCTGGTATTGCGTGACAGTATGTTAATTTGAGTGATGTTCTTGATTAATGCTTTTGTTTGATTATCGTTAGATAAAGATTATCAAAAGTAAAAGGCCTTAGAATAATTTAATAGAAGCTTTTATATAATTGAGGAATAGATTAAATAAAATATTATTAAGGTAATTATTTGATTTTAATAAATTGAAATTTATGGGTTAAATGAAATATTTAAATAAATATATTAAATTGAGGTGATTGTGCAAAGAAACTTTATGAAAGATTAAATTAATAAATTTAAATGCTTTAATAATTGAATTAATTGTGTATAGATTATAAGACGTGGTTAAATTTTTTTATAAAAGATAATGAGTGGCGGTTGTGAAAAGTGGGCAAAATAAAAGAAAATAAATTAGTTAATTCAAGGAAGTGATGCAGTTGAAGATGGTGGAGAATAATAAATAATTAGTTAAAGGGCTTTTGAATGAATCTTTTGGAAAACTAATTTTGGTTCTTGCCGTGAACAATCTCTCTTTGATTCTTGAAATCTTTTCTTGGAGGTTTGGAAGCTTTGGAAATTGGGGATTTGTGCAGTGTTGTGGATTTTACAAGATGTGGAAGCTAAAATTGCAGTAGCAGGTTGGGATAGAGCTTTGCATCAAATTTATCCTTTTGACAACATGAGAAAACCAAGTTCTTGCTAAACTTAATTTTAAGCTTGTAACAAATAGAAAAGAAATAAATTGTTTGTTGGAAACAAAACCATTCTGGTTAAGTTTTGAATGTGCTTATGTTGCAAACACCATACAACTCTTGAAATATTTAATCGTTTGGGAATCTTTGTTTATCTTGTTGTTTGTATAATATTCTCCCCAATCTGTTTGCCAATGAACAAAGCATTGATTAGTTTCAGAAGATTCATTCACTATTCCTTATTGGCATAACATGCCATAGTTTGATTAGTTTTTATCATGTAGCTCACTCGTTTTTTTGGGTACATTTGGTGTGGTATTCATTCTTTGAGATAGTTTCTGCAGGGCGAATGCTTGCTTTTCGCCTGCTAGTTGCTTTGCTTAAGATTCTTAGGTCTTTCACATCCTATCATCACATGCGTATACTGCTTTCTTCCTTTATATCCTCCTCTCAGCCGCAGCCCTATACAGGGTTTATATTTGTCTTTTGTTATCTTTCTTGCCTCAAGCCATGGTTTTTCTACTGGTATCAATATGTATTTGATATCCTTTTGTTCTAAATTACCATATGTTAACAGTGTTTGCCACCCTGTTCTAGCCATCTAGTTTATCCTTAGCCATCTGAAAACAAAAAGAGAATAGTTGAACGTCGCCCTTAACTCTTATCCATTCTAGTTTGGCGCCATGCGATCTCTTAGGTATTCACTATTTTTCCTCCTTTGTTTTGGTCGCCGTCTCTTCCTTATGCTGAGTCGAGCATGGCCAAGAAAAGATTTCAGTCAACTAGTGTATGTTTATGAATCGAGCTTTATAGAGTTCCAAACTTTGGCATTCAAAATCAATTGAGAAAGACATTTTGACCCTGGCATTCGATGCCACATCTCTGCATTTTGGTAGTTGCCTGTTGGTTCTTCTATTGAATGATAGCTTTGTTTATGCCTTTCGCCAAATATTTGCCCTTGCATGTCGATGGTTCAACGGTTTCTTTAGTTGAATGTTTGTTTTGACATATCGATTTGGTAATCAAAGGCTATCTTGTAGATTGTGTTGTGGTAATTAAAGTCTATCATTGGTAAATCAAGTTAATCAATGTATCTGATTTCATATAGTTTACTGCAAGCTTCTTTTGGCGTAATCCTTGTTGATAATTGTGAGTAAAGACTGTGGTATAACTCTAGTTCATCGTACCATCTTAGTATATACGAAACCGTTTCTAATAAACAATGTAATCAACGCTGGAAGCATAAGGATTTCAGCCTAAGGAATCAAAATTGTAATATATATATATATATATGCAGTGATACCATATTCGGTTATAAATGTAGTGCTATATTACAATTCATTAATTGGTAATAGTATTTTGATTTGTAATATATGTATGTATATATATATATAGGTATAGGTGGATATTAGATATAATCGGTTACAAATACATGGTTGTGTTTTAAGTTATTATTTAGATAACAACATTTTGTTAATTAATATATATATATAGGTGGATGTATTCACGTTTGTGAATGGTGTCTTCATGCAAAAGGATAATGCTGACTTTGTATTATTTTATTCAAAAAAAAGATATAAGAGATATTAGAAATAGGAGGATGGATGCATTTGTATTTAAATTAAATGGAAGTTTAGTTATGTGGAAAAAGATTATCTTGTTTAAAATAATAGGAATTTAAAACGGTTGCTCTATAGGTTAATCGTGGATCCCTTGTGTCATATTTCTTGAGTGGTGCTCAGTTATTGTTGGGAATGTATGTAAGCTACTATACAATTGTGTAAGTCAGTGGTTGATGTGAATGATTATTGAATTGGTATTGATTGTGGGTTTTGCTCAAATGTTTAAGTCATCTTGGGAGGTGTATAATAGGAGTCTTCCAGAGGCTAGGGGAAGTTGCCTTCTTCATGGAATTCTTTGATAATCCTTGAGATGATTGTTGTGTATGAAATGATTATATGATGGTTATTAGCCTTGCACAATATGTTCACCAATTGGTTGGAGCTAGTGTGTGGGAAGGGTTATGCCTCGTTTTATTGCATATGTAATCAAATTTGTAATTGTGCGACTTGGCTCTTTGTATTTCATTGGGTATCCTACTTGCTAGTAGGGGAGTGGCTTCCAATGGGGGCCGACGCACAAAGGGGCATCGAGGTAACCCATGTGGAAGTTTCATAACTAAGTGATAACTTGAATATGAACTAGGGGTCGGTTAGTAATCACACTAATCAAGATAAGTGAATGCCTCACTCATGGCTCAAGTGATCGTATAGGCTTGAGATGAGTCGAGAAGGCCTAGAACGACAAGATCAACTGCCTCGTCCTCATGAGAGGTATGTTGATTCTGCATAGGTTTGCATGAGGGGCCGAAGATCGGTAGAGGCTACCAAGGTAACCTAGGATGGGGGTCAGGGCCTAGGAAGATCTGCATGGGTAACCCATGGAAAACTATGTGATGACACTCCTCCTATGACAACCTAGTATTCCCTTGCTTCTTGTTCCCCTTAGATGTCTGTGTGCTTATGGGAGTGGTTTACTGTCATTTAATGTTGTATTGTATTTATTTATTGTGGTCATTTGTCTCTTGCCTGTCTTGCGGTGGGACCTTAATGCTATCTCCTAGCACGGGAGGTGGACCTTAAGGTTCCACATGGTTGGGTGGAATGTGCCTTGTACTCCATTGGTTTCCCTCTCTTGGTTCGTGTTTGTGTGATTACTCCTGGATTTGAGGGTTTTTTGCACTTATACCAATTCATATGGACTATTATTCATGTACTTGTATTGTTTCTCAAACATATTGTATCATGTAAATGCTTTTGATGTACTCTCCTCTCTCACTCAAGGAGACAATGTGTAATGATGTATTATTGTAATTATTGTAAACTCTCTCCTGTAATGATGAATGTAATTGATATTATTGTCAATTTAATGAACTTGATGTTGTTATATTATTGATCATGTAATGAATATTTCATATAAGTTGATCTTGTAAATGTGATGATGAAATGGAACTCGTATCGTTGTTATAATTTATTTAATGTAATGATTTATAGTTTCTTGCTAATTTAGTTAAGGGAAAATCTAGTAGCGTAGTCATGAACCTTAGAGGACTTAGGTTAGAATTTAAGTTAACGTTTCATTATTTTATGTTTGCGAAGAAACATACATTGGAATCAACATTGTAACCACTAAAAAAGGCACTTTATGTAGAAGATGGAAACAAGAAAGAGGAATACATAGATTCTCAATGCAAAATAATATGAATCCAGGATCACAACCACCTGAACTAGCAAACCTCACATAGGTAGAGGAAATGTTGGTTGCACGTGTAAGCCCAATTTTACAAGTTACACATGTAAGGGGCAATCAATATAAATATCGAGGACACATGATAAGCTTCCCACAACATATTGAACAAATATCAAATACGTTGCCACATGCCATCACAATTTTTCCAATCTTTATACTAAAAAAGAAAGATGAACGTGACACAAATTACCACTTCACAGTCAACAAAGATCGTGTTTATAAAGCATTATAGTAAAAAATCACGCACGACAAATCTTATTCAGATGTCACTAAAGACGGAAATGCTCTTGACACTTTAACTGGAAATCATGATCAAAATATGTTTGACTAGCTGAGGACTGTGCATATAGAATCTCAAGTAGATACAAATGATATACTGCATGGTGAAGTAGCAATCGAGAATAATGAAGAAAATATTATTGAACACACGATATCGGTGGTTTCTCAACCACCTAATTCACAAAAACAGATGGACCTTATCCATGCATGGATACAAAACCCAAACACAGATCCAATGACATTATTCGACTGGCCAACAATTGGTGAATCTCCAATAAATGAATGCCACACCAAGATTTCTTGATATGGCATTTCCAACATTATTTCAAAATGTTATATGTGATTGGTTAAAACCATGCATCAAGAAAGTAAACCTACATGAATATGTCAGACACCTTTATCGGTATAAAGACAATTGATTCGGTAAACATCCAAAATTTCAATATTATATGTCAAACATGATAATGAGACATTGTGCACAATCATCATCAGTAGTTTTTATGAAAATAAATCTCCATGACATACCTATCACAATCAATGAGCTTCACAAACATATTAACAATATGCCATGATCATAACTAGCAGATAGATTAATGTGATTCAGAACTTCTCTAAGAGGTACAAGGTCATACTAGACAAAATGTCATGCAAAAGTGACAGACATGTTGCATCAAATCGGTACACCCACAATTTTCTTTACATTAAGTGCAACTGACTTATACTGGCCATACTTACATGCACTAATGCCAGGTACATTGCCAACCACACCAAGAGAAGCACATCTTTGGTGAAAAAAAAATGTGATTGACTACCCTTATATAGTTGCACAATACATGCACTTACGACACTCTCAATTCAGACAATAAATCCTGGGTGATCCCACAATAATGGGTTACACTTTTTGGCCAAACTTGACATTGAAATCAACATTTTTCACCAGATCTTCACTTTCATATGCCTATAGAAGCTAAACCATTAAGAATTTGAAGATGAAAAAAATTAGTGATTTGTGATATTTTGTGTTGAAAATCTAATTTAAAAATAAAATAAAATAATTTTTTTTTTGTGAATTATTTTATGTAGTTTTTATTAACTTATTTTTTTTACTAAACATCATTTTCAAAAATTGATGCTTACTTTTAGCTGCATAACTTTTTCTATAGAAACCATACAATTCTATTTTTTTAAATACAATGTTTTCACACCATTATCTAGTGGATGTATATTTTTTCATATTTTTTTGTTGCATATATATATTTTAATTAATTTTCTAATTCAGAGTAATTATAATTTGGATATATTATACTTTCAGCTACATAACTTCTTTTTTGTTCATTTGAATTAACTTATTCTTTTTTTGTTGGAATAAGGACATCAATAGCTAGTGTACATGAATTTTTAAGATTTTTTTTTCTCTATTTTCCTATTTTTCTGTATGTGTGAAATAAAGACCTTGATGTTCATTGAAAAATCTACATTCACAAGAAATAAAAATTAAATATAATAATAAAATTAAATATATTTAAAATTATACTTTTTGGGAAGCTTATAATAAGGAATACATGTTTAAAAAATAATATTTTTAAATAAATTAATTTGATCTCCTAAAAGGTAAATCAAAAGTGGTTTTTTATCAACATTTTGATAGGTGTAAAGGAGACTCCATTATATGTATGGTTTAAAACTAGCGGCTTTCTATCCAAGGGGGTTTGATATAAGTGGGTTTGATCAAACCCTATTCAATTAAAACCCTTAAAATGGAACTTTTTTAAGGCTTAAATCATTATATTTTCTAAAAATATGTGATTTCAACAAAAATCAAGATGTCCCAAGAAGTGTAACCCATTATTGTGGCAGCACCCTCCTCCAAAAAAGGATGAATGTTGAAGACTATTGGTGTAGATATGAGTGACAACATAAAGGATCACCACACATACATGGATTCCTATGGATTAAAGGAGCACCGAATATGGATACTATTGATTGGTCAAAATAAGACTTGACTGACTTGCTATTGAAAGATATTTCAACTTGATTGTTCATGCATGGAATCTGAGACATCATACTCAGGAACAAAATGAACAGGTAATAAAAACACTTGCCATTTCATGACTACAATTATCTATCTTATACCATTTGAACTAATATATCAAATTAATTATTTCTAATTTGACATTATAGCCTTACCAAAATTCTACTATCAATTTGGATGTCTTAAAGACACAAGAGAACTTGAAGAAACAAACTTCGACAAGGATTATGATTAGATAGCAAACACAGTACAAAGACACACAATGTGTAGAGAAGGTGCATGTCTACGAAAATAAAGAGGATAAATGCTTTGCAGGTAATTATCTTCACTGACATGAAAAAATTGACTTCTCACCAAATATACAAGTCTCTAATCCTTTACTCACATTAAATTCTTGGTAATTTTATAAATTATAGGTACAATGCTCCTTGGCCATTAAATTTGCAAGGAGCTAAATTATATGAAGATCCAGAAACTGGTGAGAATGTTTTCGACTCTGCTAGAAATGATGATCAACTCAATTCACACAATCGATACATTCTACAACTATGGAGGACAAATATAGATTGGAAACCTGTTCTATCAAAACATGTTGTAATTAAATATATTGCAAAGTATGTAGAAAAATATAAAAAAAGCTCTAAAATGTACCAACAAATGCTAATACATCTAACAAACATAAAAAGTCCAGATGATTTAGCCGCAAAAACTTATAGAAAACTACTTACAAAAACACTAATAGAAAGAGATACTAGAGCTCAAGAAACAAGTCATATATTATTAGAACTCCCACTAGTTGAAAATGGTAGAAAATTTATCAAACTAAATGTATCAACAAAGGTTTTCAAACGTGTTGCGGTAAATGCGTAAAATATCAATGAATAACAAAAAATATCTTTGATAGATGCATACAAAAATAGGCCTCCTCCAATGGGATCTATCTCGCTTATTGATGTGGCAAAATCCTGGATATATAATCCCAAAAGAAGGACAAAGAACAAAAAATCCAATCAAAGACTTCAAGGAATTGGAAAGGACCAGATTAACAAGTCTACAAGAAGAATTAGCCCATATCAAATACATATTGATCGACGAAATGAGCTTTCTTGGTGAAAGATTGATTGAAAATATAGACTCTTGACTTCGATAGGAATTCCCTCAAAATGCAAATCAACCCTATGTAGATGTGCCCACCATACAAATATGAATTATCATATATGAGCTAATTAACCAAATTTCATTGATATCTAATGTACATCCTTATAAATAAAGTATACATTGAAATATAACATTTTTCTATTACTTATAGGAATATCATTGATCTTGGTTGGAGATCTTAGACAATTACCTGTAGTTAATGACAAACCACCATATACAAGCAACAGACGAGCAAAGATCCTATGAGAAGAATTCAAAATTATCATTACTTTAGATTAGATATTCAGACAACATGGATCAAACAATGAACAAAAATTATGTCAGCTTTTAGCAAATATTCAAGATGCCAACCCTACAATAAAAGATTGGACTTTACTAATGACAAGATTCCATGGAAGGTTAGACACAACAACAAATGAAGACTTTGACAATAATGTTCATTTGTTTTCCACAAATGAAAATGTCCATAGCCACAACTATCAAAAGTTATACTCCTTGAAAAATCCAATTGCAAAAAGCATCGCAATGAAAATTAGAAATCTCAATGCATCATAAAATATACAGATGATAAAAATGATGTTGAATTATTATTAAGCATAAATGCACGAGTAATGTTAACATCCAACTTATGGATAGAAGCAAGACTAGTCAATGGAGCTTTGGAATCCGTGAAAAAAATTGTCTATCGACCAAGAACAACACCCCACCAACAACCAACATATGTACTGGTGCAATTTGACAGTTACTCATGCATTCCATTTGATGATCAACAACCTTTCGTTCTTCCAATCACACCAATCCAAAGGAATAACTCCCTACATATACCATTAAGATTGGCATGGGCTCTCACAATACACAAATCGCAAGGCCTGAATCTGCAAAAATCCATAGTTGATATCGACCCAATAGAAAGAACATGATTAACATTTGTGGCAATGTCTCGTGTGAGCTCTTTAATTGGCCTATGAATTAAACCACCATTCACATACGACAGATATGAAAAAATAAAGAAAAGAAAGCAAATTGCAAGCAAAAAAGTAGAAGAAGAAAGGCTACAAGTCTTAGAATACAACTAATGTAAATTGTATACTTTTACAATCAATACAATGTCCTCTTGTTTAGACAATATCCATTCTAGTTAGTTAAATTCAATATTAATGATATTATATTATGATGAAATTAAAGAATCTATTACAACAAACAAACAACAATAAAATTGCTAAAATTAATTCCAACAACTTGATGTATCTCTGTGTTACCTCTATAGATTATGTAATAAAATAGATAAGCTAAATCTAAAACAAACAAACCTACTTTATAATTAATTATTGTTTCTATATAAATATTCCCTTAGTCAATTTATTTTATTTGTTAGTTTTCCTTTTGGACATGCAAAATACCTATCATTCTAAACCACTGCAAAATACGTCTGATCAGTAGTGTAGTAAGGGTTTGGAAGGAGTGAAGAAAATGATGGCTTGGAGGCAAAGTGTGTGCAATCTTGTTCGACCAATTTTTGTGCGGAATCTGAGCGGGGCGGTTGAGGTGCGGGGTTCTCAAAGCCCATGCCCTTTATTTACAAGAATAAGCGGAGTAGCATTAGCAGCAACTCCTCCTCCTGTGCTGTGTGGGCGCGGAGATAAGAAGACCAAAAAAGGCAAACGCTTCAAGGGGTCTTTCGGCAACTCCCGCCCAAAGAAAGACAAGAAGATTGCCCGCATTAAAGAAAAGGTTGAGCTCCCCACTTCCACTCCCTGGCCGCTGCCGTTCAAGCTCATTTAACTGTATCTCATTTAGTATTTCACCAATTTCATATCCATTCTACAAATAATCTCAATGTTTTTTGTTATTTTGTCTTGCAAAATTTTCCAAATCATGTTTTGAATATCATTTGGGGTTGTTGGTATCATTCTGTTTGGTATGCAGTGTATGATGTTGTGCTCAGTCCTGTTTAACTTGGTCTCTCATTTAGATATGGGACTTTTTAGTTTTCAAAGGGGACGTCTTTATTCGTTCGCCCAATGCGCCCGATGAAATATGATCCTTTGCAACCCGTATAAACAATTCCTGTAACTTGCAAACTATTTGCTCTTCTTTAAACTTTTTGATACAATTGAATTGGATTTTTTTATTCTAGGTGAGAATGCAATTTGTTATCCCTTGTGAGTGGCATTGCGCAGCCAAACGAATTTTGCTCGATAGGGAAGTTGAAAAATAGTGCACAGGAGCTAGCCATCAATTGATCTGCAAACCACAGCAAGCCATCCGCTCTCAACATGAGCCATTGACCTACTCAAGGAAGTGTAATAACAAGGCATTCAGTAATTTCTTTGTGATAAAACCCAGACAAAGTTCATGTTTTTCTGGGGATCAAACCCGATAAGACATATGTCATTCTGCACACACAGCATATGATGGCATAAGCAGATAACACATATATCATACTGTACACAGCATAGGGTGCTTCAAGTAGATAGAATGTGAAGAAATCACTTTACTTTAAATGCTAACTAAATCTTCTACTTTAACCCCTGGTCACCTGTACTCTGGATTTATAACTGAAGGATTGAGCAAATTAGAAAGTTTCAAGCACAGGAGGTCTGACTTTGCTGGATGTTCCTTTCTGGAATCCCCTATCCAGAATCATTAAATTTCATATATTACTGAACCTCTAACAGTCAAAGGAGTAGCTCGTGTTCTTGGTTTAGAGAGAACCTAAAGACTGAACTAGGTTCTATTCAAAGGAGTAAAATTGCAATCAAGAAATCTTGACATATAACTTATAAGACAGTATAACTGTCACATCTGATAAATATCGAATATGGATCGAGACTGTCAAACAATTCTTGTGCCATTTGTATGCTTCCACAAATTGCATTTATGCTTATCACAGTTGTCACAACTACAAGACTTTTTTTTTTGGGATCGGTGAATATGGAGATTGATTATAGCTCTCACAGCTATCAGAGCACAAACAGGGGCCTGGTCCCCGGTCACTTTAATTTGGACTTTTTCCAGAGCCTAAGTCCAGTTGTTCCTTGGAGGATTTGAACTTAGGTCTTCATTGTGGTAACATTCTAGTTTTACCACTCAGTCATGCCCATTCGACATCATAGCTACACCAGGTTACAAATTCCGATCTAGATAATTTTCTTTCTGTCAAAAAATTCCATGCCTTCTGTATGCTGTTACATTTGATATTCACACCTTTTGGGGAAGTCAAATACAACATTTGACAAAATCCAGCATTTGATTGTTTTTTATGGATCTTCAAGGCCTGTTACAAAGCTCCAGGTTTGACCTGAGGACTTTTTATCAAGACCATTTTGATCATAGTCAGCAATGATTGCAGGCCGTGAGACCACATTTCCTTGGAGGAATCAGTCAGACAATATGTATGCTAACTATATGTATTCACATTTGACATAAATATCTATCATGGCAAACAAGTTTTACTTCCGAGTTCTGACAGAGAATATGAAGTAGACCACAGTAGAAAAGATATGAAAAACTTGTGAGTAATTGCAACCCATAATTTTTATGTGCAAGTGAAACTTCTGTGCTGTTCAGAGCTCAAACTGAGGATTTGACTTGGAACCCTTCCTTGAATATCCAGATATCTCTAGGAGCCATAATTTGTTAGTATAGTATTAAGTTTAACATAGGGTTAATTATCTGGGTGGTTTTTTCCTGTATTGGGTAGTTATTCACCCATCACATTTTTTTCACGGCTTTAAAAAGCTTGTATATTATGTATTCTACATCTCATCTGAATATATTTTCATCTCTGGTGAAATAGCATAGTGCTTCTCTCGTCTGTGAAGATTTATTTGCAGGTTGTGCTCCTGGGAGGTGGTTGACACAAACATGGTATCAAAGCCTTCAACCCACGCCTTCTTCCGCCATTGAGAGTTTTCATCTGAGTTGTTTTGATATCATTATTCACAAAATACATATAGAAGAATGTTCATCTTTATCAATTCCATTTTTTCCTATTGAATCTACAAAAGGCCGATATTCTTCATTGAAGGTGCCAGTGGGAATTGTTGACACGTGGTCAAGGGTGAATTTCAGGAAGGAGGATCATGAATTGCAGGAGACTGCATGAATTGCAAATCCACGAACTATTTACATCCGTGGGCTGTTCAAGCAGACGTGGCCTTCATTACTGAGGCCCACACATTTCTCAGGTGCAGCCTTCACCAGTCAGGTCGAGACAAAGCCACAATGAGAAGAGGCACAATCCATTTGATTGCAGGCATGATTCATTAGAGGCGCAGAATTTTTGAGTGTGGAGATCGCGATTTTGTTAGTTGATGCTATGATTTTTTCCATTCCCCTGTCATGATTTTCAATTGAGAAGCGTGAATTTGTACTTTGGAGGGTGCGATTTGCTGTTTATCAGGCCTTCATGCATTTTGCAGGCCGTTTGATTTGTGAAGGAAACCTGTGCTTGGTGAAGGGCTGCATTTTCTTTTGTTGAAGGCATTTTTTTCAGTTTGAACGATAGTTTTTGGGTGATTTAAGTGTGCACATGAATCCTTTGTTTCTATTGTGATTCTGCAGTTTTGGAGGCCCTAGCATTAGTTTGAAGGCTAGTTTCTTCATTGGAGGATATACATTTTTTGAAACTTTATATTCTATAAAGTTTTCCCTAAATATTTAGGGTTTTTGTGCAGCTGAAGTGGTGTGGGCCCTAAGGTTTTGAAGTTGTTTTTGGGAACATTTATCCCACATTGGCAGTGTGGGGCATCTTTTTGCTATTTAAATAGCGGTGTAGTGTCCTTGGTTGGTGTGAGAAAGTCTCACAGATTGTGAAGAGGCTATCTTGCACATAGTGTTGTGGAGACTTGTGCATTCATTTGGCTTTCATGTGGTGTGGGAATTTGCTACAAAAATCTCCTAAGGTGCTAAAGGTTTTTCGAGGTTAAGGTACATATTCGACCTTTTTTTTCTCTGAGTGATTTTTTTTGGATGTTGGAAAAATAAATCTCGAGAGGTTGCATTGGTTGAGATTTTTGGAGGTTTCAGTTTGGTGTATTTTTTGCTTTTGGTGCAAATTGTTGTCATGGCTACTCCTGATTCAGTTGAACTGTTAACCCCCCATAACTATCATACCTGAAAGATTAAAATGTGTAGGTTGCTCCAATCTAAGGGTTTGTGGTCCACACTGAGTGATAATCAACCCACTTTTACCAAGGAGTATGGACATTTGCCCATAGAAGCAAGTGTGACGAAGCTATGGGTCTAATATCCTTGCATGTTTCTAATAGTCTTCTTTTCCATATTGAGGAGTGTAATACACCCAAGGAGGTATGGGATGAGTTACAAAACTTGTTTGGTCAGGTTAGCGAGTTTTGTGCTTTGCAACTAGAGGCAGAATTAATTTCTCTTTCCCTTGATGCATTTCCTTCCATTGATGTTTTCCTAGTCAAGTTCAAATCAGTGAGGTCACAATTGGCGGGATATGGGAAGGGTAAAACTGATAAGGAATCCATTTTCTTGATTTTCTCTAAGTTGAGAGGTCCATTTGCAATTTTTTTTTCTACCTTCTAATCCACCATGGATGCTTTGGGCAATGCATTCTAAATGCCTTCTTTTGAGACATTTTGTGACCATTTGATGAGGGAGCAAGCCAAACTTGCCCAATTAGAGGGGGTCTCAATGAATCATTCATTAGTTGCACAAGGATCTCAGAGCAAAGGGAAGAAGAAACCTAAGGCTAAGACAGAGTTTAATGGGCCCTCCACCTCTTCAAAAGAGGATAAACCTAAGAAGGAAAAGTTTAGATGTGTGTATTGCAAGAAGAAAGGGCATGATGAACACCATTGTTATACAAAGAAAATTGATGAGCTTTCACATCTTCAGAAGAATAATATTCTATTGCCCTCATCTGTGACTCCTACAACCTCCCCATCTGCATCAGCATCATCATCCAAACCTACATAGTCAGGGAATGCAAGATTTGCAAGTGGTAAAGAAGATAAACTCTACAGTAAAGGACATGCATTGGTAACTTCCACAGTTCATTGTGGTCGTGATAGATGGTTTTTGGATTTAGGAGCATCTCATCACATGGGTTTTTCTCCCTATCCTTTTTTGGGTCTTCATCCTACTGATACTTCTAAGATTTTGTTGGGAGATAGTAAGCTTTTGGATGTTGCGAGGATAGGCAATGTTGAGATTGGTGATGGTTGTTTTAGAGATGTACTGTGTATTCATGATCTGCACACAAATCTACTTTCCATTTATCAGATTACTTATGGTGAGGTACCTAAGATTGTAAAGTTCACTGCAGATTCTGTTTTCATTAGAGAGGCTGATACTGGCAAAGTCGTTGTTGTTGGTAAAGCTGATCATGAGTCTCATCTCTATGTCGTTTCTCATTTTGTTGATGATGATGATTATGAGCCTTGCACCCCTCTTGCTAGTGTTGATAGCAATTCCTTGGGAGAGATTGGTCAATTGAACTTTGGAGTTCTTCAGACCTATGTTGATTCATCTCCTATTGCTTCAAAGGTTGGTTCTTTAGCATAGCAGGATGTTTTTGATCCTTCAGATCATTCTTTGTGGGATAGTCACTTGACAGGTCTTGCGGAGTTGTTTTGTGAATCTCACATTTCTGATTTGGATGATGCATTTGAGGGTATATCCCTTTTTGATGATAGTATCTGCACTGCTGTCACACCATTTGTGTCTTTGGAGATAGTTGCTTCAAAGTTTCCACATGGTCTTGTTGATCCACCTTCTTCAGTTGACGTTGCACCTGATCATGATGTGACATTTGGTTACATGGAGGCATCGGGACAGTTTTCAGAGGCATCTTTCATGTTGATTCTTCCTCTCCCATCTCTTGTTTCAAAGTTGGAGTTTCTCTTGGATCAATGGTTGTTTCTCACTAAAGGGAGGCATGTTGTTTGCAGACATGGGATATTCTTCAGACTTCCATGATCAGCACAGGAGTTTCTTCATCATGGGGGGGATCTTCAAAATTTTCTATGGGGGGGCTACATAGTCTCTCTCCCTTTGTATTTTGCTGAGATCAATGATAAGAGTTGTCCTTGGGGGGTCTTGTGAAGTCCTCCTTTCACTTTTTTCAGCTTTCTCTTTCTCTTTTGGAGAGGTTTTTTCTCCCACAAGGTTTTTCTCTTTTTCTCTGGTTGTGAGAGATCGCATTGCATTGCATAGTAGTTGTGCACGGGTACCTAACATGGCCTTGTAGCTGGGACCCATTCTTGCATTTCATTTTTGCATAATAATTCTCCCTAAGTTTGCACTTGGGTGTGTTAGTGTAGTATTAAGTTTAACATAGGGTTAATTATCCGGGTGGTTTTTTCCCGTATTGGGAAGTTGTTCACTTGTCACATTTTTTCATGGCTTTAAAAAGCCTATACATTATGTATTCTACATCTCATCTGAATATATTTTCATCTCTGGTGAAATAGCATAGTGCTTCTCTCACTTGTGAAGATTTATTTGCAGGTTGTGCTCTTGGGAGGTGGTTGACACCAACATAATGAATTCAGGTGTTAGAATTAATTTTCGTTCTCATCAATGTGAGGCAAAGCCAAGCAAACCATTAATCTTGATCAGCTATCTTATTTAAATTAGATACATGGAAGGTGTTATGTTCTTTGGTGCTGGCAGGCAGTTGCAAAGCACATGCTATTTGTTGAACCCTCCAAAGGATTATGAAGGGACCATAATACCTGGGAAATAGTTTCTTTGTTCCCTTCTTTTTGAGGGTTTTCTTTTTATAAGGTTGCAATGGAATCTAAACTCGATCTTCCAACTGCAAATTCTCTTTTTGGGTGTTGCTGGTTTTCTTGTGATTTCATCCTATTTTGAGTGGTCTTAAGATCTAAGTTACAGGTTCAGACTCAGGTTCGGGCAAATTTTTTTTGGGGGTTGGGTTCGTTTTGGGTTCATTAATATAAAAACATATATCTAGGTTTCAATTGCATTGTCATTTAAAGAATTATACTGTCATTGTGACTTGAGCAGGTTAATAAATTATATGAATGATCATGATAATTTCCCAATCACTCCCATGAACTCAAGGAAGATTAATGATCACGATAATTTCACGATCACTCCCATGAACTCAAGGAAGATTATCAATATTGACAATATGGAGTTTGAATGCCTCCGATCCAATGAGAATGCCTTCGCACCAATGAGAATGGTTGCCCAACAATAATGGCAATCCCATTATCAAGATGTCACAAGCACTAGCGCTAATAGTCTACGATCTTCTTCGAGACAGATAATCCCGCAAGGGCTCTGGCGCTGATAAGACACAGATAATCCCAATGGAATGTCTCCAGACAACGACAACTTAGAGAAAGTGATGAGTGTACAAGTTTGGTGGTGTCGGCAGTCACTAGGAATAATATAACCAGCACTTCAAATGAACACAAATTCAACAGAGGAAAATGGCAGAAAATACGTAACAAGTTCGCTTGGGTTCATCCCAGTCGAACCAGCAATGCTTTTCCAGGACCCTGTCTAGACCAGAACCACGAGCAGGAGCCAAACCGAGCCGGGATCAGGGGGCTAAGAGGGAAGAACCAGTAACACCTTTTGAAGCTGGAAGATCTGCAGATTCTCTAGAATGAAATCTTGTACTGCTGTTATTTTTGTGTTCTGACCGTAGTTTGAAAACTTGCAACTCAACATGACTCTTCAGACCCAATTTTGACTTGGACTTGGCGACACAGCAAATAAAAAAAAGTAAAACATAAATATCATGCAAAATAAAGTTACAAAACATATGAAATGTCTGTAAAACGTCAGGGAAGTGTTTTCTCTTAGATCTGAATAAAAAAGAGTACAGTGCTGCATCAACATGTGAATACAACAGAACAATATGATGTGAATCACATGATGATTGTAAATCATCATCAAAAATTACAATTTCATTCACGTTACAACATCTTTATATTTTTCTCTTCGCTGTATACATCTTACTGATGGTTGCAGTCCTACTCTTCCATGTTGGCTGCAGTGCCATCTCTGCCCTTGAACTATAAGGTAATGACTACTCCTTAGGTGCATCCTCGTCCTTAGCTATGATCTCCTCCAATCCAATGCCTCCCATTGCTGCTTCTGCTGCAACCTCCTCTACTTGTCTCTTAAGTTCTGCAATCTCATCTATTGTAAACTTGGGGTTCTCATCAAGGGTAGTTTAGTCGCTATATGGATAATGTCATCAAAATCAATTGCCCCATAGCTAATTGAGCACTACACCTTTTTTGAGAGAGGTTGGAGATTGTATTGCATGAAGATGAGGTCATTGAGGCGCTTTTGTGTCAACCTGCTGCGCTTCTTCATTTCAATGGAATCAAATAAATGCCAATTGTGCTCACATTTAGAAGCGTTACAAGGTTGAGAAAAATTTGAAAGGTTGGGTTTTTTCCACCCCAATCTTCCCACCAAGTAGTCGCAAAAGAAAACATAAACAAGTTAAGCAATAAATGCACACATCAAAGATTTGAAGTGAAGTGAAGCAAAGTCTGCCTCTTCATGCTTGTCCTTGTTCCAATCTATACCTTCAAGCAAAGGCTACAAAGCTGGTGTGCTCTGTGGCACAAAAAAGTTCCGCATATAGTTGCAGCTTGATGAAGTGGATGAGCTGCAAATTTTTTGGACCAGGATAGGAACTCACAATCTCTGTCCTTTTATCTTTGATTCCTGTGCCATATTGGGATTCATTATTAATGTAATGGCTGCTTGGTCCTCCCCTATCTAATCTTTAATGCTTGGTCAAAGATAGGGCTGCATTTTGCTCCTTTTCAACTTCCTGCAGAACATTCAGGCACAATTGGACTTAGCAGCTAGGGATCAGTGCGAGGTAGTATCTGAGGTGATTTGAGGCAATTGATGCCTCCACTCATCTTAAGTCCACAGTGGTTGTAAATGATGGTTCCCACAGTTGGTGCTGATACAACAACTTCCAAGCAACACCTTTTCCACATAGCTACCACTTTCTAATGCCATTTGGATGCAATTGCAAAGCTGGACATTGAAAACAACACGAACAAATTTAATTGTTGCAAATCGTAGTATTGAAATTAAAAAAATAAAAAATAATTGCCAAAAGTCATACACACATTTGAATGGAATGGTCATGAAACTGAAACAGATCTGGACATTGAATCCTTACATTATCTAAGAAATGCAGAAGAAATCATAAATTTAATGTGAACACTGAAAAGAATAAAAAAAACATGCCTGTAGAAATTTTCTTATTCAATCACAAGCTCAAAGAGATCAAATGCAATTGTTAATGACGAAGGAGGGCAGATACAGTTAAATAGAGCAATTTCGAGCATTTTTAGAGGGGTTATGGCATGTTTGGACATACCTGCTATGTTACTTGCCTTAAAACTCTGTGAGTACCTGGTGCAGACTTATCTGTAAGCAGCCGTCTAGTCCAGACATGGGTTGCTCACTCCCTCTTTCCATTCACGAGTACTGGAACACTGGTTCTGACTACTTCAATCTATCAAATGAAGATGGACTGTACCCATACAAATGGAATTATACCAATTGAATCTAGATGGATGGTATTATTATTTATACCATATTTTCTGCTAAATTCAATCATCAAAGGCATGCTGCTTGTAAATGTATGACATAATTTTTTTCGTAACCCTCCAAGGTATTATTAACAATTTCTGTTGCCTATTAAATGGCAGTATCTGCTATTGAAGGATAAGGTATTACCAGTTGACTCAATAATACCTTCAAAAAATGACTAGCGAATTTTGGACCCCTCTCACTTACAGTAGATTGAGGTGGCCTATGCAACTCATAAATGTTCTCCATAAAGACAATCACAAGAAGATGGACTTTATAATTGATATGAATAGGAATAAAGTGAGCATATTTGGTTAATCGGTGAAGATCCTCAAAGATGAAATATTACCATTTATTTTAGGGAGACCTGTGACAAAGCCCATGCTGATGGATGCTGATTTTGTTTTGGGAATGGGTAATGGTTGAAGTGATTCTGGACTTTGAATTGTTTTGACTTTGGTTCTTTGGCATAGTTCAAAAGCTGCTACAAAATTTTAAACATCATTTTTCAATCCCTTTCATATGTAGTATTTTGGTTACCCTGATTTGTGTATTTGTTTTAACTTTTGAAGAACCCACATGTCTAGCTTATGGAGAAGAGACGTTCTCAGTCACAATCTTAAACTTAAATTTTGATTTGGTACATGGAATGAGTCTCTCTTGGTGATAGGTTAGTTTGTTGCAGAAGGATTGCTTGCTGTCTTTGGCCATGGCTATCTTTTGATGATCTAATAATGTAGCCAATTCATCATCCTTTGCATTCTCCACCTCAATATTTCCCTGCTAATTTGAAACGGCTACTGAAATTGACTGAATTTTGAGTCTGCTGGATGAAGCATCAGCTACTGCATTTTTGTTACCTCGATACTGAATTTCAAAATAATATGGTTGGGATTTGCTTACCAACTTGGATTGCCTCTCATTGAGGCCATGTTGTGACAGGAAGTATTTCAAACTGTTATGGTCAGTCCTAACAGTGAATGTACCATAAACAAAGTATTTCTCAAATTTGGTAAATACTTTCCTCACAGCTAGCATCTCCTTATCATAAATAGACAACTCGTTTTCTTTCTCATCTATCTTGTGACTTTTAAAGGCAAAAGGGCTTTTCCCATCAAAATTGTTTGAATTCCCAACCCAGAAGCATCACCCTCAATCATAACTTTAAAATCAAAATCAGGAAGAGCCAAGACAGGAGTACACATTATTTGCTGAAAGGGCCACTAAGGCTTGGTGAGCTGAATTTAACCATTCAAATTTGTCTTTCTTGAGCAAAAGTCTATAAGTGGGGCAGCCAAGTGAGAAAATCCCTTGACAAAACATTGTTGTTAACTGCAGAGCCCAAGGTATCCTCTCAATTGAGTGAATATCTTTGGTTTTGGCCATTCCATAATCGTTAGAATCTCAGATTCGTCCAAATTTGTCTTTCTTGAGCAAAAGCCTGTAAGTGGGGCAGCCAAGTGAGAAAATCCCTTGACAAAACATTAGTGATAACTGCAGAGCCCAAGGAATCCTCTCAATTGAGTGAATATCTTTGGTTTTGGCCATTCCATAATCACTAGAATGTTGGATGCATCCAACTTGACTTCCTTAATAGAGATATTTTGCCCCAAATATGATAATTCAAATGCAGCAAAAACACACTTGCTCTTTGTTGCAAATAAACTCTTAATCTTAATGACGTTCAAGACAATATCAAGTTGGCCTGTGCGCTGTTGCAGATTTTTGCTATACACCAAAATCAAATTGCCATCAAAAAATACCTAAACAAACTTTTTGAGATAAGGATAAAATACTTCTCTGTAATAGCTCACAAAGTTGTTGGTGCAGTGGTAAATCCAAAAGGCATGAGGGAAAATTGAAAATTCATAGTAGCTCATAATGTTGTTGGTGCATAGGTGAGTCCAAAAGGCCAGACTAAAAACTCATGGCATCCATGGTATGTCCCAAATCTTGTTGTTGGGTGTATCCTCAGATCCCATCCTGATTACATGGTAGTCAGATCTGAAATCAACCTAGGGAAAGTAGTTGCTCCTTGCAACTCATCAATCAACTTATCCACTCTAGAAATAGGAAATCAATTCTTTATAGTCTTATTTTGAGGCACAATAGTCACTCCACACATGAAAAGAACCACCCTTCTTCCTAACTGATAGCACTGGTGAAGCAAACAGGCTCTCGCTTGGCATACTCTTTTCCATGTTGAGAAATTCTTGTACTACATTTTCAATCTCATTCTTTAACAATTAGAGGTATTGATAAAGAGTAATCATAATGTTTTTTGAACCTTTTTCAGCTCGATGATATACTCTTGATTCCTCTCTTTGAAAGGCCCTTAGGAAGGTCATTTAAGACTCTTGGTATTGCTGTACTGGTTGGATGTATGCTGCTTTTGTGAACCTAGTGGAAGTATGCAAACTCTCGAAGGATTTACAGTTGATTACATAACCTGGATTGCTTTGGTTGATTTTATTTTGCATCTTATGAGCTGATCTGATGGAATATTTAGGCGGCCGGGAATCCTTAACATCACATTCTTTACTTTCTTGCATGAATTTCAAATAGAACTCATTAAATTCCATGCTTATTTCGCCAAGTCTATGAAGCCATTGTATGCCTGATATCAAAGTCAATCAATACTGTACATGTCTCCCTTAGATCCATCTTTTCACTCTTAAGGTGATAAGATATAGCACTAGTGGCAGCCAAAGATACAGTATGCTGCTTGATCAGCTCTTTTGGTGTCAGTTCTTTAGATATGTCACGTTTGACTCGATCTTTAGTTGTTTATCATTATTGCTGTCTTGATCATCCAGCATTTCAATCAACTGGATTTGTCCATGGGTCATGCACCTATACCCTGAATTCAAGTTCTCCTTGCATGCGTAACATCTACCTTGTTTCCACAATTCTTTCCTCCATTAGCACTCAATTCAATATTAGGTGGTGGTTTTAAATCACTGTTAAAGTGTTGTTATATTTGGCACAGTTTGGTTTCTGAGTAATCCATATCTCAGCTTCCTCCTTGCCTTACATTTAAGTATCTTCTTGTATTCCCTTGCTTTTGAAGTAGCTTCGTCCAAATCAGCTGGTCTAAGTACCTCAACATATCACTTTGAGTCAACAACGCAGATCATCCACAAAATGTGGGCTTTTCTAGATGTTGGAATTCATGGGTGTATTCTTCTATCATCTAAATTTTCACTATAAACCTCATCATAATGTTGTGCTTTTTGCTCTGAATTCTTTAACTTCGGTGTTTCATCACAACTTATTTTTTAATCAAAAAGAAGAGAGAAGAAAAGTCATACCAGTAGAGTATCTTTTGCTTAAGACCATCTTGGATATCTAGAGTCTAAATCATGATGCTGCCGCCAATCATCTGCAATTCCCTCCAAGTGTAGTGATCCAAAATATATTTTTGCTATGTCAAGTATAGGATTCATATTAAAATAAATGTGAAATTTTTGAATCCATGCTTGGGGATCAATCTTCCTTGATCCATCAAATCTGGGTATGGCGATCTTTGGTATCTGAGGTCGAATTTCAGCACTACGATGGTTGTTCTTTCCTTGATGCCCAGGTCAGTTAGCTCCTCTTATCTTAAAAGTTATATTTCACTCTGAAGTCAATCATCATTGGCCATATAAGTTCTCCATAAACTTTTTATAGGATCTTATTAGAATCTCTAGCTTCTTTTATTGTGTTCTAATTCAATGCTTACTAGAAACTACAGAATTAAACGCTGCCTTACTTGAAGTAACATCAAATTTACACATGATTGAATGTATAAAGTGCTAGAATTAGTTTTCTTTAGCTGTTGGAAATGAAACAGTGTTGCACGAGACAATAAGAAATATTAACCAGACAAGATTGATAAAAGACTTCAACTTGGCAACTCTCAGTGTTAGGAAAGCCAACTAGAAGTAGTAAATGCTTAGCTTCCTCTCATTCCCTTGGCCAAAAGTAGTTACAGATAGCCTTGAAAGAGCATGTACAATAATCTTCGTACTCTTTCTTTCTGCACTAAACTAGTTCTTTTTCCTACAACCAATTGAACTGGCGAACTCTCTTTTTCACGCTTATATATTTATATTGATAGCACACCTCTTACAATTAGATCATTGGGAGCATCTGTTCATATGGTAAGGGACTTCCACATGGCTTGGAACATGAAAAGACATTCCTTCCGTTGTTACTTTGCCTGAGGCTTAAAATGGGTTAAAATTGCCACTTTTGTCACACTGCAGAAATGCCGTGCCATAAAGGAAACTGCCATGACATGTGCAATTGCAATGACAATAATGACACTGTTGTATATTATGAATCGTACTAACTGGTGCTTTAGATTCATTACCTAACGAACAGTCTCAAATATTAGTTTATTTTTTAACCTATTCACTTAAATTCCATGATTTTGTGTCCTTGTGATAGGACCATTATAATTCTCATACTTGACACGTGTCTACGTTACTGATGTTAGAACAATTATTTTGATTTAGGAGTTTAATGTTAAAATTGATTACTTTTTCTATGTACTCCATGAAAGAATATTCCAAATATACCAAATATACCAAATCTGATTTAATCTTTTTACAAATCTACATAAATGATGCACATAAGCATCTCAGTTTCAAAGAAAGTTGATAGTTATACTTATGATACACGCCATTTATCAAATAAAAATAATGAAATAACTTACATGTCGAACTAATCCCTGTATGCTTTACCAATTCTTCAATAGTGATGTCCTTTAAGGCTGGGATCGTTTTGTTG
The DNA here is from genome assembly GCA_007115665.2 of Sequoiadendron giganteum. NCBI lineage: Eukaryota > Viridiplantae > Streptophyta > Pinopsida > Cupressales > Cupressaceae > Sequoiadendron > Sequoiadendron giganteum. The sequence goes on along the minus strand of CM021110.1, from coordinate 88,483,752 downwards.
TTTGGTATGAAATTAAATTTACAAGTATTTAGTTTCAAGTTTGAATTATAGGTAAGACATGTTTAGTAGATTAGCATTTGTGATCTTGAAGAAGAAAATATCAATACCCAAAAATATTGGCACTGAACAAAGAAATTTAATTGAATTTAAAGAAATCTTATCATTTACTCGTTATCCAAATATACAAATATACAATGCAAACACTTAACAAGAGAACAATTGTATGGATCCAAACATGTACACATTTGATTATTATTTAAGAGAATATAATTATTTACTCTTATCCCACATTTTTAATGAATGGGAATTATTAAGTTCAAGGAAACCTTCAAGCACTGGAGTTTTCTAATTCTGTCTAGAATCTCCTGTATTATTTGTTATATGAGACTAGGAATGCTAGGAAGGGATTTAATTTTTTATTAAAATATACAATATTTTTTTCTAAACTGATGTAATAATAATTTGAGAAGCTTCACATGTAGTTAATTATAACAAACATGATATGTTATAATATTCTTTAAAATATTTTTCATTTGTAAAATTCAAAAACATATTTGTATTTGTGGATTTTTATGTGAATGAATTTCATGTTGCTTGCTAGTAAGATGTGACACAAGTTGTAAAAGTAATTGTAATTGTTATTACTCATTAATTGTCTTAGCCAATTTAGATTTGGATTGAATCATACATCTTTGTTTTAAGTTTATATGCCATTAACCATGTGGGAAGTTGGAAATCTTCAACAGTGTGTCCTCTAACCTTGCCCTTTATATTATTGAATTGGGTTTTAAAAAGTGTGTCACACCTCTTAGTGTATATTATTCTTTTTTTTAGAAGTACATTTTGGCACACCGTGAAGACTCTTAGTGATGATTTTTGTAAGACCTACCAAATTGTTTAATTTGATCTTTTGGAGACCATATTCAACTTTGCCTACTTTTTTCTTAATTTCCTTAGGTTTGTCTTCTTTGTAGTTTTTCTATGAGCTTGTTACCCCTATTTTTTGCAAATAATGGTAACATGTCAAACGATTATATTCTAGGCAATTGGAAGTTGTTTATAACTTTGGGATCTTCATTGCTTAAACTTAGATGCCTAGTGATGCTTGTGTACATGGCTTCACCATATACATGTTTCTCAAAGAAAAATCACATTTCGAGTTATCATCATAGTCAAGTTGTCTTGATGGAACCTTATTTTAGAAAAGGGTATGTGATACCATAGATTTGATTAGGCAATGTTTATATTTCATTGTATATAGTGTTTATTGACTCCCTTATCCAATATACAAGGCAAGGGCGTACTATTCTACTTCATTAATTAATCTTTACATATTATCACATTAAGTTGGTCAAGTGTGTTGACGGAAGTCTTACCATGCACTTCATGCCATTAAAAGGGCTTGATTTAAATTATTTCTATATTTTTAAACAATTAAATTTATTTAATTCTTCTCAAAATTTATGAGTTATAAAAGCATCTAGAGAAATCTTATTATTAGGCCAAAGACAATAAAAGTTGTAATTTATGATTGGAAAAGAATCATGCAATTTTCTCCATCATATACTTTAAAGCACAAGTTAGAAGTAGCTAGGTTTTAATAAATTTAGAAGTTATTTCGGGGATTCCAAATTCATATATTAATTGTTGACATTCATTAGTTTATGCATGATACAAGTCTTTATAATAGTTGCTATAACTTAGAAGATTTGTCTAAATAATACTATACTCTTCTCTTTGATTATGCAACTTTATTTTTAAGTTTTCACTAATGGCAATGCAATGCAATTTCTAGCTTGATATAATCTAATGTTTTTGATATATTAAAAAGGGAAACTAGGGTCACATATCGTTTACAATATAGAGAAAAAGATCAAAATGCTCCAATAGTAGTTATATAAGACAAAGATAACTCCGACATAGCACAAAAGAGCTACAAACAAATTACCTTAGTAGAACACCTAGAGGTCCACATCTTACAAGATCCTTGACCTTGACCTAGTAATCCACACACCCTTAACATGCGTATGGTAATTTGAAATTGATTTAGGAAGACATCTCTTCCTTCTTTGGACAATTGTTCAAGACACACCGTTGCTAGTCATTAGACTAGGGAGAAAGAAGAGGGAGCTCCTTTGCTAATGTCACTACTCAAGTAACTTCTCTGGATGAAGAAAAAAGTTTCATTGAAAATGTTTGGAGCTACACTAAATTTGTAGACAAAGAATGATCAAGGGACCCCCTCACAATTTATTGAGAGGGCAAAGGGAGTTGATAAGGAAGCTCATTGAACCTAGTAAGAAGAAGTCCCTAGCAAGGATTGAGGATACAATAGTTGTATCATCTGCAAGGGGTGTCACCTTTAGAGGAGTCGCCAAACTAGGATCCACTACTATAGGACTAGAAGGCTCAATATCCTCATAAACAATTATCAAATGTTCCTATGGTGAGTATGAGAACAATCAAAGGCGAGATGTACAATAGTGAAGCATCGTCTGCAGTGAAAGGGGATACCCTCACTCCATATCCAAAGCCTACTCTACAACATTGTCTCCCTATCTTTAGAAGATCGAAAGCTTGCAATGCAAAACCCCCTAGCACAAGGAATAGCTCGATATAGCTCTTAGTGAGAGGAGGGCAAGGAGAGGGAATCCTTATCCTAGCCATGGTAGTTTAGGACAACCCTAAGGCTTTCACACCAACCTCACCAACAATCGAACCAAAGCCCTTGCCACAACCACCCATGATGTAGACATTAAACTTGTTTAGGGTAGGAGCCAAAGCTGAAATAGCACCTCCCGCTCAACAATATATCCTCTAAAAATAAGGTCAGAACCACTACCAACTTCAACAATTTCAACCATAGAAGGTTCAAGGGCATCGTCACAAGGAGAGCCTTGAGCAAAAGCCCCCCCAAAACTACCATTTGGAGTAGTGTAGCAACCAAGATAATTTCCATTAGAATCAATGCTTCCACCAAGAGGTGTAGAAAGTGGCAAAAAAATCCTTATTTGATTATAGGGGTAGGATTTTTCGTAGCAAGTAGGAGTGGCCTCAATTTTTATTAATAGACATTAGATAGAAGCTAGTGTTGCTCATGAATGGAGGTATTGCTTTCTCTTTTATGGATATTAATTTCAAGCTAAATGAAAGCTAACCATAACTAATCAATTATATTTTGTTGTAGCTTGTGCTCTCATAATTTATGATGTTAGGGTTTGAAAGGTCAATTTTTGCATCACTCATGTAACTAAATCTAATGAAAAATTTACATTTTTGTGAGATTTCAATTGGTCTATTATGCAAATTATCCATCTGTCTCCATTGCTATTAAGGAGGTTGAGCTTCTTATTGATTTCATTTTTATTTTCTATGTTACCCAAGTGTTCCTCTATATATCCAATCAATTTAGAGTCTCGTTTGTTGGTGTAATTAAATATTTAATTACACTTTATTAAGTTTACTTAGGTCTTAATTAGGTTTTATTTTAAGGGTTTTTCATCTTGGTCTATAAAATCAAGTTATTTCATGTAATTCATTATTCCCAATAATATTATTTGCATAATTTTATGCAAATTCTTTTTGCATGTTTGATTTTCACCTTGTAGAAGGTTAATCGCAGGTTTTGCAAGTGATCTTGGTTTTATTGAGTTTATTGGAAACTCTAACATGGTATTGAAGCCTTGATTTGCAAGCTCGTTCTCGAATCTGGGAGAAATTAGTCTAAAAACCTTTTTTATTGCATATTTGAAGGCTCATGGGTATTTACAATGACCAATATCTTTTATTTAATGTATTTTTGAGAAAAATGAATTGAGTTTTGTTCAAAGTCATGAAATACCATTTGGGTATTTGCTATATTTTTTAGATAGTGAGTAGATCTTACAAAACCAACTGTCAAAATAGCTCAGCGCAACTATTTTCCTTGTAAGTGAAGTGTTTTTTTTTTACTATATCCCATGTTTTGCTTTCTGGATTCAAAATCACTTTCTAGGTTTTGTTGGCATCATCCAAATATTTTTTCAGTATCCATTATTTTTTGCATGAAACAAATACATTTTTTAGAAATCAAATCAAAAGGGTTGTGTCTGTTGATTGTCAGTTGGCAAAATTTACCCCATTTTTCTAAAATTCATAACTTGAGCTTACAATGTCCGTTTTTCGCAAACTTTATATTGTTGGAAAGTTGATTATGTCCTCTAGATAGATCTCAGGTCAAATTTTCATCATGGAGGCAAATGTGAACATTTATTAGTGCATGCACTATTTCCTTTTTGCATGCATTAGGTCTGCATTTTCTCTTGATTTTTGCTTGTTTTGTATGATCTACTTTTACAATCTTGGGGTAATGTAATAAATGAACTTCAATAAAATTCCATTAGGGGGGTTGCTTACATAATAATTGGATTATAGTGTAGTCACATGGCATCACTTTGATCCCATATTCATTTTGATGACAACTCGCATGAGTTGTATCTGGATTATGTAATTTCTTTTGGCCACAATCTTGCTCATAACTTGACACATTTTGGTTCGCATCAATTCATGTCTCAAATTGAGTGTCTATGGTTAATGATCTTGAATCTCATTGGGTCACAACTCAATTTGAGGGCCATTCATTTTGTGGTTAAAGTTCTAGAATCTTCATGGTACTTGCTCCCATGGATCAGTTTTAGTCATAGTTCGACATTGGCATCAAGATACACAGCTTCTAGATTCTTTCATCGTATTTCCCTCTTATGAGGGGCATTTCTAATGTATCTATGTGATGGATGGTGTACTTGGGGAGTCTCATAGAGTCCTCCATCTTTCATCATTTGATTGCATTCTCTTTTTGGGGAGAAGTTTCGTCCCATTGGGTTTTCTCTTTTTCCCTTTTATGATATTTTTCTTTTGCATTGCATATGTACAAGGGTACCTAACATGATCTTGTAGTCGGGACTCATTCATGCTTCCATGTATCCATCCTTGCATTATTTGCATGTTTCTTATTCTCCCTAAGTTGCACTTAAGGTGGGGTGGTGTAATTAAATATTTAATCACTTTATTAAGTTTACTTAGCTCCTAATTAGGTTTTCCTTTTAGGGTTTTTCATCTTGCTCTATAAAAACAAGTTATCTCATGTAATTCATTATTAATAATAATATTATTTTCTTCATTTTATGCAAATTGTTCTTGCATGTTTGTTTTTTTCCTTGTAGAAGGTTAATCATAATTTTTGCAGGTGATCTTGGTTTTATTGAGTTTATTGGAACTCTAACATCTTTTTGCTCTTATTTTCTTGTTTCTTATGTGTTCTTTAGGAAATGGTACACAAAAATATAAAATATACAATTATACCTCATTTTCCCTTTCTATCAAATCTATAGCCTTCTATACATACAAAGTGTGAATTTTCCTATTAAAATGTGACTTCACTAGTAAAGCCCCCTTTGACCTTAGATTTGTTTATTTTGGTATAATCCACATCTTTAAGCTCTACATTTTTGTGTATTTTGATCTCTACTTATTGCTGATACATGATACAAAAATCTTGTCCATGTCTCATTTTCTTCCTTTGTATTATCAATAGTTATTCAATTCTTGTGGTGAGGGCCCTAAAAGAAGAAAAAAGAAAGATGAAAATCTTACAAGAAAATTAGTCCAATATTAACATCCATCCCATATCCATGAGTTGATCTAGACATGATAACCATAATGAATCTAAGGAGCATCTCTCTACTCATCTATATCATGTGATTGGTAATGACTTACTCGAAGATAACTAAATAATTAAAAATTATTTAATAATTACAAATGAAAAGAGAAAATATTAGCTTAATTAAATATAGATAGAATAATTGATGAGAAAATGATAAAATAGAAAGATGAAAATGTGTCTACGCCTGGGAATACCACCTTATCATAACTCAACCTCATCATGCTTTGTTGGAGATTAGTCATCCCATCCTACTCATGTTGTGCTACCCTAACATACATTGGAATTTCTCCCTAGAATATCCTTGTAGTTCCTTTGGCTCTTACAATGGAAACACCTTGCCTCCTCAACTTGTGATGATATTCTTTGCTTGAAACAATAGCCATGAAAAATCAAGTTACACACATTGCTTGTGTAAAGTAGACTAAGTATTGCCATTGATAGATGACTTACCTTTGAATAAGATGGTAGTTGTTTCCAATTGAAATGCCATGTAGAAGTCTTTGCATATCACATTTCAACCAAAATGGTGACCAATCGCTCTGCTCCCATGATGCTAAAAAATTTGGGTATCTCACTCTTCATGAATCCTTCGACTTTTGTCTAGCTCAAAACCCACAACACCATACTATGCTTAGTCACAAAATCTTGAAAATCAAAATGAAACCCATTTTTCCTACGTTCATTTGGCATCAAACTTCTTGGGGTGACTATCTACATTTGGTCTTCAAGTGTAGTGAAGTAAAAGCTTGGCAAATTAATCCATTTTCCTTTAGTGTTCATGTTGGCATCTCTTGTATATGTCATGTGTGGACCACAAGCCTCCTTTTCATGACTACAAACTACCCCATTGATGAGCTCACTGATCTTGGAGCAAGGGAGGTCGAATGTTTCTTGGTCAACCTCTATGTAGCCAGTGTGTATCATCATGGAGTTTTCTTCCCTTATGTCAACAATTGCTAAAAGGGAAAGGGACCTAGAAATTGTGTGGCCCATTTTTGGCAACTCTTTATCATGTTGCAAATCTTCATCAAGCACCCAATAAACCTAAGAGATCTCATTAGGAGTCAACATGTTAATCCTAGAATATAATTCATTGCATACCTCACGCTTTCTTATGATCAAACTTAACCATTTTTTTGTCGATGTATAAGGGATGGAAAATCTACAACCCATGATGAGAGTAGTTCCATCAACTACATAGTCTCTTGGAGCCCACAACATTGCATGTGAATGTCCTTGATCTTGAAGAAAGGGATCCCTATGCCCTAAACTATAGGGTATAACCTCCATCTCTCCAATATCGGTATGGTTTTCATGACCAACTTGCAATTCCTCTTCATGGGGGTCAATCAAAGTCAAATCATTCTTCACAACAACATAACTAATATCTTGGAAATCATCATCACATGGTCCAATCATTACCATACTTACAAATCATCATTACATGGTGCAATTACTTTCATACCTAACAATTGGGTGGATGTTTCTTGGACATCATTTGCAACTATTGACACATCTTCATCACAAAATACCAACTCTTTGGCAAGGACGATGTGCTAATCTTGGACCTCACTAGCTTTTGTTATTGAGGTTTCCTCTTGTTCTTCCTCTACGAAATATTGTGACTTTGATTATTCTTCCTTATCTACCATCACACCTTCTTTCTTGACCTCTTGTGATTCTAGCTCTATTATACTCTTCACTACTTCAGGTTCCACCATCTTGGACTCTCCCTCTTTCAAGAATGTTTTTTTATCGTACTCCATGTCCTCCTTAGCCACTTTTGAATCTTCCTCTTCTTTTCTCTTTCATCTTATGTAGTCATAAAGTTCCCTTTTATCTATATTTCTCCATTCAAGACAACTCAAATAATCATAAATAAGTATAGATTTGATTTCATCATACATCTCTTAATATTGGTCAAAGATTTTGGTAGCTTCAAATTGGTACCTTTCTTGATCCTTTTGTATTTTTACCAATAACTTTTGAATAGGATCTATGTCTTCTTCCTTAGGTAATGATTTAGCTTTGAATATCTTTTGGGTCGAGTTAATTGAAATCTTGTCATTCGCTGAATTACTTACTTCAACATCATTTGGAGTAAAGCTCCCAACACTTCCTTATTGACTCATTTCTTTCAAATTCTTCACCATCTCTGCCAAAAATTCCCTCACAGGCTAGAGTAGTTCTCTTACCATCTCTTTTTTTTCAATCATAACGACCTCTCAAAAGTGGGATTCCTCATTTCTATCACCCATAGCTTCCTTTTTTCTCTTTTCCCTTCGTAGGTACAAAATTTCCCTATCAATTTTTTTGTATGAACCTGCATCACCACAAAAATCTACCCTACAAGCTAGCAAGGTCTTGGATTTGATACCATTGTAATGTATTTCCTATATTTTTCAATTAAAACAATAAGTTTACAATATAAACAACAATCTTCATTAAATTGTATCCAAACAACAAAAAATAATCATACTCAAATAACACCAATAACTAGCTATAAAATCACATAGATTTGCACAAAATGAATCAAACTTTGGCAACAAATAGCAAATAGAATTGTTATGATAGACATTACAACAACAATAAAGAAATATAATTTTGCAACAAGAAATGCTCAAATGAACAATTGAACTTCCTTATAGCTCCTTGAAGCTCCAATGCGCTTCTTAAGTGAGAATGCCCTCAAGAACCAAAGGGTTTTTGTCCTCTAATTCCACCAATTAATGGGTTTTCATCCATTGATCACAGTCTCCTATGGGTTTTCATCTACATAAGATTGCTTGAACAAAGAGTTCCTAGAAGATACAATAACATAACATGAATTATTACAATTGAAATGTTTTCCTGGTTTTATATAGTACCCACCCAAAAGATCAAACTAGTTAGCTTAGACCCAAAATGATGTCAAGGCCCAAATTTGAATTGTACATGTCACATCACAAGTTATCATTATAGGCCTTACAAAATTTGTCATCAGAGGTTTAGAGTTTCTCCTTCCTTCCAACTTGGTATGCGTTGAGTTGCAATCCCAATCCTTTGCCTCTAATAGCTCCTTGGCATGCATTAATTACCAACCTCGATCCCTAACATCCAATAGGTCATTCACACACATTGGGCAACAACCTCGATCCCTAACCTCCGACAGGTTCTTGGCATACATCAGGTTGCAACCATGATCCTTGACCTCCAAGATCTCCTTGGTGTGCATTGAACAACAACCTTGATCCCTAACCTCTAATAATTCCCTGGCATGGATCAAGAAACAACCCTAATCCCTGACCTTTGACAGGTTATTGGCATGTGTCGAACAATAACTCCTTAACCTCTGATAGATTGTTGGCATGGGTCAAACAACAACTTTGATCCTCAAAGTTTGATAAATCCTTGAGCAAACAATCTTTCTTCAAATTTTATAAAATGGAAATGACATATACCCATTCTAAGCTTGTATTACTACAAATTTAGTAAGGATTCATTTACCCCTGTCTAATGATGCATTTCCTTTATATTTTTGTCTCATGATTTCCCTCATGTGCTCTAAATCACCAATTTGCAATTCATATTTATTTGGATCATTACCATAATTAAATTGAAATATTTGATCAACATCCTTTTAATCAAAAAATTCATCTTCTTCATCCATGGGCCCATATCCAAGTGAATCTATCTTATCAGCTTCTTCGTCACAATATCTTGCATCTCCATCCTCATAAGGGAATTCCTCATCCTTTTTATCAACTAAGGAAAGTGCAAAATTTGTCGAATCATGTGGAAGGAAACAGTTTTCACACCATGAAGGTGTGTCTTGAAAGTACATATTATCCCTTCACAAGGGATCCAAAGTTTTCTCATCTCATTACTTGAAATCCCTTTTCCTAGGAACCATCTATTAATTGTGTTATGATCTTTTGGACCAATTATAATTATACAATCTATTATGCAAATGCTAACCTTCATTAAATGTGTAGCAACATTATTAGGAAGCAAAAGTCCTTTTTAATTTCTTGCCACCTTATATAACAAGTCCTTTACATTATACCATCCAATTTTTCTTTAATTGTAAAGGGTTTGCTTAAAACCTCTTTGTTAGGTTAGGATATCTTGATGTCTACTCTTTTGATATATTTTACAAATTCCCTCATACTACTCTTAATGTTTATGGCAATAGTGTATGCTTTCCTAAGACTATGGATAATTGTCGGTAAGGAAATATCCAATCTTAGCATCAAATGCACCATAGTACAAAACAACACACATGGATTTATTAGGCTTTAAGTATCGTGTCACTTCCTCATTGTCATGATGAACCTGCCATTAAACTCAACCACCATTTCACTAACACCTTTCTTAATGGTTGTAATTTAACGAATGTCTTTCTTTGCTATTACTGTATGATCTTATAACGTTAGTAGTTTCTAATAAGCAAAGTATCCCCATACCGTGATCTAAAAACTCTCATGAATTATTACCATGTGTCAATACTATTGTCTTGGATATTTTTATACCATCCTTTTGCACTTTCTTTTATAGATTGCACAAATAATTTCATCATTACTTCCTCATCTTCAATGACATACGTATCTATGAAATTGATGAAGTGTAAAAAATGATCATCTCCTGTAAATTTTTTATTGCTTTGGAGTCTCAATATTTGTCCCCTTATTTCATTCATAATGTTTTTTAGAAAAATCAAGGATACCAAAGAAATCTAACTATTTTATCTTTTAGTTCTGAGAGCATATCTAACTAAATGAAATACTTGAGAATACCTTTTTAATGGAGGCCTCATTTTTATCTAGTTATTAGCCTTTTGATTCACTTTCCTAATTAGGAATATGCTAATTTTCACCATGTAGGGCACAATGTGGATTTATTTGCTAATTTTGAACATCTTGAACATTTATGTTGGTTATGATTTAATTGTTAGAAATTTTGTGCAAGTTGGGTCTATTGTAATTATATACATGCTTAGATCTCTTGTTATTTATTTTTGAGATGGTATATTAGGTCTATTCTCTCATGTATTTCCCTTTCCCTTGATTCATTCTCAACTTTTATATTTGTGTCAACTTCATGGAATAGGAGATCTTATTCATGGTTAGTATTATGAGAGGATGTGGAGGAGTTAGGATGCATACTCACCCTTGGTATTCTTACTTATGATGGATCACAAACATTTTGATTTTAGATATTCCTAATAAGGGAGAAATTCATAATTGTTTCATCCACTATTGCTTTATTTCTAGGCAATAACAAATTCATGCCTATTTACCCTCCTATTATCTCTTATCCTTTCATCACTTGAGTCATAAGATTCATAATGGAATTGATATTTCAACTCAAGGAAACTATCCCTACCTAAAGTACCAACTTCAATATTTGAAGAAATAGGTCTAGCAAGCATACCTTTATTTATGACCTTCCATGTTTCTCATTGCCTTCGTAATTGTGTTGTTGCATCTTTAGCTTCATGAGGATCTCTTGAATGATTTTTATCCTTTCCATATATAATTTCCTTATCTTGCAAGTTAATTCTAAGTTTTGTCCTAACAAAGTCACCACTACCCTTTTAGAAGAGAGATATTTCTAACTATGTTATTGAGGTCTTGAAAATATGAATCAAGTTTGAACCATTTGTGGTATTGGAACCATTATTTTGGGTCCCAAAATTGCTACTCACACTTCTAGAGAGATGAATCCACTTCAAATCAAAGGAGATGTCATTTTTGAAGGTGGAAAAATAAGCTCATTAACAAAGAGTGAGGGTAATAGGCCAATTGTTGAGAAAGGGTAAATTCCCTTTCACTTTAGGCTCAACTAGAGCTAGGAGGGTGTTCCTAAAGGTAACCTTGGACATATTTTTCATTACAACACAAATTACAGTAATAACAAAATATAGGTTTTGATCACAAACTTAGTCACTGAACCAAAACTTTCTTACTACTATGACCACTTATTGAGTTGATATGTAAGTATGAAAATCGTGGTCTCTTAAGATAAATAATTTTAAGATTGTATTCATATCTTTCCTTTGGTATATGATGAATCATATATGGTACATAAAAACTAATTATCTACTCCTAAACTACTAGTTAAAAATAATGTTCATTTTAAGCATATGATGGATTAATTTATTTTAGGATGAGTTCCCTATAGGAGGTTACATAGTCACATCATCCATAAAAATGATAAGTAAAAACAACAAAAAGGGTATTGTATCCAATAGTCAAATCTACTTAACAACCCTTCTCCAAATTTTTTGACATTCTCATGTAACAAGAAAAAGACCATTACAAATACCAAATTATAATGCATTAAAGTGTTGCAAGACTTCTTAGATTTCAATTACATTGCACCAAAAATATGGTGAGTGAAAATTTTAAGAAGAGGAAACCCTATCACACTTTCCTACTCAACAATCTCCCAAAATGCCAAACTAGCCAAGGAGACACTTGATTACAAATATTTGGTTCAATATGCTACCTCTTTGCAACTTCTAGAATGAATTACCCAAAAGGTAAATGGATGTGTGAATGAGGAAATTCTAAATTGTTCTCAATAGTGTGGTCACATAAAAGTAGAGAGTGACCAACCCTTTGAGTCTCTCATGAATTAGTATTTATATATTTTTTAATTTTGGCACTCAGTATGCTTGTGAGAACTTGAGGAAGGGAAATAACTCACAACTATGGTGTGGGGTTTATTCAATCCCATTAAACCTAAAAAATGATTGGTGGATATCTGTCACCATGAGATTTTGTTGGAAATAACTTCAAAAAACATATTTATGGTAGTATGGTCACCCATAGCCTCCATAATCAAATATTCATCTAAAATTGTTCTATTCAATTTTAATAATGAATTTAGGTACCAGGGATGAATTGGTGGCTCAAGAGGTTAAATATGAACTTAAAGGCATGATGAGAATTTTGGAGAGTAGGTGAAATGCCTTGTCTAGGGTGTTTGGTGCATCCCTAGTAGGAGTTCAAAGGTCATGTTGGTCAAGGCTTAAAAGTTTGAAAGGATCAAAAAGTGGAGGAACAAAGGAACTAGAGAGTTGGATAGCAGTTTTAAAGTGAGGTTCCTCGAGGAGTCTATGGTCTAAAGAGGGTAGAGATGGTTGAGGGTTGAGTCTTAGGAAGGAGGAGGAATTTGAGACATATATGGTGAGAGTGAAAAGGTGTAATGTAACCCCAAGATTTTAGGGTCCAAAAAGGTGGAAAGAAGGGATAATGAGAGTTGGGGCTTCATGGGGACTGGGGACCTTGAGACTTAGTCCCTTGATCCTAATTCCACCTAAAGCTTCATAACCCAAGGAAGAACAATGATGCCACCAAACATAAAAAGTATATGGAAAAACAAATTGCCTCATTCCTCAACCAATATCACAAAAATGAACAACCATAGACCAAAAATATGACCCCCGAGATCATAAAACTTAAGATCCGATATATTTCACTCTTTATGGGGAATTGAGAAAGTGGAGAAAATAGGGAACCAAGGACAAGTTTTATGATTATAGGGGAAATAGTGTTATGATCCAAAAAGTTTAAAAATCCAAAATGGCCTAAAATCACCTAGGGAAGGGTCACATTACTAGGTATTGACCATGAAAATACCCCCCAAACAAGTTTACTAAATATTCTTTATAAGAACATATTGATTGAGCACCATTAGGAAAAAAATAGTGGACCCAAATGAGGATTTATCGGATGGGTTATTAGTATTGGGTGAATAGAGACAAACTACATAAAGGAGGTGAGACCTTAGAAAAATTTGGCACTATTAGATTGAGTCCCAATAGGGGAAAAATTATGCCAAGATGGGAAAATTTGAAACCCTAACATTTAGCACAATCCTTAGAAATTTGAATAATAGAAAACCTCCACACTTAGAATTTTTGGGACCTTTATAACTTCCAAAAAATGATGGACTGCGGAGAATGAAGGGGAACAACACATATGCAAAATTTTATCAAAGGAGACCATTTAGGAATGATCTCAAATTAGTTAGCTATAATGCACAAAACACGGCCAAAGCGCATAAAAGGATTATGCCTCAAGCACAATCTGGACACTATAAAATTAGGCACCAACACCTTAATTAGATAGTTGATATGTATTTTCCCTTTGAATAGACATTGAGAGGGAGGCCATTTTACCTTCCCCAAAATGTGCGGATGTAGCAATTAGAACAATTTTCTTGGGCAACCATTTAGCTACCAAGGGGAGTCATTACAATGCTAAGAAACATATTGCTCTTCCATGTGTTGATGCCAAAAATTGACAAGCAACAACCTTATGGGAAACTCAATTAAAGGGGGGACCTATTGTGCTAAAATGAGTAACCTCCAGGTTCTTAAAGAAGTCAACTTCTTCTATAATTTGGGTTTGGAATAGTAAAAGGAAAAAAATATAAAATAAAGTTCTAACAAAGGGAATGCACCAAGCTGTAGGTGTATTCAGAAATGGGAAACCTTCCTTTCGAACATGGTTTGAGGGTCATTCAACAATCTGCTATGTCCAAAATAACAAAAATCAAAAGATGAAAAATCTGAATAGTTTACTAAATGACATAAAATAACTCCCATACACATTCACTGCAAGAAGAGTCCAAGACATGGTTTGAATCAACACAATTATATTGAAACTATAGAAGTTTTGCAAATAAAATACCCAGTACAATAATGCCACAGTATAATTTTCTATCAAATAGGTAATAAATAGAAAGGCCGAACAATGGCACAATTTGTGAGTCTTATACAATAATCTAAAAACAATACAAAGGCTTGGTATCTTTCCACTATTTTTTATGTATATTTCGAACTCATTCTTTGAAAGAAGAAGCAATATTTATAGAAAATGATCCAACCACCGCTTAGCCAGTAACAAAAAAGATTCCATTGTGAGAGAAATGATGCCTACTGCAATGATTTCCCTAAGTTGTTCCAACAAAAAATATTTTGAGCCATAGAACGTAGTCACCTTCGAGCTAGGTGCATCCTCTACAAATGATGATGGTGGTCCCAACATAGAAACAACAAATCTCCAACATACATGTGTCACCAACCCATGGAATCAATTAGGACATGTGGCAAAGTGGCATAGCCCATCACTCGTTTCATCCTTTCCTTCGCTGAAATGCCCATGGAGAAGACACGTGGAGAAGTCTTTGTTTCTTGCGTTGACTGTGGGGTCTACCAAAAGGTGTTCACAAAAAGATGCTACGTAGCACACAAACACAACTTGGTAGAGAAGCAAAGGGAAGCAAGCCTCAAAGGTGTGCACTGCTAACACGTGGATACATAGCGAGGCTCAGAAGAGAAGTGAGAGACGAAGACCTTATGAGGAGAGCACGACGAACACGTGGCGGCAACAGGTGAAGCTCTTCAAAACAGTGTTGGAGATACATAGGGTGCAATTGGAAGCCGAGCAAAATAACAAAATCAACCCAAAGGGAGCTTGAGGGATTTTACATCCACAACTTTTGGCAACTACTAGGGGCATTTTGCCTACGAAATGAGGAACCTAAATTTTTTGGTTCTTGGACCAGAGTCTTTATCCATCGAGTGAAGAAATTGAAGCTTTGAGAGAGAAATTTGCAGAGGTAGCTAATTGGCTTCGAAGGGTGTAGCTATGGAGCGTAGATTCTCATCGTGCAGATCAATAATTTATTTGAATGGCAGCTTCATGGATATCTTGGTCCTAGACACGAGTTGAAATAGCAGCCGCACAATCTGGTGAGTAACACCCTCTATATCCTCAGCAGTTGGGGGTTTACTAAAGCTCTAAAAAGTGGATATGTCCTTCTGCTTCTCCTTAATCTTTGTTTCAATCTGCTCCACTGTGGCCACCGAATCATTAGAGAGAAATGGGTAGGGTAGGCCCATCTGAGTTAGTCGGGAGAATTTTGCCTGCATGTTGCTCATAGTTTGGCCTAGTGTGGCAACACAATTGCTAGCATGGAGTATGGCTGCATGGCAACAAATAAATTCCTTTGTTGTCTTGGTAGCTGAATTCTAGTCCTCGATCTCTACACTCACCAAGTCGTTGTTCGACATGGTGTACAGCTTATCCAACAACCCTTTTGCTTCAAAAACCTTCTCCGTGATGAACTACTAGAATCGCTCAATCATTATGTGAACCTCCTGACTCAAACCTGACACCTCCACCATGAACTATAGTGTCAACTAAAGAGTCAGACAGAAGGTATTGACCTTTTCCCAATATAAAACATCTATTTGCTAGGCTACCAGAAGGAGGTCTGACTGGGCAACAGGGGGTTCGGGAGGATTCCTCAAAAGACCAATTTTTGCATCCCTCATCCCAACATCCTACATTAGCTCTGCAATTTTATTATTTGCATTGGAGAGTTGCTCTGATAGAGCTCTCATCTCGGTAAGTTATTTTTCCTTGGCCTGGCTTCTGGCCGCATATTCCCTATCTAGGGAGAGCCTTAACTCCTGGATTTCTTTCTCAAATTGAGCCTGTTGGCCCTGGACGTCCATTTACTTCTATTGCATTATTTGCTCTAATTGAGCTCATTGGTGTTGAAGCTCTTCATTCTTTTCTTGTATTTCCTCCTCTCCTCATTCTAATTGATCCCGCAACTCTTAGTTTTTTATTGCAAATAATTGATCAGGTTGGGATCATGAGATTGGAACCTCACAAGTTCCTCCTGGAGCTTAGCTTGTTCTATCGATACTTGCTACGACATGCGTGCAAATTCAACCTCCCTCACCTTCTGCTTCATCAATAGGACTTCAATCATTTCCTTAACATTTTTCGCTCATCCTCCTTCAGTTGGCGACCAAACTTGAGAAAGTGGGTGGTCACCACATGCTGGGTCTCCTCCATGAGCTCCACTTTATCTTGTGGCCAAGTTGTGCGTAGATCGAGTCCCATAGCATGGATGGTGTAATCCTTGGGTCATATATCCCCTTGAGGCTTGATGACATTTGGGTGCATGGTTGCAAAGTGCAATGACTGTTGAGCCTCATTGAAAAGCATTTGCACCCTTGGCTCAACCAACCTCTTCGCATCCTTATCCCTCTACTTCTGGAGCCTGAGAGCTTGATCATGTCTTGTTCTACCACTCTTCAAAAACAATTCTTCTAGTGATCTAATGAGCTCGACCAAAAAGGGTGCATCGAGAAGAACAAAAAAAGGGAACGGGAGGGTAGTTGTTCCGACCGATTTCTTCTTTAGAAGAGAGAGCATTAGTGGGGAGAAAGAGGGAATATGCCAAGGCTTAGTCTGTGAAGCGACGAGAGGACTTATGGGAAGCAGTGGCAACAACAAAGGTGTAGTGGACCTTGTTTATTGAGTAAGCTAGGTCGAAGCCAACGCAACAGACACAAAAGGTGTAGCGATAGCGGTTGCAAATTGCGCTCTAACGAAAGGTGGGATAACCTGTGGGGGAGTAAAAATGAATTATTTTGCCTGGGAGAATTGGGAGAAACCTCCCGCAACCATTGGAGCAGAAGTGGAGAAAGAAAGGCTGACACTTGAGGTGACAGGTGACACAGAGACATCGAAAGAAACCAGAGATTGCAAATCAAGAAGAGAGGGAGAGAAAGATACATGAGCTATGAATTCCTCCAATCCTTGACTCATCGTAGGTTCCAACAAACCTTATTCAGAAGTTGCATCTATGCACTGCCTCTTGCTCCGTGGGGATTCTTCCACCTCTAAGACCTTTGTCAGGTTTTGTTGGGTTTGACCTCTATATCTTTTCATGACCCATGAGCATGTCTCTGAGGTTCCCGAACATGATATATTTACCAGTAGCTTCAGAATAGTCATGCTAGGCTACTTTTCTACCTTCTCAGCTTGTTATGCTGGGGTCGTCTTTACTTCCTTTTCTTTGTCCTTCCCCTTCTCAGAATATTTGTTAGCTTCCTCTAGGTTGATCTCCTCATCATTGGAAGCATCGGTATCATCATGTGTCCTATTCCATAGAGTATCAAAATTTGTCATCCGTGTCTATGTCTTGGAACAAGGCATCATAGCATTTGATTTCTTGATGGTATTTCCACAAATATTTAATCTTTTCTTCACTCATTGCTTGACCAAATCATTGCGAAGGGTGGCACCTATTTGGAGCTTCTCATTGAAATTTTCCAAAGGAAAATAAAAATTGAGCCGTGGCAACCTCTTATCCTTTGTAGGAATGTGAACCAAGTCTATAAATAAATCATCTTGTTCCGATAGGGGGTTATGTTTCTTTGCCCAGTAAGGTTGGGGGTTGTGGGGTACCCGAATACTTGTGCCTATCAAGTCATTTTCAAGGTTGTATTTCCATTTGTCACAAATTAATATTAGTCGTAGATGAGCCAAATTTGCTTCTAGTAGCTTATGCGACTGCTTCTTTTCCATTACCATTGTCTTGAAGCTAAATGGGTAGAAGAAAAATCCTTTATTCTTGGCCTTCCCTCCATAAAAGGTGAAGTCGATAATCAACATTTTTTGGAACATCTCAAGGGCCAACATCCGATCTGTGAGGCATTCTTGGAGCCAAAACAGTTCCCTGGTGAAGCTACACATCTGAATGAATGTGAAATCCTCCTTGAAAAACCAATCGCATTTGGGGGTGAATCTCTGCATCCATCCAGTTTGATTGACATAAATCTGATAAAGACCACCATCCTTGCTCAAGTCTTGCAGAATCAGAGTCAAGAAATAATCCAAGAATTTAAAATAATCATAAGTTGCAGAGAAGATGGGAGTCCATACAAAAGTTGGCCTTCTAACCCCGTTCTCATAAAAAATGGCTAACCTCGTATATTTGTTGAAGAAGTTGGGGTTCTGATGCAAAAATATACAGGCAAGGAGAGAAGGAAACCTGAACTTACACTGTATTTTGTATTCCTTGATTTGGCTTATCATCTCTCAAACAATGACTTATGCGAAGTCATACCAGAATACAAAATGTTGCCTCCTTAGTTGAAAACCCAGACCCAGTTGGAACTCATGTACCCATTTGTCTTCGCCCATGCCACAAGCAAAGGCCATCATAGAGAAGGCATCTTGCATATCCCCCTGTCCAAAAGTGTAGAGTGTAACTAGAATTTCTGGTGGCTTTGTCGAATCCTCCTAGGATCTTTGGGTTTCCTGGTTATATAATCCAGACCTTTCTCTCTACCTCTCCAGAAGTTGTCTCCCTTTTTCAAAGTAAATGACTATCTTTTCTGCTCTAGAGCCTCCTCTTGGGATGCAAAGCATGTATCTAATAGCCCCATCATGATTATGACCCTCAACTCTTGGCCTTCAATGGCGTTGGTATCTAGGTTGAAATGCAAAATTCCCTCATGAACTATCTCTAAGTAGTAATGCACAAACGAGACCATATACTGCGTGAGTCTGCTGAACCATTGCTTGTTCGCTAACTTTCAGTCACTCGTGGCTACCTTCATTCTCTCACAAGTTGCTTCCCTTACGATTTTAGGGTTGGTTCTGAGGATGAGATCATGAATGTTATCCCACTCATTTATCTTGCTCTGGTCCCTATGGTTTTTTTTCTTTTCCACATCCCGCGTGCGAAACTACTTCGGCTTCTTTGATATCCCAGGTGAAGCAAGAGGTATCTCTGAAGATATTGGCCATGGGTGTTGCACACATGGCATCAAACAAGCTCTAGGTTGCTTCGCCCTGCGCTTACATCCAAGGATTTTGGGCCATTTATTTTTTCTATGGAATTATGCTATATAACAACGTTCCTTCCTTGATTTGAAAAATTACCAGACACAATAGTATTGGATGATTGAAACCTAAACAAAAAATTCCAATATGAGGCTTTACTAGACACAAATTCAGCTAGATTCTTGTTAATTGTTTGGGTTCGAATCATTCAAGCGTAGTGCATCATCAACAATTCCTTCCCTAAACCTGGCTGCTTCAATTCCACTTATATTTCTCACCAATTCTGCACTCAACACTCTTTGCACTGGATAGCGTATTTAAAAAGCTCTCACACTGTTTATTTCTTGCACATGCAACATTTAGCATTTTCTCGATGGAAGTTAGAAACAATAATAGCCTTATGCATTAAATTTGGCATGTACCGCCAACTCCCTTGCTCAGGCAAAATGAATTCCTTATGCTTTTGAAAAGACAAGAATTCATAATGATAGTTAGTAAGCACGTCCTTCGGTGCAATTTTCTTGGGAAATTGAGCTGATGATGCAAGCGTATAAAACTTCGTATGCTTGCTAATTAATATCCTGAAAGAATGATTAAGCCAAAATGCAATGAGTGCTTTGAAAATATTTGAGTTTTTCCTTGAAGGTCAAAACATTCTTGCATTGTGACACATCAACACTCATTTGTATGAGCGATCACTTGGCACTACCAACAACTTGCGCTAATTAATTACTCCCTCTTAATCTCACATGTAACAATTCATACATGGCAGATGCAACTGGGTGGGAAACTCAGGTCGGCTCTTGGTGGGATTTTCGAGTTAGTACTCGATTAGCATCACACTTATGACATGTAGCTACCTCGAACTATACAACAACATAATCAGACTTAACAATTGGAAAAATTAGCACTTAGGTAGTTGGATAGAGTTTAGGCATCTTGAATACTCTAATTAGGCTTATTAGCAATAAGGCTGAGACAACTTTCTTAGGTGAATTTTCCAATAGGTGTCTAAAAAGAATGACGAAGAACTGCCATTTGTTTGCTATTAAAGCAATGAAGTGGATACTAGGTAGGGACTACATAGAATATGAGGAAAAGTATAGGTTTAAATCTTAAATTTGCTCCCACTTTGTGGCATCTCTTCTTGACATTCAGCTCCCCAAGTTGATGATTATGTGGCTCACATTGGACATCTTTCCAAAGCGATACCTCGGTGGCCTTGGAGAGGTGGTGGTGAATGTGATGTATGGCCTAAGCATCCCGACAGCGAGTGACCTTCGTAAACCCATTGAATAAGACGTTGTGGTTCCATGGGTGCCATTTCTGAGTGGGTTCTACATTCTTTCGCAAGCTGAGCACCGCCAAAGAGTCACATGTGCTTGTCACTTCTTGCTACACTACTACAATGTGGTGTTGTTCTACGAAGTAGAATGGTATACTGACTTTAGGGACCTGGTGTTTCCTCCACCACTGGTCATTATTGCCGTGAATTCTCTCGCCATTGTTGTTGATCCTATTGCCGAAGTTAACAATTTTACTGGTGAAGATGTTCCAGATGTTCCAGATGCTACTGTCAACAATGCTCCCGCTCTTGCTAATAATGCCCCCACTACTGCTACCTAAATCTCAATACTTTTATAAGTTTTTGTATATAATCCAAGACGAGGCCCTTACCATATATAAAACTGCATAGTATATAAATATACTTTTCTAAAAATCATGGCCTCTGAGCCAATTTTGAAGTGCAATTTTGAAGCATATAATACTTTCGAATAAATATACGACTTATATTAAGTTTTTGTATCTTTTGCTTCTGGTATTATGCATTACGGGTTCTCTTTTTCCTGCTTCTTCAAGTACTTTTTCAATTTTTCATATGAGTTCGTTTTCAAATTTATGCATATGGGTTGCTTGGAAAGACTAACCGAACAAAAGAACATAAAGGGAAAATTTACAATAATTACATATTTATACGAGTAAAAAAAATAATAGGCTTAATTGAACAATTTGAGGTGGATTTCATTAACCGGAATCTCCAATGCCTCTTTCTCCATGTTTTCTAATTCAAATGCATTTTTTTTCTTGCATTGAATTATCTAAAAGGGCCCTCCCATAGACTATCAAATTTTCCATGTTGGCCAAGCTTTGCGGCCCTTTCATCAAACTTGAGCACTAGGTCTCCGTATTTGAGACCTTGGTCTGAGGTTTTCTTGTCAAACCACTTCTTAACCACCTATTGGCGGTTGGTCATGGTTGTTAGGGCCTTTTCTCCCTTTTCCTATATTTCTAGTAAATCAGACAACCGAACCTCCATGGCTCCATTCTCCTCAACCTCTAGATATTTGAGCAACTTTAGTGTAGGAATCTCCATGGAGATGGGTAATAGCGCTTATTTCCCATATACTAACTCATACAACGATGTATTGAGGCCTTTCTTAGGAGTTATGTGGTCTGCCCAAAGTGTTGCTCGGATGTTTTTTTGCCACTTTCTTTGATGTTCCAAACTGATTCTTTTAATGAGTCAGACCAATTTTTTATTAGTCAACTCGGCTAGGCCATTTCCCTACGAGTAGTATTTTGAAGACGTTTTTAAGAATATGTCATGCATGAGTGTGAATTGACATATCTTAGAACCCAGAAATGCCTTGGCGTTGTCAAAGATGATGGTCTTTGGTGGCTTGAATCTTGTTACCAGTTCCTCAAGGAAGTTCATAATTTTTGACTTTGTAGAATTCTTCAAGGGCATGGCCTCGGTCCACCTGGTAAAGTAGTCCATAATCATGAGGATCCATTTGTGTCTCACACTAGAAGCAGGGTTAATCATCTTGATAAAATCAAGGCCCCATTGTGCAAAGGGTTCATCAACCACTATCAAGTTGAGAGGCATCGCTGAGTTTTTCCTTCTTGGCATGAAGAATTGGAATTCCTTGTAGTCTTTAGCCAAAGAGTATGATTTGTTGAATAGAGTAGGCCAAATATATTTGGAACACATGATTTTGATAGTGGTGGTCTTTGCAGAGAAATGTCCACCCGCGGGACTGCTATGGAAAATGTCATGAATTTTCTTTGCTTGTTATGTGGTGACACACCGTAGTAGAACACCATTGAAGTTCCTTTTGAAGAGGAACCCTTCAACAAGTACATATCTACTATTTTGCAGTCTATAGAATCTTCTCTTCTGAGAAGGAAGGCCCAACATACATTTTTCGGTATGCATGAACCTTACCTTGTCAGCTAGCCAACAACCCTCAAACTTGGGTTCATTTGTTAGAACAAGCTCGGGTTGCTCCTCTTCAACTAATATTTCTTCATCTTGTGCCAAATACTCGCATAACTCTCTTCCTCAAATGGTATTTGTGGGCTTGACCTCAATATCATACTCGAGGATGTTGGTTATCCAATTGACCCTCTTTTCGGTGATTTCTTCCTCCATGATATACTCATGCACACTGGAATGTATGACATACACAATCACCTTGTTGTAAGATATGAGGTGTCAAAAATTCTTGAGCCCCTTAACAATGGCGAATGCTTGCCTTTCGACAAAGTTGTATTTCATCTCATAATCTTTTAAGGTCTACGAGTGAAATGCTATCAGATGTTCTCCCTTTCCTTCATCATCTTTCTGGGTTAAAACAGTAGCAATGTTGGTTTTGTTACTGAATACATACATTATGAAGTCCTTTGATAGGTCTGGATTTACCAACACAGGAGCTAAAGAAATAGCGTCCTCAACCTTCTCAAAGGCTTCTCTAGCTTCCTTTGTCCATTTAAACAAATGATCCTTTTTTAGCATTAGGGTGATAGGCCTAATTATCCTTACAAAATCAAAAATGAATTTGCTCACAAAATTTATCTTTTCGAGAAAGGATTGAACCACCTTCTTATTGACGGGAAGGGGAAGCTCTCTAATTTCCTTTACCCACTCCAGATCGATTGCAATTCCTTCTTTGGACACTACATGTTCCAATAGTTTTCCTTGCGACTTTGAAAACACATTTTTTCAGGTTTAGGGATATCTCGAAATCCTGACATTTTTTAAAAACCATTTCAAGGTGATCAAAATGACCATCCTTATGCTTGGAGAATACTGTAAGATCATCCAGGTAGATCAAAATGATTCTATTGATCAAATCCTTGAAGGCAATATCCATTGCCTGTTGGAAGGTGGCTCCCACATTTGAGAGGTCGAAGGTCATTTTTGCGTATGCAAAAATTCCCCACTTAGTAGTGAACATTGTCTTGTGTCAGTCCTCCTCTTTTAATTGGATCTGGTTGTAACCTAAAATGCCACCCAGTAGAGAAAAAATCTCCGACACTGTCACTGCTTGTAAGATAGATTCCATGGAAGGAAAGGGATAGTGATCCTTCAGGGATGCTTTGTTCAAGTCCCGAAAATCGACACATAGGTGGATGTCTCCATTCTTTCAGATGGGAACTAGGTTAGATACCGATGTACTACAATTGATCAAGAAAACAATCTGAGACTGAATTAGCTTGGCCAGTTCTTGCGCCATCAAGGCTTCAATCTTCAAATTCACTTGCCTAGGCTTCTGGTAGACAGGTTTTGTGCCTTCTGTCAATTTTATTATGCATTGAATACTCTTTGGATCATATCCCTTGGGGTCATCATATGACCAAGCCACGACTCCATATTTATTGCAGAAATGGATGAGTCTTTCCTTATCATGTTGTAGGACATCCTTTTCGACTTTGAGCCTTCTTTCGTCTCCGACTTGGAGATCTGCATAGTCACTTTTGTCCACTACAAACCCCCTCTTGTTATTTATTGCATCATCACAATCAAATAGGTTTTTGAGAGTGACCAATCCTTTTGGAAGTTTGTTGCATCTTAGCTGAATACTTCTTCCTTCATATACCTCGACAATTCTTGGTTGGAGTTGCTCAACGAACTCTCCCGACTGTTGGATGAACAAGGCAATGTGTTCATCAATTTCGAACACTTTCCAACTTTGATCATTATCTAGGATGGTTGGTCGAACAATTACTTAGATAAAGTGTATGTTATGAATCAAGTCAGAAGTAAGATCAAAT
This sequence comes from Sequoiadendron giganteum, assembly GCA_007115665.2. Classification (NCBI taxonomy): domain Eukaryota; kingdom Viridiplantae; phylum Streptophyta; class Pinopsida; order Cupressales; family Cupressaceae; genus Sequoiadendron; species Sequoiadendron giganteum. The sequence goes on along the minus strand of CM021110.1, from coordinate 88,459,347 downwards.
TGAGATCCAATTGTTGCCATGAGTTCCGCTTCCGTATTTTTTTTTTTTGGGCACTATCTAGATATTGAAGGCTTTGAAGCTTTCAATAAGGTCCTAGAATCTATGTTTGTAGGATCTCATGTAGATATTATTGGCTGCAGAAGTCCCTTTGACTTGATTTACCACTAGCTCGAAGTCTCTGGATACCATTATTTTCTTAATGCCCATCTGCTCCCCAAGGCTTAGAACTTGCACTAGGCCCTCATATTCAACTTCATTGTTCAAACAAGTGAACTGGAAGAAAAAGTACCATAATGTCTTTTCATTGGATGGGGACGTCAAATAGATCCTAGCTCCTATGCCAACTTTGCATCTCGCTCCATCAAAATGAAACGTCCATATCTCTGAGGCTGGACAATTCTCGGATTCCTTAGCAACCTTCGGGATTACTTGATTTTCATCATAGATGACATAAGTCCCCAATCTGGTGGCATGATAGTTACCAAAAGGATCAGTGTCTATATATTCACTCAATAGGACCTCTTCTTGATCAGTCTAGTCTCCAGTCACTTTCTCATCCTCTAGTAGCTCACTACCGTGCGTCTCCTCTTTGGTGAAAGAGGTATGAGTGTCCTCAAAGTTGATCATGGCTTCATCAAACACATGCTCTGAATGTAGAGGTTCAGATATTATTTTCATTTTAGCTCCATGCTTGGTTTTGAGGATCAAGTATGACCGATACAAAGAAATATATCCACCTATCTTTGAAGTGAGTTCCCAAGATAAGCAAAGACCGAACATGGGGGGAACATCTATGATCACAATATCTTGTGGAACTGTCATACTAGGGCAAGAGAATAGAGTCAAGGGGAGGTTTTTGATGACACTTGCAGTTTCAACCTTGTTCCCATCAAGCTGCATAACCCCCTTTTTAAAAGGTTCGTAGCTAAGTCCTAAGGCTTCAACTATCTGCTTGGGAATGATTGTGGTGCTAGCACAAGAGTCAATCATGGAATTGTGCAATAATTTATTCTCCGCAATAAGAGTTAAGAAAAAGGGCTTGGGTTTCGTCTTCTCTTTAACTTCAGTAGAGGCCTCCTTTGCACTATTTGCGAGAACTTTGGCAGGAGGTGATGGATCAACAACCTTTGCTTTGGGTGATAGCTATGTCGGTTCAATAACCACATCTTCTCGAAGGGCCTTCTACAACAATGACTTCTGCTTCATAATAGCTAAGATATTCCAAAGGGACACATTAGCGAAATATTTTTTTCAATTTTTCTACCACATTGAATGGTGGGGAATTCAGGCTTTGATTATTTAGGCCTTGTTATAACAATTTCCCTTCGCAGTTGAAATTGTTGTGTAGTTGCAAAGGTGCTAGGAGTCTGGTTAGAGGAAATTTTAGACCGCGGAGTGACTGACTCACCCGTGAATCTCCTCTTTGAGTGTAATTGAACTGCACTTGTGGGGTGTTTGATGTGGATGCCTCGTATGTAAATACAATCTCTTCTCCTTCCATCCATGAGAAGAGTGCGTGGTTGGGATCTATGTCATTTTATTGTTCCAAGGACATCCCTTGCATTTGAGCAGTAAGCATTGCATTTTCCATTTGGGGAGAGGTATATGCATAACTCCCTAAACTCGACATCACGCCTTGACTACGATGTTCCATCACCTTTTTTTGTAAGTTGTCGCGCGAGCAGTTTCGGGGCATATGTGCGTCGTTGCAGGGGAAGCACTAGGGTTTGATGTCGTCAGTGATATTTTTTTGCCCCACTAATAACTCTCTATTTGAACTTAGTGGGACAATAGGGGGTGATCCCACAATAGTGGTTTACAATTTTTGGCCAAACTAGACACTTAAATTATTATTTTTAACTAAATCTTCACATTCAGGCACCTATAGTGGCTAAACCATGAGGAATTTGAAGATGATGCAAACTAGAGTCTCGTCACATTTTGTTTGTAGATTCTAAAAATAATTTTTTTCAATTCTTTTGGAATTAGATTGCACTTCTTTTTCCATCTTCCACAAAACTACCTTTTTTTAGAAAACAACATTTTTAAAAAAGTGACGCATACCGTACAACGCACAATTTTTTTTCCATGACAAATGAAATTCTAATTCTTTCAAATTTAAATTTTTAAATCCCATATCTAGTGCTTCCACTTGGTTAGATATTTTTTCATTGAATATTTTTTCTTTAATCGAGTTTTGAAGTCAAATCAATTACAATTCAGACATAGCGTGACTGTATAACGCATAATTTTTTTTGTATATATCGAAATTCAATTTTTTTTTGTTGGATCAAGGACTTCAATATCTGGTGCACTCATATTTTTCAATTTTTTTTGATAACCTATTATTTTTCCACATGTTCAGAACAAAGACCTTCATTTTTTATGAAAAACCTATGTTTAATAAAATTAAAAAACAAACACATTAAAACCAAAACATATTAAAATTATATTTGTTGGATAGATTTTTCTGAGGACTACCATAATAATTTGAAATAAATTTTAAATGAATTCATTTGATCCCCAAAAAGGTAAATCAAAAGTGATTTTTTATCAGCATTTTGATAGGTGTAAAGGAGATTCATTTATAGGTATACTTTAAAACTAGCGAAGTTCTATCCAAGGGGTTTTGATCTAAGGTGGTTTGATCAAACCTTCTTCAATTGGAATCCTTAAAATGGAACTTTTTAAGGCTTAAATCATTATATTTTCTAAAAATATGTGATTTCAACAAAAATTAGTTCCTCTCAGAAATTGTAAACCAACTTTGTGGGATCACCCTAGATAGTGGAGTAGGTATCAAAACCATCTGATTAATTGATTAATCTTGCGGACTCATGCGTGTACCCCCTTGATACTAGTTTTGCTGGTAGGAAGGTCTTCCACCTTGGTAATTTTGGTATGTTGGCTTTAGAGGCATGGACTGATTGCACTTGATGGTAGTCACTTCATTTGAAATACTTCACAACAAATCATTGATGTCATTTATCTCATCCCTTGAAGGATTAGATGTAGAAGTGGTATTTTGTGGTGTGTCTGGATATGTATACAAAGATTGAGGAGGAGTGGGCGCACTGGTAGATGTTATTTCCTAGGTCGGAACTGATATCTCTAGGAATATAAGGATAATGGGCCGAGGTGGCAACTTTCTAGCATCGATCAAGTTATTCTTTGCTTTAACAATGATGTTGTACGCGTTTGGTAGAGTGGTTAAGCCAAGGGATTGGATCATCATTGAAATGTCAGCATTGATGGATTTCAGGTAGAACATGAAAGCCAACTCGGTGGATGGGTGAATATCAGCTTGGATCCTCTGCGAAGTTGTGTGGAATTGGGCATTGAAGTCAGTCATGGCTTCATATGGGGCCCATTTTATGGTCGCCAATTGATGATATAGTGAAGATCAATCTCCATCATTCAAAAATCTTCCATAGAAAGTATCTCTGAGCTAATCCCAAGTACCAATAGTGTTGGCTTGTAGAGTGCAATACCAATCTAACGCTTTACCTTTGAAAGAGGTTGCAAGTAGCCTCAATTCTATGTTTTGATCAGCCACACAATGCACTAGACATACGTCTACTACATCTTGCAGATGTTTAGATGGTGCCTTTGAGCCATCTCTAGTGAATTTTGGTACAACTTTTAAAACATAAACTGGGATAGGGGCCTAGACGGTAGGTGCTACTAGTGCGATAAGGGTGATTATGACATCCAATACCACATCATTCCTATTAGCAATTGGAAACATGGCTGGTGGAGGGATCAAAACATTTAGTGGATGGATCCTAGTTTGTGATGTTACTAGCAGCAACACTAGCAAGCCAGGGTTATTCACTATTTGGGATCTAGTAACAGGTCGATGGCTCATACACCCACTTAAGGTTTAAGTACATTTAAGAAGTCCCACCAAGTGTGCTAGAAAAAATAAACTGTTGATTCCAAAAACTGACAAGCAATAGCCTTATGGGAAACTCAGTTAAAGGGGGGCACCTATTGCGCTAAATTGAGTAACCTCCAGGTTTTTAAAGAAGTCATCTTCTTCTTTAATTTGAGGTTTGGAATGGGAAAGGAATTAGATATATCAAAGTTCTAACTAAGGAATTAGATAAATTTCTAGTTGTAGGTGTATTTGGACATGGTTTGAGGGCCCTTCAACAATCTACTATGTCCAAAATAACATAAATCAAAATATGAAAAATATGAATAGTTTACTAAATAACATAGAATTACTCTCATCACATTCACTGAAAAGAAGAGTCCAAAACATGGTCTGGATCAACACAATTATATTGAAACTATAGAAGTTCTGCAAATAAACTACCCAGTACAATAATGACATAGTATAATGTTCTATCAAATAGCTAAGAAACATAAAGGTTGAACAATGGCACAATTTGTGAGTCTTATAAAATAATCTAAAAAAAATACAAAGGCCTGGTGTCTTTCCACTATTTTTAATGTATATTTTGAACTCATTCTTTGAAAGAAGAAGCAGTATTTATATAAAATGATCCAACCACCGCTTAGCTCGTAACATAAAAGATTCCATCATGAGAGCAATGATGCCTACCAAAATGATTTCCCCAGGCTGTTGCAACAAAAAATATTTTGAGCCATAGAACGCAGTCACCATCGAGCTAGGTGCATCCTCTGCAAATGATGATAGTGGTCCCAATTTAGAAACAACAACTCTCCAGCAACCATGTGTCACTAACCCATAGAGTCAATTAGGACACGTGGAAAAATGGCGCAGCCCATCTCTCGTTTCATCCTTCCCTTCACTGAAATGCCCATGGAGAAGACACATGGAGAAGTCTTTGTTTCTTACATTGACTGTGGGGTCCACCAAAAGGTGTACGTGAAAAGATGCTATGTGGCACATAGATGCAGCTTTGTAGAGAAGCAAAGGAAAGAAAGCCTCAAAGGTGTGTGTTGCTAAAACGTGGAGACATGGTGAGGCTCGAAAGAGAAGTGAGAGATGAAGACCTTGCGAGGCGCGCACGACAGACACATGGTGGCAGTAGTTAGATCTCTTCTAAAAGGGGTCGAAGATACATAGGGCATGATCGGAAGCCGAGCAAAATAACATCAACCCAAAGGGAGCTTGATGGATTTTACATCTATAGCATTCTAGAGGAAGAGAAGCACATAAGACTAAAAGGAAGATAACCAAAAGGTTAGTTGATTAATAAAGACAACTTTAGATAGTTGAGTCAAAGAGGAAGAGTGTTTAGTGTAACTTCAAGTTGCAGAGAGGGGAGTGGAGAACATAGGAGAGTATATAGGGATATATTACCACATTAAGACCTTTATCAAAATCCATGTAGTGACACTATTATAATGAATGGGATGTTAAATTGCATATCCTTTGTAGATTTTTCACCCATTTAGGTTTTCTCTATATGAACTATTGTCACATGTGTATTTTTCTCATTGTGTGCTCTTCTATTTATTTATCTCAATGATTTCAAATATTTAATACTAATGTACAAATTGATTAAATTCATTAGGGTAAATTATCATATGTAACAAATAAATAGCATTATTAAACCATTGGTTTATGGAACAAGTGGCATCAAAGCAATAATTTCCATTAGGAAAATTGAGTATGTGAGTTGTTGTGATGTCCCTTGTTTGGATAGGCTTAGAATTTTTCCCTAGAATCACAATTTCAAAGTAAGAGATATATTTTATTAAATTACAACTTTCGATAAACTTTGATTTAACCCTACAATAATGCTAGCCAATGATTCATAAATTAAATAATTGATCACTTGTATTGTTTGTACATCCATTAAATTATGTGACATATATATTGATCTAGATAAGTAACTAACAATACTAATCGACATTATTATTCCCCCAACAATCAATCATTGCAAAGTTGGAGATGAAACCTCAATAGGTTGCCCCGAGTATTTCCTACTTTTAAGCCCAAGGGCGGATATGCAACCCCCTCGGCCCACTAATGGTAGACACACAAGCATCCATTAGGGGTGGTCTACTTAGCATGAAATCTATACCCCCTCTTGTACTTCCATCCCTTCTTCCCATGATCGATTATAGAGGCATTAATCATTTATGGATAGATTGATAACAATTCTATATGAAATACATGTGATCAATTATATTTAAACAATACATAAAATATCATACCACAATATTTATGATTTTATATTACTACTATATCTCTGTATGCAAATAATTTATCCTGAATGATCTGTTGTAGATATTAGTTTGTATATATATCATCAATGTTGTTTGATATGTTCTTAACATGCAAAAGATATTGCTTAGTGTAAATCAAAGGAATGAGAATCTATTATCCATATTCATATTAAAGAATCATAATTACTTATAAGGCTCAATAATTATTCCAAGCATCATTATTGCATATGTTGGGAATATGATGCCATTTAATTGTAATCCTAAACATATTTCATGTATCTCCTAAGTCCTTGGAAAGTGTTCCCCAACACTAGGATTAGAAAGAGATTAAATTCGAATGAAATGAACATGTAAATTGACATTTGTAATTATTCCTAAATAATAGGAATATGTGGGGGCATCCAAGATGAGTTCCTAAATAATAGGAGCACATGGGGCACCCGCATGGAAGGTTGAACTCACCTTGTTTCAGTTAACTGTTTGAAGGATTGATAAAACTTCAGTAATACATGTTTAGGTTCCTACAAAATAGGGATTGATATTTACAAGTGGAATGGCACTATCAGTTCAGTTCATTTATCTTCAGTTGCATGTAGTTATTTTGAGTTGTATACTAGTTGACTTGACTAATGACTTTAGTTGCATGAAAAATAACAAGTGGATAATTTCAATTAAGTGGGGATGATCAATCATGCATAATTTTTGCATGAATTGATGGATAGATATGTTTCAGTTAACTAAGATTGGCTTGGACCCACCTTGGGCGCCCAAGTTGGCATCTTTTAGTTAACACATTTTGCATGAGAATATATTTACACGTGGCTCAATTAAGTGGGCCCATTCTTGGGCACCAAATTTGAGGTGGGGTTTACAAGATATCTTTGAGACCAGAGTTCAGTTAAGTGTTTAGTTTGGGGCGCCTAAATTAAGGAGACTTTGGTTTTGATTTTTGTTTACATGGTGGAACTCTACTTGGAAAATCTAGGCATAGGTTTTTAAAAGGAGCTTTATTTTCTTGTAATTGTCAACTCTTAGGAGTTTACAATCGTCATTATTGTCTATATATTGTAGCAAGTACATAAGAGTTTCACGATAGTTTATTGCAGGTTGTGAAGAAATATTGTTGAAGAGAAAAAAGCATATAAATCCAAGATTGATGCAGTGTTATTGTAATCTTATTTTAAGGTTAAATAATACAAGCAATATCGGTTCTGGTGGAGTTTTTTTTTTTTTTTCTGAAAGGGATTCTCCACGTATATTTTGTGTCACTTCTATCTTCTGTCTATATTCTTCTACAATCTTTTGTCTATTTCTACAAAAGATAAAATTGATTTAAACAAAATAAATAATTTACAAAGAATTGATCTAAACAGATTAGTCATGCACAAATATTTGTGACAAATAATACTTAATTAGATCTGCAGTCACATAGTTTTATAAGTTTTAAGCTACAAATTTACCTTCATTTTCAACAATTGGTATCAAAGCTAATGGTTGGGTAGAGTTTGAGGTGCCTTTCTCTTAAAAGTTTGAAGGTTTTTTGGCTATAGTGGGAGCTTTTACTATTGTGTTATTGCAGATTTGTAAAAGAAATGTGTTGCAATGACTTATGCTTCTCATCTAGATATTGAGAGATTCAATGGATCTAGTTATGAAATGTGGAAACTAAAAATGGTTAGTTGTTTGTAATGAGACAAAGTCACCTACATCAATGTCAAATGAGGATTGGGCTAAGCTTGATAAGAAGGAAAGATGAACCATAAGATTATGTCTTGTTGATGTCGTTCCCTTGAATGTTTCAGATGAAACTACCACATATAAATTGTGGAAGAGGATAGGTGATATCTATGAAACCAAAAGTCTTCCTAATAAGTTGTATCTGAAAAGAGAGTTGTATTCTTTAAAGATGAAAGATGGTGATTTTGTTGCACATCATTTAAATGCTTCCAATTTGATTATGATTTAGTTAGTATTTGTATATGTAAAGCTAGAAGATGAAGATAAATGCATTTTGTTACATTTTTTTTTTACCAGAGTCTTGGGAAAATCTAATTGTTGCTATCAGTGGTAGTGGTGTAGATCCTAATATGGACAATATAATTCTTACTCTCCTATTAGAGGAGATGAGGAGGAAGTCTAAAACGATATCCCAAGATGCCTTGTTTGTAAGAGGTAGGCCTTAGGAAAAGGAACCTAAGAGAGAAAATAAAGTAAAGGGTAAGTCAAAAGGACGATCTAAAACCCTTGGTACGAGTAAGGTAAAGTGTTGGAACTATGGGAAATCGGGACATGCAAAGAAGGATTGTAAGAACACAGAGAAATCCTTGAATGACGGTAATGATGCATTGATCATTTCATGTAAAAATGTTAGTGATGACTCTTGGCTTATTGATTCAGGTTGCTCCTATCATATGACTCCTAACAAGGAGTGGTTCTGTAAGTATACTTAATATTATGGAGAAAATTTCTTCTTTGGAGATAATAGTACAACAAAGATTATGGGCAAAGGAGAGGTAAAATTGTGTTTCAATGATGGTAGGGTTAATACCCTTAATGATGTTTTACATATTTCAGGACTTGCTAGAAATCTACTTTCTATATATAAGTTCAATGATTCTAGAATGCATGTGACATTTGACAAAGGTGGTTGCAAATTGGTGAAAGGGAATATGGTGGTTGCTAAAGGATCTCGGATTGGAACTTTGTTTAAGCTTAATACCTCTAATTTGAATAAATTAGCCAATGTAACTAAAGTTGAAAATACATGTTGTGGCACCATAGATTGGGCCACATTGGTGAAAAAGGTCTTAGGACTATTCTTAATAAGAAATTGGTTGACGGTATTCCTGATTACAATATTGGCAAAAATGATTTTTGTGAGCATTGTGTGTTTGGAAAGCAATCTAGATCTTCATTTCCTAATGGAACTAATACAGCAAAAAGATTATTAGAGATTATTCACTCATATGTTATGAGTCCTGTGGATATTGATTCTATTGGAAAATATACATATTATTTCACATTTATTGATGATGTATCAAGATACACTTGGATCTATTTTATGCATAAAAAAATTGATGTATTCAATAAGTTTAAAGAATTTAAGATTTTAGTTGAGAAAAAATCAGATCATAAGATAAAAGTGTTGAGATCAGATAATAGTGGTGAATATTGTTCTAAGGAATTTGATGATTATTGTAAGTAGGTAGGAATTGTGAGACAAAAAACTACTCCATATACACCTCAACAAAATAGATTAGCAAAAAGGATGAACCGAACCTTAATGGAAATAGTTAGGAGTATGTTAAATAGTGCTAAGCTAGATCGGTGCCTTTGGGTCGAGGTAGTATGTACTTCTTGTTATTTAATCAATAGATCTCCTAGTCCATCTATTGATGATAAAACACCTTATGAAATGTGATCAGGTAGGAAACCTAGTTTTGCACATTTAACAATCTTTGGTTGTGAGGCTTTTGTTCATGTGCCTAAAGAAAAGCAATCTAAGTTGGATCCAAAAGAATAGAAGTGCATACTAATAGGTTATGGTGAAAATGTAAAAGGTTAGAAGCTTTGGAATCCTCTAACCAAAAATAATAATTTATCAAGAGATGTGATTTTCAGGGAATTTAGGGCTTATACTGGAGAGAAACAACCAAAGGAGAAGGATACTTCTCAAACAGTGTATTTTGAGACAAAAAATGAGAAGCAAGAAGATGCACATGTTGAAGAACAATTAGATGGATTGAATGAGGAGAGTTCGCAGAGTTCTAAGATAGATTCTCATGATGGGAATATTGATGAACAAGAAGAACCTTCTTTGAGAAGATCCAAAAGACAACGAATTCTCGTTGATAGGTATAGCCCACCTGTTTTTCGTTGTATAGTTGCTTTGATGAGTACTAATGATGAACCTAGATCTTAAAGGGAAGCTTTGTATTCATATGAGAACAAGATTTGGTCACAAGCTATGCAAGAGGAAATGGACTCCTTGGATGCTTGTGACACATGGGATCTTGAGAGTTTTCCCAAAGGAAGAAAGGCCATTGGTTGTAAATGGATCTTTAAAAAAAAATTGGAGCAGATGGTAATCTCGAAAGGTACAAGGATAGATTAGTAGCCAAGGGATACTCCTACAGAGAGGGAGTTGACTTTAATGAAATATTCTCTCTTGTTGCTAAATTAACTTCTATTAGATTCTTTTTATCCATTGCTTCTGCTCATAATTTTGAGATAGAACAAATTGATGCAAAAATTGCTTTGTTACATGAGGATCTTGATGAGGAGATTTATATGAGGTAACCTGATGGTTTTTTTGTAAAAGGAAAAGAATTTCTGGATTGTAAGTTAAAGAAATCTTTATATGGATTGAAACAAACACCTAGAATGTGGTACCAAAAGTTTGATGCTTTTACATTAAAATTTGGTTATGTTAGGAGTGAGGAAAATCATTTTGTTTAGATAAAGTTTATTGATGATCAACTTTTAATTATTATCTTGTATGTTGATGGCATGTTGTTTATTGGTAACAACAAGGTAATGATCAAATAATTGAAAGCAAAACTCTCTAGAAAATTTGAAATGAAAGTTATAGGGGTTACAAAATATATTCTTGGTATGGAGATCAGTAGAGATAGAGGTAACAAAAAGCTTTGCTTAAGTCAAAGCAACTATGTTAATACTATTTTGAAACAATTTAACATGTAGGATAGTAAACCAATTAATATTATTTTACCATTTGGCACAAATTTAAGTTTAGACATGAGTCCTAAATCTAATTTTGATCATGAGGAAAAGTCTGAAATTCCATATGCTAGTGCAGTTGGTAGTTTGATGTATGCAATGGTCTATACAAGACCAGATATAGCCCAAGTAGTGGGAGTTCTAAGTAGGTTTATGTATAACCTTGGTAAATAACATTGGACTTATGTTAAGAGGGTGTTTAGATATTTACGAGGTACTTTTGATTACTGTTTGGTTTATCATGGTGCTAATGATATTGATATTATGCATAGATCATTGGACATATAGGGTTTTGTTGATTCTGATTGCGTAGGAGACCTGGATAGTCGAAGGTCGAAAAGTGGTTATGTGTTTACTTTGTTTGGAGCTACGGTTAGTTGGATGAGTAAGAGGCAGCCCACAATTGCTTCGTCCACCACAAAAGAAGAGTACATGGCTGGTACACATGCCTCTAAAGATGCAGTTTGGTTACAAAGACTTGGGAAAGGTATTGGTTTTAATTGCAAGCAAATAAGACTTGAATGTGATAGTCAGAGTGTTATTTGTTTAGCCAAAAATCCTATGTATTATGCTCGTACTAAGCATGTTGATGTTCAATATCACTTTGTGTGAGAAATGGTTGAGAGTGGGAAGGTATTGATTGAGAAAGTTGACACTTTGATCAATGTTGCAGATTATCTTATAAAACCAGTTCCTACAGATAAGTTCTCTTGGTGTAGGAAGGCCACTGGCCTTAAGTCCTATACTTGATTTATAATATTGATTTCTTGTTTAGAATATTTGAAATGTATAATTTCAAGTGGGAGAATGTTGGGAATAGGATGTTATTTAATTGCAATCCTAAACATATTTCATGTATCTCCTAAGTCCTTGGAATGTGTTCCCCAATATTAGGATTAGAAAGAGATTAAATTTGAATGAAATGAACATTTAAATTGACATTTATAATTATTCCTAAATAATCAGAACATGTGGGGGCATCCAAGATGAGTTCCTAAATAATAGGAGCACATGGGACACCCACATGGAAGGTGGAACCCACCTTGTTTCAATTAAATATTTGGAGGATTGATAACACTTCAGTAATGCATGTCTAGGTTCCTACAAAATAGGGATTGATATTTAAAGAGTGGAGTGGCACTATCAGTTTAGTATCAGTTTAGTTCAGTTCAGTTATGCTTCAATTATCTTTAGTTGCATGTAGTTATTTTGAGTTGTATACTAGTTGGCTTGACTAATGACTTTCGTTGCATGAAAGATAACAGGTGGATACTTTCAGTTAAGTGAGGATGATCAATCATGCATAATATTTGCATGAATTGATGGAGAGATATGTTTCAGTTAACTAAGATTGACTTGGACCCACCTTGAGTGCCCAAGTTATCATCTTTCAGCTATCGCCTTTTGCATGAGAAGATGTTTATAAGGCTCAATTAAGTGGGCCCATTCTTGGGTGCCAACTTTGAGGTGGAGTCTACAAGGTATCTTCGAGACCAGAGTTCAATTAAGTGTTCAATTTGGGGCACCTAAATTGAGGAGACTTTGGTTTTGACTTCTGTTTACATGGTGGAACTTACTTGCCAAATCTAGGTGTAGGTTTTTGAGATGAGCTTTATTCTCTTGTAATTGTCAACTCTTAGGAGTTTATAATGCTCATTATTGTCTATTTATTGTAACAAGTGCATAAGAGTTTCAAGAGATTTTATTGTAGGTTGTGAAGAAGCATTGTTGAAGAAAAAGGAAGCATATCAATCAAGGATTCATACAATGTTATTGTAATCTTATTCTAAGTTTAAATAATACAAGCAATATCGGTTCTAGTGGAGTTTTTTTCTGAAAGGGTTTCTCCACAATATATGGTGTGTCACTTCTATCTTCTATCTTAATTAGATCTATAGTCACAAATTAGATCTATCTACATTTTTCTACATTTTAATCATGCACAAATAATTATGACAAAAAATACTTAATTAGATCTATAGTCACATAGTTCTACAAGTTTTAAGCTACAAATTTACCTTCATTTTCAACAACATAATCGTATATAATTCACATATATAGATATTCTATATATAAATATGTATATTTCATTAAATGTGTGTGTGTAATTATATTTAACTTCCCTTATTGATTTATCATTTATCTTCATTTATCTTTCATTGAACTATCTTCTTCTTCATACATACTTCATGATATCAATCCATTATTATATTTATGGGTTGCTACCTTTCTGATTGTAAACTATTTATTTATTTCTCATTCCTTCCATATTGGACTTTTGATTTCTTCCCCTTTCCTTTGCAATTAATTTTATTTATGTTATATATCTCCATGTCTAAGTGAAATGATACATCTCTTAGAAAGAAGATAAACTCTTGAAAATGCATGACCATTTTTTATCTTGATCACTGCACTCACTAATTATATATGTTGTCTTTATATGGATTTGATTGCTGCTTATTATTCTTTTCATCGTTGCTTCTTTATTTAATTTGAATTGCTGCTAATTAATAAAACCTAGCCAATTACAGTCAACCAACATATACATCTTTAACCTTTCATTGTGAGGTGCCATATTACTTGGAGGTCAACTTGCAATCTATGTTTGGTTCTTATTCATTATAATAGGCACCATAAGAAGGAAGTCATACCAAATGGTCTATCCTTCTATTTATTAATCGACTATTGGTTGATTGTTTCCCTTAATTATACTTACTCATCCCACCCTTAATAAAATTGTTGCTTTTTTATTATTCTTAATTTCTACCATGCAATATAATCATTGCTTTCCTTTCAAACATCAACATTGCATTTAATATTTGCCTTTTTAAGCTGGGTGATTAAATCTAGATTGCTTCCTTTGTTGATCTCTACACTTAATAGTGTCTGCTAGCTACTATCTTTTGATCACTATCTATTCCTTCCCATATCCCCATGGGCAACTAAAAAATACTTATATATGCTTATTCCTTAGACATCAAAGCATGGTCGACCAACATTAACTTGTATTTCAAATATGGTCGACCTATATTTATAGAATAACAATTATTCTTTTATTAATTTATTTAATTTCCTTATACTGGTTGGCCAAGACAATTTGTGGGGGCATGATAGTCCACCTTGCAAAAGATTACTTGTCCTCAAGCAATCACAACTAATATTTTTTAAATTTTAAATATTTCTCCATTTTGTGATGATATCAGCTTTGGTTGTGATACTTGATAGGAATTGGAGATTCTAAACCCAGTGGTGATTCTTTTGGTTATGTTTGACCCTATTTCCTTGGAGAGTATTTGTTAGTATACTTTTCCCAACTTACTAATAATAAGGCTAATACCATCCTCGAAGTTTGATGATAATATATTGTCTAATGTTCTTCTAACTTATGCATTATTTTTCAATAACTCTTAACAAGAAAACCAAGATTTGGAATTTTCCAAGACTTGTTATTTAAGACAAGTTTTCTCTCATTTCCTTACCTTAAATATCCTAGGAAATGATACAAATTATTCATTAACCCTTGTTGAATTCTACAATGAAAAATGTTGCATCCTTCATCATGATGGATTATGCAAGTGTTACAAATAACAAAACCCTTTGTGCAAAGCCAATTTCACTTTTGAGAAAAAAGATCTAGGTGTCCTTTAGTACATGTCGTATCCTTTCTTTCTAAACAATCAAATCACAACTTACCTTAGATAAAGTATACTTCATTTCACATAAACATTTAAACCAAGTTTGAGGTGAGAAAGATCGTGGGATTTGTGGGTTATGGGCCCTTAACTTATGAAGTAATTTTATTGGTATCTAATATTGATGTCCTTGATATTTTATCATGAATGTAGAATTACTTTGATCAAGGAAAGGAATTAGTAAAAGAAGAACCTTGGATGAAGTGATCTACTCTAGATATTACATATAGAAGTGAATTTGGTTTATAAGACAAGTTCACTAGATCAATTTGTTGGTTATTGATTACCATTGTTTCTATGAGCGTGGGATAGATCATATGTGTTGTGGATAATTTGATTGTGCATAAATTTTGTTAATGAAGAAGCTTAGTTTGTTCAATAATTTAAGAGATCTCATGGACTAGATTGTGGGGGAATATGCACGAATGAATTTCCAAGGATCTTAGTTTTTTTTTCAAGAAACCTTTGGTATTTTTCCACATATTAAGATGAGCATGACACACATCTATGATCTTAAAGTGATGTTTAATGTTGGTCTTCTTTCACCTTCACCCAAGATGCAAATCAAGGAACATTATGGTGATACATTGTAAGTGATATCATCTGCTTCAGTAAAATAATTATCTTTTCTCTAATTACAATAGAAGCTATAGATGTAATAGCTTTGTTATGTATAGTAGGTACGAGTATACCCTATGGCAATGCTTATCATAAAACAAAGACCTTATGATGTTAGGAGTATGTTTACTAAATCCTAATTGTTTGTGTGAAATTTGTACCTTAATATAAATTATGTTTACTAAATCCTAATTGTTTATGTGAAATTTGTACCTTAACATAAATTATGTTTTTGACTATTCAAGAAGCTTGACATAGTGACAAATCATGTACAATCATGTTTTTTACTTAGTTAGGTTTTAATACTTTGGCATATGTTGGTGGTATGGTGAATCCATTGGATAGATTTATTCCTTAATATTTATTTCTTGAAGGAGTCACTACCCTTATAAAAGAGTCATAACCTTTCACATTTGAAGGGCCACAACCTTTTTCCTTTGAAAAGTCACAACCTTTCATTTGAAGTCACAATCTTTCATATTAGGATTCACACATTCCTCACATCATCACTACTTGTGAGGACCTAAATTAATTCTTTTGTAAAATTGCTTAAGTTTCTATTCTCAATTGAATTATTCAATGATGTTATGGATGTATTTCTCAAATGAAGTAGTCTCACAAGTTCGAGGGAGTCACACCTTTCACAACTCTTTGTTATTACATTTGGATACTAATAATAATTTAATTTTAAATAAGATAATTTTTGAGTGCTTCTCAACCCAAGAAGCATTTTGACAAACAATGTTTTTAACACATAATTTTTTTAAGTATAAAGTAACTATAAACAAACATGGAATAATCTATTTGAAGACACATTTGGCATGAGGAAAACACATAGATTCACATAAGGAGCAAAGCATGCACATTAATACATATAAGTAATGAAGTATACGTATGAACACATAAGTTGTAAATAATACACGTGAATACATGCAAGTTGTAAAGTATACACATGAATACACGTAAGTCACAAGTATACACATGAATACGCATAAATTACAAAGTATACACTTGAATACACGTAAGTCGCAGGACTACACTTAAGTCACAAAGTATAAATGAGTACACATAAGTCACAAAGTATTCACATGAATACATGTAAGTTACAAAGTATACACTTGAATACGTGTAAGTCATGTGAATACACTTAAGTCACGAAGTATACACATGAGTACACATAAGTCACAAAGTATTCACATGAATACATGTAAGTTGTAAAGTATACACTTGAATACACGTAAGTCACAAAGTATACTCATGGATACACGTAAGTCGCAAAGTATGTACACGTGAATACACATAAGTCACATGAATACACGTAAGTCACGAAGTATACACGTAAGTTAGTTTATCTATAAGCTAGTAGGATTTAGGCTCTAATACCAATTATAATGTCCCATATTTGGATAGGCTTAGATGTTTTCCCTAAAATCACAATTTCAAAGTAAGAGATATATTTTATTAAATTACTTCCGATAAACTCTGGTTTAACCCTACAATAATGTTAGCCAATGATTCATAAAGTAATTAATTGATCAGTTGTACTGTTTTCACATCCATTACATTATTTGACATATATATATAGGTCTATATACACTACAACAAATCCCTGTGATTAGCTCCCTTTTTTGCTCCATTTTTTGCTTCCACCCATTGTTTTAATGTATTTTTCTCCAATGTTTTGAAAAAGTCAGTGCTATTTATCGGGCTAGCGCTAGTTTTGGCATTTTTTGCGCTGATCAAGACAAGTAGGCACTAAAGCAGGCGATACTTAGCACCAGATTTAGCATTGGATTTAGCATCAGATTTAGCGTTGGGTTTAGCATCTACTTTAGCACCAGATTTAGCAATGGGTTTAGAGCCAAGTCAAAAATGTCCTCCACTATTCGGCGTACACCTCAAATTTCAACCAAGTTTCCGTATACCCCACACTATTGCTCGATAGGTTGAAGACTCTCGCGGTATGGCAGTAAGCGCACTACCGCTCGACTACTAGAAGGCTTTTGCGGGGTGGTGGTATACCGCACTACTGCTAGATAGTTAAAAGCCTCTCAGGGTATGGCAGTATACATCACACTACCTCCAAGCAATAATAAATCTCTCGTGGTATGGTGGTATGGATTTAGCACCAGATTTAGCATCAAATTTAGCATCGGATTTAGCACCGGATTTAGCACCAAATTTAGCGCTGGATTTAGCACTAGATTTAGCACCAAATTTAGCATTGATTTTAGCACCAGGTTTAGCGTTGGGTTTAGAGCCAAGTCAACAACATCCTCCACTATTCAGCGTACACCTCAACTATCAACCAATTCCACATATACCTCGCACCACTGCTTGATAGGTTGAAGACTCCCGCGGTATGGTGGTAACCGTATTATCGCTCAACTACTAGAAGGCATCTTGCAGTATGGAGGTATACACTGCACTACCGCTAGGCAATAAGAAATCTCTCACGGTATGGCAGTGTACCGTGCTACCACACCTCTCTCACAATCATCCAACGGTACATAGGTAAAAGCATGAACTTAACACATTATTTATTTATATGTTGAATATTAACCATTATTTATAATTTATTTTTCACAATAACATATGAATGGTTTGGAAGAAATGCAAGAGGTAGATCTATTTTAATTAAAAAAAGTATTAGGGTGCAAGGAATCTAATGTAATATCACAATCACACAATTTTTTTTAATTATAATAATTAAAATCATAATTTAATGATTAAATTATATATTTAATTCATATTCATTTTAGTTTTATTTAAATAATTTTTATTTTTTTATATTTTAAAATTAAAATTAATAATTGTTAAAGATATTTTTCATATTTTTATTTTATATAAAATAAAATCAATAGTTTTTAATTATTAATTGAACATACAAATTAATAAATTTAATAAATAATAGTAATTTTTTATTATAAAATATATGTATTTTATTTTCTAAATTTGTTTGAATATTTGATTAAACATATTTAAGTTTTTTCACATCAATATTTTTGTCACCATGATGAGTTAGAACAAAATACCCAAGCCCTAATTTTCAACTCTCATTTTCACTTGGTTTTTTTGAGCTCCCTTGCCCTGCACATTCCACCATCATTAGAGTTTGAAACCTCAAGCTTTTTGAAGGAGTCTCTGTCAATTTTCTCATTGCTTTTGAGAGTTTTCTTCATAGAAATTTTTGTTGAATCAGGTAAAGCTTTCATGGTTCATCATTTGTTTCCACTTATCTGAATGTGTTTTTAAAGACATTCCTTCTCGGATTCTCATGCATTTTCTCTTGCTTTACTTTGTCGATGCCTTGCTTTTCTTGAGGCAGACATCAAAGTACTTCCGGAGCTCACATTTATTTGAACAACAAGAAGTTGAGTAAGTTTCTATGCGCCATTTCTTTGTATCTTACCTCTGTTTTCTGTCAAAACAAGCTCGATTTGGACTCAATAGATACAAATGAATGGGTGTTTTGTTTCAACCATGCATCCTTATTTTGAAACCCTTCTATCTTGGTTCGTCTTCTTTGGAATTAGCTCACTAGCAAAAGAAATGAAACAAATCATAATCTCCATATTTTGTTTGATCAAACGATGAATTTTTTATTTATTTATGCATTTTTTCTCTTTCCCAGTGATAGCTTGACCGCAACCTCTCTAGAATATTTTTTCTATTTCTAAAAAGAACAGAGTGTAAACTTTTCTTTATTATATTTTTGAGCCTCCTTCATGGCTCCATGATTATGGCTGTGGGCTCTATTCAATGGCATTTTCGGTTTGTCTTTGATCTGGGGATTTTCAAAAACCTGTGAATCATTTTACTTGGCAACTTTGGAAGAAAAGAGTTATGTATTTGACCGCCATGATGAACTAGGGTTTGAGCATTCTCCGTGCATTTTTCAATTGATTCCTCCATGCTTGGGGTTGAAATCCTCCTCCAACTGGATGGTAAGTTGCTTCTTGAGTATTCTATAGCATTTTCTCTCCATTTTTGAAGGGTTTCGAGGCTTCTTGGCCGCGAACTCTCTAATTTTTTTGATGCATTATTCTCTTCATTTCTTCTGTGGAAGCTTTGCTTGCTCTTGGCTACCATGATTGAGTTTTCTGAAGCTTCCCATGGTGAAAAATAACTTGCATATTCAATGAAAACAAACAAACTTGAGCTCGGGTAAGCTCTATGCCGATGTATACCTTGATTTTCTCTTTTGTTTTTTATGAATCAAAGCTCATTTTGAGCTCTCTCCATTCAGAACAATGGCGAAAATGCTATATTTTTCTATGTTTTCATGCTTCATTCTTGTATGCTCGATCTTTGGTCTTTCTATAAGAAAAATGAAAAACCCTCTATGGAACTTGTATTTTCTTCAAAAGATAGTATTTTATGTACAATAATGGAAGAAATACATTTTATCATGGTTGTAGCCATGCTTGCATTTAGTTTTCATTTCCGTAAGCATTTTCTTAAAAGGAAATATGACAGTGCTCCTTCATTTCTAGGTATTTTTCTATTTTTGAGGGTTTGTTTCACATAGGTCGAGGCTCTATATTTCCTTTCTTGGAGAAAATGAATACTTAAATCTTCATCTTCTTTGTTATTTTGATTTAAATCATAGCATCATTATTCATGACTAATATAGGCTTTCATGAACTTTTTGAGTTACATACTCTTGTTGCATACTTTAATCTCATGTAGCCTTTAAAAGTGCAAATGGCACTGCATTACCTTATATTGATGATAGCTTGTCTTTGAATAAAAAGAGTTATTGCCATGTCCATAATCTCTTGCCAACATTATTACTGTCAACTTTTGCAACACTTTATGCTTCATGTAGTTCTATCACTTTGCAATACTTCACATGTATCTTTTCACATTGTACTAGCATGATGAGTTGTTTTACCAAGTTTTCCCTTGACATGATTACCAAGAAATCCTTCTCAAAGTCTACCCTTCATAACTGTCCTACATTCATTTGTAGAATCATTGGTATCTCCTCAAACCATCATGCATTGGTTGTTTATCAAAGTGTGCACTATAGTTGTTTGTGAATACTCATTGTATCAATAGCAAATGATTACCAATGCATGTTAGTTACTCATTTTCATCAATGTGCTTTCCTTCTCATGCATTGCTCTCTGGGACAACATACTGACATGATGGCTTTGGCCTTGCATTCAATTGTTTACCTTGTTCTGCTCCATGTAATTCATGATAGATCTTGATAGCTCTTAATAACCTGTAAGACCTCATTGAGTAACTCGACCATAATGATTATCCATAATTGAATGTGATGCATTTGTGCTTCAATGTTCATATTATCACATAAATCATTTGTTTCTTGGGAAGAGACAAACTGTTTCATTTTTGAATGATTGTTGTCCTTGTTCTTGTTCCCTTCTTTATTGGCTCCTTGAAAATGTTGACAATGAAATACAACTCATATCATTATTAAAATGGACTTTGGATCCAACTTAAGAAGATTGAAAGACATATCCAGCAGAGTAATATTTCCAAGTAGCCTATTATTTCATTCATAGTGAAAGATGCAGAGTAACTTTCTTGATAATTCACACCATTTTGTTGTATCTTTTGAATATGATAATGAAAGTTGATCAACTGGTATGATTCCATATTGATTTAATCCATAAAGAATAGGCTTATCATTGATTTGATCAAGTTCCTCAATTTCTTATCCCTCCTAAAACATGAGGGAAACATGTTGGGCTCAACCCTCATGGGAGCCACATTTTACTCCACATGATGTAATCAACTGAAATAAAATAGTAACAAAGTTCTATCCTATATCTGCACAAAGAGCAAACATGTTAGATAAACAAAGCATATGATATATGTGTTTGATAACTCTTTTGTTTTCTTGGACATCTATGATATGCTAGCTATTTTAATGTTTATAAGGATCAGATTATATGTTTACAGATGTTTTCCTATGTATTGATTGGTGATCCTTCATTGCTCTAACCAACTTCTTCTCACAAATGTAGGGAAAATCAGAGTAGTAGGGGCAAGTGACAACTGGAGGCTGGATGGGTAGGAGGACTAAAGCTGATGCAAGGCAACTCAACTAGGATTCATCATTCAGAATAATGGGTCCCCCTTCTTTACATATGCATTTGCTTTTATCTATAAATGTATAGTTTTTTCTTTATATGCATAAAAATAGTCAGTCCCTTGACTTGTGAGGGATACTATACACTTATGGTTATCAATAAAGACTACCTTTGCAATAAATGTTGACTCTCTTTTCTATTGTATGCAATTCTCTTAATCTAATAATGCAATTTTTCGATACTCTTTTATGCACATGGATGAAACTTAGCAGAAAATGATATGTACCTTTTATTGTTTAAATGCAAACACAATCATAAGTCTACCTAATTTAGTTGGATGAAAAATCAGGTAACAATAATTATCTTGTTATTTAATCATATGAGTTAAATAATTAAATTACTTACTCTATGATCATGAGTTATTTAAGAGGCGTGATATATTTAACTAATTAAGTTGAAATAAAATATATTATTTAATTTACTTACTCTATAATCATATGAGTTATTTAAGAGGCATGATATATTTAACTAATTAAATTGAAATAAAACATATTAAATTAATAAATGGAAGCAAAAAAAGAAGCATTTTGAGAAGCAAAAAAGGAAGCACCAATGGAAGCCAAACTAGAAGCAAACTAGAAGCAATCTTGGAAGAAAATCTTGGTGTTATCTAGGAAGCAAAAACAAAAGCAATTAACTAGAAGCAAAAGTGGAAGAAAAATCGAAAGAAAACCTTGAAGCAAAACCAGAAGAAAAACTGGAAGAAAACTTGGAAGCAACACAAGAATCAAAACTAGAAGCAAAATCGGAAGCCAAACTAGAAGCAACAAAATCTGACGCTAAATCTGGTTCTAAATCTGATGCTAAATTTGGCACCGAAGTGAGCATGCCAGTTTGCACCGAGTTTTGCGCTAAAAAAAGTGTCAAATTCATGAACTCGAATGCACTAAAATCCAGCGCTAATTGCCTCTTCTTTTGTAGTGATAAGTAACTAACAATACTGATCGAAGTTATTATCCCCCCAATAATCAATCCTTGGAAGGTTAGAGATGAAACCTCAATAGGGTGCTTGAAGTCTTTCCTACTTCTAATCCCAAGGGTGGATAGGCAACCCCCTCATCCCACTAATTGTGGACACATGCACATCCATTAGGGGTGGTCTACTTAGCATGGAATCTCTCCCCCCTCTTATACTTCCATCCCGTCTTCCCATGATCAATTATAGAGGCATTAATAATTTATGGTTAGATTGATAATTTAATATGAATTACATGGAATCAATTATATTTAAAACAAATACATAAAATAGCATACCACAATATCTATGATTTTATATTACTCCTATATCTCAGTATGAGATAATTTTTTCTAGACAATCTTCTATAGATATCAGTTTATATATATATATATTCAATGTTGTTCAATGTTCTTAACATTCAGAAGATATTGCTTAGTGTATATCAAATGAATAAGAATCTATTATGCATATTCGTATTAAAGAATAATAATTACTTATAAGACTCAATAATTATTGCAAGCATCATTATTGCATAATCGTATATAATTCACATATATAGATATTCTATATATATGTGTGTGTGTGTGTGTGTGTGTGTTTATTTCATAATATATAAGTGTATATTTCATTATATATATGTGTATGTGTGTGTGTGTGTGTGTATGTAATTATATTTAACTTCTCTTATTGATTTATCATTTATCTTTCATTGAACTATCTTTTTCTTCATGCATACTTCATGATATCAATCTCTTATTATATTTAGGGTTTGTTGCCTTTCTGAGTGCAGACTATTTATTTCTCATTGCTTCCATATCAGACTTCTTATTTATTCCCCTCTCCTTTGCAATTGATTTTATTTCTCTTATATATCTCCATATCTACATGAAATGATACATCTCTTAGAAAGGAGATAACCTCTTGAAAAGACATGACCCTTTCTTACCTTGATCGTTGCACTCACTAATTATATTTGTTGCCTTTATATGGATTTGATTGTTGCTTATTAATCTTTTCATTGTTGCTTCTTTATTTAATTTGAACCGTTGCCCATTAATAAAACATAGCCAATTACATCGGCCAACATATACATCTTTAGCCTTTCATTGTGAGGTGTCATATTAATTGGAGGTTGGCCTGCATTCTATGTTTGGTTCTTATTCATTATAATGGGCACCATAAGAAGGAATTCGACCCAAATGGTTTATCCTTCTATTTAATAACCAGTTGTTGTGTGATCGTTGCCCTTAATTATGCTTAGTCGTCCTGCCCTTAATAAAGTTGTTGCTTTGTTATTAAATTCTTAATTTCTACCATGCAATATAATTGTTTCTCTCCTTTCAAAAATCAACACTGCATTTACTATTTTCCTTTCTAACCTAGGCGATTAAATTTGGATCACTACCTTTGTTAATCTTTGCACTTAATAGTGTCTACTAACTACTGTCTTTTGATCGCTATCTATTCCTTCCCATATCCCCTTAACTTGGGAAAGTAACAAATACTTATATATGCTTATTCCTTAGACATAAAAGCATGGTTGGCCAATATTAATTTGTATTTCAAATATGGTTGACCTATATTTACAGTATTAAATTTATTATTTTATTAATTTATTTAATTCCTTTATATTGGTTGACCAAGATGATTTGCAGGGGCATGATAGTTGTGCAAGTATATACTGACAACTAGATCAAATGGCAATAAATATTTTCCACCTTTTAAACCTAAAATTAAATCTAGAGCAATTGAGAATATTTAGAATGGAAAGAGAAAAATATGGGATAGCTAGGTTCTAAATGTTTGGAAAAAAGGTTACTTGGGTTTTGAGTTTTGAAAAGTTAGAGATATTGGAAGTTATGATGTTGGTCCTCATCTTTTCAATGAGAATGTCTAAAGATAACATGGAAAATAGTGAACCAAAAATATTAGAGATGGAACAAAATGAGTTCCCTTGGTGAAGGTTCTTCAAAGAAAATGCAATAATCAACATCTTAGAACAATGGGTTTTCCAATGGAGGTATAGTCCAATCTTCATTAGTTTCCCCTACACTAATAGATTTCTTTTGTAAGACTAAAAATCTCTAAGCATGTTCTTACTTCGTATAAGAGCTACACTAACTCATTAGAAATAAGGAAAGTGCCACTAATTGAAAAATGGGAAGACTTTGAGAGGTTGCTCCATCAAACAATTATATCTTATATGTCATTCAGAGAACTGGGTGATATAGTGGCATTACTTGAGACAAATGCAAGGGCAAGCCTATGCCAACAATTTTGAAAGGGTGGTTTAAATGGGAAAATACATCATGGATAAATAAGTGCTCATAAAATATATTGGATGATTATTAGGTCGTTGGAAGAGACAAGTTCTTATGGTCAAGCCCCAAGATATAGATGAGGCATGTACTCATTTGCACTACATTGAGCTTGATAAACAAGAAAACTCTTTTCACAAAAACAATCATGGCGATTAGCAGTGAAATAGTAGTATCAAACATGAAAATGTAGGTAAAGGGAAGAAAAAATTGAATGCTACTTAATGCAAGATAATCCAAGGAACGTGGAAATCGACATCAACCAAATTGGTTTCCAGTTCAATTTTTTTTTTTTTGGTTTGAAAATAATTTTTTGGATCTGTAGTTTAGAGAGTTGGTTGAAGTAATATTTTTTCATTTCTAATTGACAAAATATCTTAGTTCTATTTTCATTTTAAATTTGATTATGTTCTATGGTTTACCATTTTGCTTAGTTTGGATGAATGATGATCCAATTTATAAAAGGAAAAAATAGATTTAAATGGAAATAAATAAAGATATTCAAAGGTAAATTGAAGGATATGTCAATTGGTAAATAATAATAATGAATGCAGATTTTATTCCAAAAGAGAAGAGACAAAGAAAGCCGAAGGGGCAGTTAGAGTGGAAATATATTAAAATACTGTCCCAAAAGATGAATAGGTGTGCCTAGCAGAAGATAAAAAAACATAGAGGATAAAGAGTAACAACATTTGCTTTTTTTGAAAAAATGGCAGGGGCTATGTGAGATAGAAAGGAGCAACAAATGTAGAATTGCAGAGAGGCTACACAAAGAGAGGTTGTACAAAGGTGACAAGGGAGGTGTGGAATGAGAGGATGGGTCGTGAGAAAGGGAATGGTGCAAAGGAAGAAGTATGGAGGTCACACAACATAGATGAGTTATTTGTACTATATGCTAGGAAAAGATAAAAGTGGGTGCAATAGGGAGTAAAGATTTTTAGACAATTAAATGTTATATGGACATCTAAAAAGGAGCCCTCAACTTGAGGTATAGAAAATCAATTGCTTAAAAATGCATTGAAAGGTAGATAAAGGTTGCACCATGCTTGACAAAGATTCAAAAATTCAATAAAAGAATAAATGTATGCTAAGATGGTGTGGTAAAATGGGGTGTGATATAGGGTACGTTAGAATAAATGGAGGTAGGTTCCATCCAAGGGATAATTAGTACAAATGAATTAGAACAAAGAAAGGCGTGGAGGAGAATATAGTGGAAGGCGATAATTTATGCAGATAAGAGAGTAATAGAGAATTTTGGAAGATTGAAAGCTAATCCAACAGTTGCAAATTATAGGTGATTATAGACTATAAAAGTTATGTGAAGAAGAAATTAATTTAAAAATATTGAGTTGCTTTGGAAGTTTGGCCTCATCCACATTTGAATGCAATTTCAATTTTTCACCAAGGATAAATTGATGAATTGGCAATTTTTATCTTGAGTTCAATTAACAAATGAAATTGTTAAATTTAATTATTGTCTAGTTGTGAGTCAGAGTTTTTGGATTTTTTTCTTTATGTGTTAAATGGTATCAAAGTCAAAGGTTCTGAGCACATAGGAAAAACACCGAATGTGAGGCAACCTATGTCAGGACCGATGGGTAGAGTAGAGGATAAAAAGGCGGTAGAGAAGAGCTCATGTGAGGATTGTTGCAGGTAGAGAGAAGCCCTGAGAAATTGAGAGTTGGGAAGCCATGAAGGAATTTTTCCTTGCAGATTACAAAGTGTTTAATGTGAGTTGTAAGAGATTGTAGCAGTTGGAGATGGGATGTAGCATGAGGAGACCCATGCAGATTTTGTTCTGGGAACAATATTGGGAAGAAGTGGAAAAAAAATTTTGAAGACATGGGAAAGATATTCAATGAAGAACTGGGGAAGATCTAAACCATGATAGTGGTATTGGAAAAGAATATTGAAAAGGATGAGAGAAGATTGGAAAAGAGAAGCGAGAAGAAGAGAATTCTCTTCAAAGAGGATAGTGGAAAGAAGATTAGAGGAAATGAGTGTTGTCGTGATGGAAGGATAAAGATGTGAGAGTAGCCCCTACCGATATAAGTGAAGAAGTTGCAGCGAAGACATACCATGAGGAATGCATGAAGAAAGAAGAAGAAAATAATGAGAAATAGGATGCAAGTGTAACAATAGTGATTGAAGATGACGTAGTGATGGAATGTGAAGAGCTTGCAAATGACAAAGGCAAATGATTTGTTGAATATTGTAGTGAAGGATGAAGAAAAAGTTATTGGAATAATAGAAAAGAATGAGGTCAAAAAAAAATTGATGATTATTTATCTTATTTGGCGAAAGTAGAAGAGGATGTAGGGAAAGAAGAGAGCATGCAAATAGATTTTTTTTTATTTCCATGAGGTGGTAAATGTAGATTTTGATGTAGTGGAAGATTGGAGTTTGGATAATATCTATTTGCATATAGAAGTTGTAGAGGATATTGCAGATGACGGTTGGTGGAGGTGGTTGGTTTGTGGTGGATCAAAACCCATGAAAGAGGAGAAGAGTATAGAGATTTTTTGGTGGAGGAGGATGATTCAAGGTGGACATAAGTCCATGAGAGGGAAAAAGAGTGTAGAGTAGAGTTGTGAGAGGAGGATGACTGTTGTTTTGGTGAGATGCTGGAAAAGGAGAAAAAAGAAGAAATTTTCAGTGTGCTTATGACATTGATGGAGTTTGTTGCAAGTTGGTTGCAACCTAGAAGAGTAATTTGACTACTCAACTCCACCTTTGTGAGCTTATGCTCACAAATTTCCTACCCGATGTGTCTGATGCATGAGCATCTTAGGCATATGGAAATCAACATCAACCAAATTGATTTCCAATTTGATTTTCATTTTTTGGTTTGATAATAAAATTTTGGATCTATAGTTTAGAGAGTTGGTTGAAGTAATATATTTTCATTTCCAATTGAAAAAATATCTTTGATTTCCATTTTAAATTCGATTATCTTCTATGGTTTACCATTTTTCTTAGTTTGGATGAAAGATGATCCAATTTATAAAAAGAAAAAATATATTTAAATGCAAATCAATAAAGATATTCCAAGGCAAATTGAAGGAGACATCAATTAGGAAATAATAATAATGAATATAGATTTTATTCCAAAAGAGAAAAGGAAAAGAAAGCTAAAGGGGTGGTTAGAGTGGAAAGAGATTAAAATGCAGTTCCAAAAGATGAATAGGTGCACCCAACAGAAGATAAAAAACATAGAGGATAAAGAGAAACACCATTTTTTTGTTTGAAAAATGACAAGGGTTACGTGAGATAGAAAGGGAAAATAGTTGTAGAATTGTAGAGATTTTGTGCATAGGCGAAAAGGGAGGCATGGAATGAGAGAGGATGGGTCATGAGAAAGGGTATGGCATAGAGGAAGGAGTAAATGGAGGTTGTTCAACATAGATGAGTTATATGTAATGTATGTTGGGAAAAGATATAAGGGGGCACAATAGGGAGTAAATATTTTCAAACAATTAAATGTTATATGGATAATTGTTACACCCCAATTGTGTAATTACTATTTACTATTACTATGTAGGGTAAATTGTGAATGTAATGTAAATTCGATGGATGAATAAATTGTGTGTGCACTTTGTTATCACTGCTTTATGAATGAATGCCATCTGATTTAATGTTATATGAAGGAATGCATTATGTGATTGGTTGAATATTGTGTTGATATTCTAACTTAGGAGATGTATTATGTATAATGCATATTTTGTGAATATTTGATTGTCAAGTGCAAGTGTTAGTGATTGCAGGTATATGTTCAATTCCTCCAAGCAGAGGGGAATTATCACTCAGGAGAAGGTCTTGGTTGGGTAACCAATATCGTAGCTTATTTGAGCTTACACACACCACAGTAGAATAATTGATTCGGGTTACTAAGTGGGAAGTTGGTAAGTCATCCCTAGTCAATATTTCTACATTAGTATGAGTTTTGTTTACTTTTGATTGCATAATTGAGTGATGTTTAATTGTTTGAGCTTGAGAGTCATTTTACTTCTTACTATGCTTGTATTGATATGTGGAACATATGAGGAATATGTATACGCACACACATGCATGTCGATGATAGAATATACACACAAAGGAACACGCACATGGGGGTACATAGGTAGACATATCTATGTACACTCATGGACAAGTTGCTTATGTGTATGGAACTATCCGACAGATCTCATGACATGTATATGTATACATATAGATATATCACTCATAGGCTCTTATCAATACCATAGTAAATGTATGTGATTTTGGTGTATGAATCAAATGTGTATATATATATATATATATAATACATACATATATCCATATGTATATATGTATCCATATACACGTATGGTGGAAAATGGACGTGCCCATACAAATGTATCGATACATGTATACATATGTATACATGTACATAGAGGCATATATATAAACATAAATATATATATATATATATATATATATATATATATATATGTATACAGAACCGATATATTAGTATGACAATGTGATTTCTATCTTGCGATTATATATACATGCTTTATTGTCATATGATAAATATGGACATATATATTAACATATACATATATACATATATGCGTATATGTATATATGTATATATATTTACATGTGTTAATATATATAATTTTATATATATGTATATGTTACATATACATATTTAAATGATATTACCTTTGAGATCAACTATCTAAAAAATTGATTATCAGCTAATTTAAATGCTATAGATATATGACTTTAAAGTTGATTATCTTTAATAACTTAGAGGCTAATTTATTTAACTAAACCAAGGCCGAACTATGAGATAATGTAATGACTACATTCTTTAACTGCATTTTATTCTTGTTGTCTATTATGGAAGAGTTTACAATATGCAAACAACAACTATTAAGTCGATGATTGAAAAGAGAATAAGTCAATGCCTTTTCATGGGGAATTTGTGGACTTAGTAAACAAACTTACCATGCTATTCTACATTCACCTACAACTATAATAGCATATCAATAAATTTGTTAAACTAATTTAATGAATGAATTGACTCATAGTATGACTTAGTTGATATGGGTTTGATGTTGCAAATCTATTTTTGTCTGTTTTAGAAGTAAGGAAATCACACCAACTTAGTGTGTGAGTGTGGAGCCTTGGTGCCACCTTGAATCCTTAAACCTGTAGATGTCCATTTGAAATTGCAGATCAAATTCTACCATGTGGAGATTTGAAATAGTCTCTAAAGTTTTGTCGATCAAGAAGGTCGACTTGTAGTTGTTTAAGCTGAGTATGTGCTTGTTTTTTTGACACCTTTTAAGCTAAGTTAGAGGTGTTGTTACACATGCATTTTTCTATCAAAGATCATGCCCATTTTGTAGGTTGCATAGTTACCAGTTTGTTGTATAAATAAGAGGAGTAAGTTCATTGTTTGGATACATTCCTTATACAAGAAATTGCATTCTTCGATGCATTATTACCTATGCAAACTTTTGCATTTTATCTACTTTTTTGTCTGCATTAATCTATCAAGAACAATGGGTAAGAGCCTTGAGTTTTAGAGTGAGTTGATTATTATTATTGAGAGGAGTAATTGCCAATTTGTGAGTTGGAGGTTATTGAGTCTTTGTTGAAGGATTGATACCAAGCTAGTTGTTGATTTGGAAGTGTTGTGACTACAACCAATTATTTGGAAAGCTTATCATAGGCATGAGAATAATCTTCCCTTGTTTTATTTTATTTTGAATGATTATCTTCTTGAATGTTTAAACCAGTCTTTTATAGTTACTTGCATATAGGGAAAAGTAATTTTTGTTTGAAAGAAAAATGAGAACTATTTACTCTATTTGTGTATTGTTTGTAATTACTACATGATAGGAGAGACTATTTTTCATAGGTATTTCTATTATACTTGATATGATTAAAAATGGATAGGAGACTATTTTTCATAGGTATTGGCAATATACTCAATATGATTAGTCAAGGGTAAGAGAGAAAGTTTGTCATAGGTATTTTTATTATACTAGATATGATCAAACATTGACAAGCTTAAGGAACACTCATAGCTAGATATTTATTAATGCTAGATTGCTAGTAGGATACTCCTTAGATTGATATCTAGTGAAGGGATGGAACTAGGGTTTAATGAGTGGTGTACCGTAGGTTGTATTAAAGAAATAGGGTATCCTGAGGAGTAGCTTGCCTATGGAGAGGGATTTCCTAAGCATAAATATAATGGCCTTAAGTCAAAACGAGCTTGCTATAGTGTAAGTGAATGGTAGACCTTCACTCAAAGTACTGAGTGAGGATACTTTGGCCAAAGTAGTGTGATTGTTTGAGATTCCACTATAGATGGTGAGATTGTCGAGACTCCACTATCAGTTCATTGTGTCCATTTAAATGCATGAAGGCTACCTAGCATAGGTTATAAATCCTAGTCATGTAAGGCACCACACTAAGCTCAAAGTGGTATGTTGTACAGAGTTACCCAACCAATACCTTTATTGAAGGGTAGGGACATCTATCATTGATAGATGTGAGGGGGACCGTATATGAGTCCATGGTTGGCGAAAAAGTGCTTGAGTGATACTTCTCCTTCTCAACAGGTGATAAAAGACCAATATTTTGAAAGGCGGATTCTTAGACCATCTATATCTTATGCTACGAAGCTTGAAGGAGCTATGTATATAGTTTTGTACTTTCTTGGAATATTGTACTTTGTGAAATATTGTAATGGAATGGAAATATTTATTGTATGTTGTATAGAATCCTTGTTCATATATTTTCAATAAAGAAAGGAAATTTTTTTATTGCAATGGTTTATTACATAGTTTATTTTTACTCGCATAGTAAAAACTTTGGAAATTTACTTCAATGAAAATTTGGCATGTTACATGTGGTATTAGAGCTACCAAGTTTAGCTCTAAAACCTATGAGCTCATCATTCTTTCCATCCAATGTTATCTATTGTTGTGAATTCTTGTGCTAGGATGGTGCGTCTTGGATTAACAACTTGAAACTTAGTAATTGGAAATGAGTGCTACCTCAAGGCCAAAGAGGAAAGAGAATCCATCGTTAGAACCATAGAGGGAATTAAGTATGACAATGTATTCTAGTTGAGTGACACCAAAACATTTAGTCACACACTTTCTCATATCAGTAATGTGAAGAGGAAGATGAAAATGGAGGCTATGTACAACAATCTGACTTCCATCTTACTAGAAAAGTCTGTCATTATCACTTTCTAGTGATATGCCTCAGAAGGAAATTTCAGCCTGACATTCATCTTTAGGGACCCTAGACTTCTTCCATTAGCATAAGTAATAATAATTTCCTCAATTAACGAATTTGAGGGATATGTACCTCGAGATCATCCAAATGAGAAATGGTCTCATGAACAAATGTCTGCGAAAAGGCTAGACTATATTGTTGATGAACACCATATTGGCATTGAAACTCATAACTAAGTATCAAAAGATAAATTTGAAGGCTACTATCCATTTTGGGATAGGTATGAACAATTAAGGGATGAAAAAAAAGATAGAGATGAGCAAAAATCTCAGTCTATAGGATATACTCCATTAAGTTATGTGTCTGAGAGTGAATCTAAGGGATACCTTCCACTCAACTATCTGAATAGTCGCTCCATGTAATCAAAGGATATTGAAATCCTTATGAAATGAATAAAATTATTTGTTTATCAAAAGCATGTGCTTAATCTTATGTGGAATTCTTTATGCGTGTTTTAATGCCATTTCTAATGTTTTCCATAAGATAGTTGATAAACATAATTTAGTCCAACATGGAAAAAAACATTCAGGTAACACCAATCTTGTGAAGATGGTGAGGACACGAACCAATCCTGGTGGTAGCCAAGAAGTTGGGCAAGGACCAACAATAATTGAAGCTAGGCTTGACCAAATTTTGGCAAGGTTAGGTAATCTTGAACAAGAAAGGGAACAAGCTAGGATTGAGAAAGAGGTTCCTGTTAATAGGAATGAAGGTGAAAACTCTTCTCATGGATATAATAAAACCCATGATCATGATAAGGAAAGATCACCAACACCATCTGAGGAAATAAATAAGAATTGTATGGCTTCCAAACTTTCTAAGGATATGAAGAAGATATTTCCACCCAAGTTTGAGGGAAGCACCAGTGGTGATGAAGCTAAGGTGTGGCTTGTTCAAATGGAAAAGTATTTCAAAATACGAAATTACATTGAGACCACTAAAGTTGCTTGGGGTGCATACCAGTTAGCTGGAGAAGCTTCAACCTGGTTGATGAACAAGAAGTTGGAACTCAATATCGACTCATGGAAGCTGACATGGGGGGAACAAGCAATGGTTGCCTCAACTTGTAACGACTCGACCCTTTGGTAAATAAAATTTCTTAATTTTCACTAACAAGTAAAGGAAAAGAGTA
Organism: Sequoiadendron giganteum; assembly: GCA_007115665.2. NCBI lineage: Eukaryota > Viridiplantae > Streptophyta > Pinopsida > Cupressales > Cupressaceae > Sequoiadendron > Sequoiadendron giganteum. The sequence continues at coordinate 88,426,309 of CM021110.1, read as the reverse complement.
ATAAAGACATTGCAAATAGATTTTTCTTTTCTTTCATCGATAATAACAAAACAAGATAAAATATAATTTAGCAAGTAATCTTTTCCTTTTCAAATTTAAATAACAAAGTAAGAAAACATACATTAACATACATAGCTCATAGAGTTTTGAAACAAATAGTAGTAAGAAGGTCCAAGATTCTGTCCTTTCAAATCTTGGTACTTCAATAGCCCATTGTGGAGGAGAAACATCACTCAGGTGATTTCCCGCCAACCACAGACTTATAATGCAGTCTCCCACACATCTATTATTCAATAGATGGCCCTCCCTTCAATGAAGAGATTGGTAGGGTAACCGATACTATTAACCAACGGAGCATAGTGTTGTGTCCTACAAAACTAGAACTTGCTATTTCATAATCCCAAACTAGCTTGCTTTAAGGATCACGATGAACTGACAGTGTAGTCTCAAGCATCACACGGGCTAAGTGGATATCATACATTTCACTACTTTGGCCAAAGTGTTCTCATTCAATACTTCGAATGAAGTTCATCTATCATATACACTATTCAAGGCCAATTTGACTTAGGGTTATCTTACACTACGTGTAGGTCTTTGTCCTTCACTGGGTAATTTGTATCCCAGACATCCTACAACAAACTAAACTACTAGAAATGAAACAACATAACAAGTAATCACAATTCCCCTCCTATATTGGACATCTTCATCCTAGGAGTATCTCAAGTTGTCTAAGTTAACCTAATAACTTAAGTTGTGGTTCATTACTTTACTTAATGCCTTCATTTCCATCCTAGTATTTAGTAACTAATTACAACCATATTCTCCTTATATGGAGATAATTTCAATGAAGCAAAACACAACAAGTATGCATATTCATCTTTTAAATAATTTACTTCCTTGGTGCAACTACATGCAATTCATAGAATTAATTCACTTTCAATAGAAATATAGATCACAATACAAATACCTAACTATGCACAATCAATAATTGCATTCCTAGAAATATATAATGAATTACTATTGGAAACAATAGTAGAAGAATATCCCATGCCTGGCTTAAGATTTTCCTCCAACGATGATGGATTGGTCAGTACTTGCAACACTTCCAGGCTATCAACAATCCTTCAAAAAGATTTGTTTCTCTCTTAGAAATTGAACATTCTATAATTCATATACAACTGGTAATTAATTTCAGCTTCTCAATTATAACTCATAAATTATGATGATATTTTCCCTTTCACCAATTTGAAGAAATGTCACTCAAAAATTATGATGATTTTGCTCTCTCATAAAATGGTAAAATACTCTTGCAAAATGAATGCACAGAGCTGGTAATTTGTGTGAGTGAGAAAAAAAGATGATACTCAATATATGAATTGCAAAATGGAATGGATGAATGAATGAATAACACCAACAAAATGGCAACTTTATATAAAGTCGTCATTCCCAATGAATTCCTCTTAAAAAGGCATAGTAAATGATAGGTTTGTTTATTGAATAATTCAAATGGTATGTGGCAGATCGAAAACCCTATACTCAGCATTTTAGAAGATGATTCGACCTCCAGATTGACAACAAATAGAGAAAGATTCAAACTTGCACCTATTCAATGAGGAAGAATCAACACCTTTAGGTAATGGTGCAATTCAACAGGTGAAGGTAATTGCAGATATTTTTAGAGAAAAATTCCTACTCAATTTACTCTCTAAAATCCCTAATTCTACACAAACATTGACACACTACAAGTTGTGTCTGCATTCTTCATGGTTGTGCGCTTCAATAAGCGCGCAATTATCTCAGCTGTGCATTTTCATATTTTTCACAGCAAGTTCATTTCATATTTTTCATAGCAAAATTTCTATAGTTTGCCAAATATTTCGATTTAACTTTATGAAGAATAATGTTTAGCAAACATAATAATTTATTGCATTTGTTTTTTCAAAGATTGATAATATTTAAATTATTTGGCTGGGTTAGCATAGACTGATTCCCTCATGATGAAATAAGAAAAAGTCAATTTCTTATGTGGTATCAATACTTAGGAAAGTAATTTGATTTCCATCTATGAGAATTTAATATTAAAAATATATTATATTATATATATATATATATATATATATATATGTATTAATATAATAATATACATATATATATTTATTCAAATTGCTTTAAACAATATATTAATATATAATTACATATATATACATGTCTATATATATATTTATTTCATTATAAGCATATCGTAAGCCAGTCAACATATTCGATATGTATTTATATATATATATACATATATGTATATGTAAGTTTGTTAGGCAATAATAATATAATATTATTAATATCCACAATATAAGGACGTGGGCATATATTCATGTATATACTAGTATACTCCTCTATGTGCACGTATACGTAAGTATACCATATCGATGCGACTGTATGAGCATATCCATTTGCTAATGTACGTTCGTATCAATACGTATATATTTATGGATACATGTATATACTATATACATGTATATATATCCTCCATTTACTTATAGTATTTACGTTACCATCATATCCTTATGATTGTAATAACACAAATGTTCACAAGACTCACAAGTTAAACACCTTATGATAATGTACCCAAACCTCATAATTGCAACTACTAGCCAAGGATGACTTACCTAATAACCCACATAGGTTGACTCAATTCACTTAATCCTAGGTGGTGTGTGCATATGCTCATATAGTTCATGTTATCGGTTAACCGACCAAGCTCCTCTCCCAAGTGATATTTCCCATCCACCTGGAGGAATGGTTCATGTACCCACATCCACTGACACACGCTTTTGAAAGTCAAATGTTCACAATATAAGAAAAACACTTCAAAAGTTAGAATAAGCATTACTCAATAAATTTGCATGTAAAATTCATCATGGATAATGCCAATAGAAGCAACATTAAATGAGACAGTAATTAAATGGAAGTACACTCATATTGATAACAAGAAATAGCATGTTTTATTCATTCTCCAAAATTCACTCATTACAGACAATTGCCCTATGAAAATAGTAGCTATACAATTGGGGTGTAACACAACTATAATATGACCAAAAACTCACGGATTTCCAGAGTTTGAGACAAGGAAATATGTCAGTCAACGAATACTGGGAGAAGTTGACCCAACTTCTGCATAATGTTCCTATATATAATAAGGATGAGTGCTTCTACATTAGAAAATTTATTATGGTACTTAAAATCATATCAAAGGAGAAGTGGATATGCATGGTCCAAAAATATGGATCTTGTATATGAGAAAGAAATTAAGCAAGAACAAAAGCTTAGGGCTATCTCCAACCAGTAGGAAAGTAAAGACTATAAGAAGATTACGAAAATTCCTAACAAGCCCACTCTAAAGAGGGTGGAGGTTGTGCAAAATACACCTAAAAAGGGATAAAAAGGTAACCGCAATAGTGGAAAAGAGTTGAGAAGGGAGTGAAGGAAGAATGGTTCCAACCATGGAGATACCAACAATACCATGGAAACACTAGTAGATTTGGAGAACCCTTGAAGAAGAAAGTACCATTTTTCAGGATGCTATACTTGTGGGGGAGACCATTTTTGTAGGGATTGTCCTAGTAAGCCTTCTATTAGCTCACTACCTACTCAACAAGAAATGTTTCAACAAAGGATACATGCAATAGTGGATGACCGCCAAGTAGAGTATCAAGCAACTCCCATTGAAACTTTGGGTATTTTGTTTGGTTTACCCATTTCAGTTCTCACCAATACTGGTGAAACTAAGAATTTCATTTCACCTAGATTAGGTAAACAATTATCTAGAAAGGTTGGACACATGGTAACATCTTGGGATGTAGAGTATGCAAACCAAGCAAGAGAAAAGGTGGAACAATGTTTGTTCGAGGCTAGGATAGAGCTACCTTATTTCTCTACTGAAGTAAACCTATATGTCACATCCTTAGGATCCTATGTTGTAATCTTAGGTATGAATTGGTTGTGGAGACATAGGTATATGGTAACCAAGTCAAGTTCCAAGGGATACCTAGAGAAGTCAAGATTCATCAAATCTCGACAATGCAACTAATGAGGATTGAGAGAAAAAGGTGCAAACTCTTTATCGTCAAGATTGAAGAACTTGAAGAAGATTTTGGTAACTTGAATTCTCAGAGCTTCCAAGAGATGGAAGACGATGAAATATATTACACCGCAATGTTGAACATGGAAAGGTATCCTATATTGAGAAAAAAATTTGTGTTTCTAGATGAGTTACCTTGGTTACCACCAAAGAGTATATTTGATTTCTCTATAGAAATAATTCCAGGGTCTGAACCAATTTCCAAAGTGCCCTACAGGATGAAAATAGCTGAGCTAATGGAACTTAAGGCATAGTTGGATGAACTGTTGTCTAAAGGGTTGATAAGACCAAGTGCTTCGCCTTGGAGAGCACTAGTTATTTTTGTGAAAAAGAAGGATGACACTTTGCATCTGTGCATTGACTATCAAATGCTTACCAAAGCCACAGTGAAGAAAAAGTATATGTTGTCGCATATTGATGATCTTTTCGATCAAAGGAGAGGAGTTGTCATATTCTCAAAAATAGATCTGAGATCTAGATATCACCAATTGATCTAATTAGAGATGAAGATATCCTTAAAACTGCATTTAGAACCAAATATGAACCTTATAAATTCACAATTTTACCATTTGGGTTAACAAATGCATCAACCGCATTTATGAATTTAATGATTAGTGTATTTAGGGACTACTTAGATAAATTTGTCTTGGTTTTTCTAGATGGCATTCTGATTTATTCTAAGGATGAGGAGGATCACTGTAGACATTTAGAGATAGTTTTGCAACGGTTAAGAGAACATAATTTGTATGATAAACTATCTAAGTGTACTTTCTTCCAAAGGAGGGTGCATTATCTAGGACATGTGATCTCGGTGGATGGAATCTTCGTAGATTCAGCTAAGATCAAAGCAACACTTGAGTGGCCAGTACTCAAGAATGTGTTTGAGGTAAGAATTTTGATGAGTCTAGCATGGTACTATAGGAAGTTTGTTGTAAATTTCTCCAATATTTCTTTTCCAATTACTTCTTTATAGAGAAAAGGGAAGAAAATTGAGTGGTCTAAGAAGTGTCAAGAAGCCTTTGATCTACTTAAAGAGTTGACCACTACGTCGAACTTGAAAGTACCATATTTTGAAGGTAACTTTACGGTTATCACAAATGTGTGTGAGGAAGGTTTAGGAGGTGTGTTAATGTAAGATGGTCAAGTGATTGCTTATGGATCTAGAAATTTGAAACCTTGCGAGCAAAATTATGTATCACATGATTTGGAGTTAGCAGTTGTGGATCACACATTACAAATGTGGAGGTACTACATGTTAGGAAAACCCTTTGAATTAAAAACTGACCACAATGGGTTAAAGTAGCTTTTCACTCAACCTAATCTGAATTCTAGGTAAAGAAGATGGTTGGATTTAATAGCTGACTATGACTTCAATATCAGTTATATAAAGGGGAAAGATAATCGGGTTGTCGGCACCTTGAGTCGAAGACATCATATTGCTTTAATAGTAATGATTCAAATCGAATTTAAGGGACAAGTGTTGCAAAAGTGCAAAGAGGATGAGTACTACTTGCAAGTCAAGCAGACAATCGCTAATAATCCACAAGATTTTAGGTATGGGGGTTTTCATTTTGAATCCAATGGATTAATTATATATAAAGGTAGGATGTATGTACCTAACATAGTGGAGTTAAGGGAATATGGAATGGAAAGTACATGAAGCACCATACTCTGGACACCCTGGAGTGACCAAAATGATGGCAAGTGTGGAGCCCTTATATTTTTGGAAAGGGATGAAAGGAGATACTACTAATTTTGTGGCTAGGTGTTTGGAATGTCAAAGGGTGAAAGCAGAACATCATCATCTTGCATGCCTATTATATCCACATGACATACTAGAGAGGAAGTGGCGATTCATAAGTATGAACTTTTTGCAAGGATTGCCTATGTCAAGAAACAAGCATAATGCCATTCTTATGGTAGTAGATAAGCTTACCAAAGTCACACATTTTATACCCAAAAATCTAACTGATGGAGCACTTGTCATTTCAAGAAAATTTATGCAAGAAGTGTTTAGATTGCATGGAATTTTGAAAAAGATTATCTTGGATAGGGATGCACGAGTCACTTCTAGGTTTTGGAAAACCTTTTTTTATGCACTAGGGACTCAGTTGAATATTAGCTCAACATATCATCCGAAAACATATAGAAAAACAGAAAGGGTGAACCGAGCATTGGAAGACCTACTGAGAATGTATTGCATGGATCGACAATACAAGTGGGAAGACTACTTACCCTTAGTAGAATTTTCTTACACCAATTCTTATCATTTTGTGATAAAAATGGCTCTTTTCAAAGTGTTGTATGGTCGAAAGTGTCAAACTCCTAAAAGTTGGAATAGACTTGAGGATAGAGTGACTCTTGGACCAGAAATGTTGGCTGAAATGGATGAGAAAGTTAAAATTGTGAAGCAAAGGTTGGATGAATCTAACGATCATCAGAAAAGTTATGTCGATGCTAAGAGAGTGCCTTGAAATTTTTCCATGGGAGACAAAGTATTGTTGAGAGTGAAACCTCACAAAAGCTCCATTAAGTTTGGAAAGTCTTCCAAGTTAGCCTCGCGTTATGTTGAACCTTTTGAGATTCTTGAAGAAGTAAATCCGATAGCCTATCGAATCGCATTGCCACCAACTCTTGCTAGAATGCATAATGTCTTTCATGTGTCTTACCTTAAGACGTATGTACCCGATGATAATCATGTGATTGATTGGACTGCTTTACAAGTACAAGACCCAAGAGTGGTAACACTCGAGCCCGTCAAGGTGCTCGGAACGCATAAGCTTCCCTTGCATAATAGGGAGTTTCTATAGTGCAAATTCTAGTGGGATCAGTATGCAAAAGACTCAACCATTTGGGAAGATTATGTTGAGATTCAACAAAAGTTTCCTCATGTTTTAGATGCTTATGAGAATGTTTGAAACAATATTATGATTGTTTGTTTTGTTTTATGTTGCTACATAAAATCATTGGGGATGATGATTCACAAGGAGGGGAGTATGTTACACCCCAATTGTGTAATTACTATTTGCTATTACTATGTAAGGTAAATTGTGAATGTAATGTGAATTCGGTGGATGAGTAAATTGTGTGTGCACTTTTTCATCTCATTTAATGTTATATGAAGGATTGCATTTATGTGATTGGTTGAATATTGTATTGGTATTCTAACTTAGGGGATGTATTATGTATATTGCATATTTTGTGAACAATTGACAATCGTGTGCTAGTGTTAGTGATTGCAGGTGTATGTTCAATTCCTCCAGGTGGAGGGGAAGTATCACTAGGAAGAAGGTCTTGGTCGGGTAACCAGTATTGTAACTTATTTGAGCTTACACACACCACAGTAGAATAATTGAGTCGGGTTACTAAGTGAGAAGTTGGTAAGTCATCCCTATTCAATATGTCTGCATTAGTATGAGTTTTGTTTACTTTTGAGTGCATAATTGGGTGATGTTTTTCTATTTGAGCTTGAGAGAGTTATGTTCCTTCTTACTTTGTTTGTATTGATATGTGGAACATACGAGGAATATGTATGCGCACACACATGCATGCCAATGATAGACTATATGCACAAAGGAACGCGTACATGGGGGTACGTAGGTAGACGTATCTATGTACACTCATGCACGAGTTGTTTATGTGCATGGAACTATCTGATGGATCTCACGACATGTATATGTATACATACATATATATATATATATATATATATATATATATATATATCGCTCGTAGGCTCTTATCAATACCATAGTAAATGTATGTGATTTTGGTGTATGAATCAAATATATATATATATATATAATGTATATATGTATCCATATATGTGTATGGTGGAAAATGGACATGCCCATATGAATGTATCGATACATGTATGCATACGTATACATGTACATAGAGGCATAAATATATATATATGTATGTATACACAACCGATATATTAGTATGACAATGTGATTGCTATCTTGATGTATTCATTTGTATATCGATTATATATACATGCTTTATTGGAATATGATAAATATGGACATATATATATCAACACATACATATATACATATACATATTTAAATGATATTGTCTTTGAGATCGACTATCTACAACATTGATTATCAGTCGATTTAAATGATATAGATATATGAATTTAAAGTTGATTATCTTTAATAACCTAGAGGCCAATTTATTTAACTAAACCAAGGCCAAACTATGAGATAATGACTACTTTCTTTAACCGTGTCTTATTCTTGTTGTCTGTGATGGAAGAGTTTGCAATCTGCAAACAAGGAGCAACTATTAAGTCAATGATTAAAAAGAGAATAAATCGATGCCTTTTATGGGGAAGTCATGGATTTAGTAAATGAAATTACCATGCTATTCTACATCGACCTACAACTGTAATAGCATATCAACCACTTTGTCAAACCAGTTTAATGAATGAATCAACTCATAGTATGACTTAGTTGATATGGGTTTGATGTTGCAAATCTATTGTTGACTATTTTAGAAGTAAGGAAATCACGCCAACTTAGTGTGTGAGTGTGGAGCCTCGGTGCCACCTTGAATCCTTAAACCTGTAGATGTTCATTTGAAATTGTAGATTGAATTCTACCATGTGGAGATTTGAAATAGTCTCTAAAGTTTTATCGATCAAGAAGGTCGACCTATAGCTATTTAAGTTGAGTATGTGCTTGTTTGTTCGCCACCTTTTAAGCCGAGTTAGAGGTGTTGTTGTGCATGCATTTTGTTGTCAAAGATCATGCCCATTTTGTAGGTTGTGTAGTTACCAATTTGTTGTATAAATTAGAGTAAGTTCATTGTTTGGATGCATTCCTTATACAAGATTACACATTCTTCTATGCATTATTACCTGTGCAAACTTTTGCATTTTATCTACTTTTTTGTCTGTATTAATCTGTTAAGAACAGTGAGTAAGAGCCTTGAGTTTTAGAGTGAGTTCTTTATTATTGAGAGGAGGTAATTGCCAACTTGTGAGTTAGAGGTTATTGAGTCTTTCCTGAAGGATCGATACTAGGCTAGTTGTTGATTTGGAAGTGGTATGACTGCAACCAGTTATTTGGAAATTTTATCATATGCATGAGAATATTCTTCCCTTGTTTGCTTTTGTCTTGAATGATTGGCTTCTTCAATGTTTAAACCAGTCTTTTATAGTTACTTGCATATAGGGAAAAGCGATGTTTGCTTTGAAAGAAAATGGGAACTATTTACTCTATTTGTGTATTGTTTGTAATTACTCCATGATAGGAGACATTGTTTATCATAGGTATTGCTATTATATTTGACATGATTGAACATGGATAGGAGACTATTTTTCATAGGTATTGATATTATACTCAATATGATTAGTCAAGGGTAAGAGAGAAGATTTGTCATAGGTATTGTTATTATACTAGATATGATCGAACGTTGACAAGCTTAAGGAACACTCATAGCTAGATATTTATTTATGCTAGATGGCTAGTAGGATACTCCCGAGATTGATATCTAGTGAAGGCAAGGAATTAGGGCTTAATGAGTGGTGTACCTTAGGTTGTATTAAAGAGATAGGTTATCCTGGGGAGTAGCTTGCCCATGGAGAGGGATTGCCTAAGCATAGATATAATGGTCTTAAGTCAAAACGAGCTTGCTATAGTGTAAGTGAATGGTAGACCTTCACTCGAAGTACTAAGTGAGAATACTTTGGCCAAAGTAGTGTAATTGTACGAGACTCAACTTTAGATAGTGAGATTGTTGAGACTCCATTGTCAATTCGTTGTGTCCATTTAAATGCATGAAAGTTTCCTAGTGTAGGTTATAAATCCTAGTCATGTAGGGCACCACACTAAGCTCAGAGTGGTATGTCATACGGGGTTACTCGACCAATGCCTTCGTCGAAGGGTAGGGCCATCTATCATTGATAAATGTGTGGGGGACCGCATATGAGTGTGGTTGGCAGATGAGCGCTTGAGTGATGCTTCTCCTCCTCAGTAGGTGACATAAGACCAAGGTCTTGAAAGGCGAATTTATGGACCATCTATATCTTATGCTACGAAGCTCGAAGGAGCTATGTATATATTTTTGTAGTTTCTTAGAATATTGTAATTTGTGAAATATTGTAATGGAATAGAAATCCTTATTGTATGTTGTATAACACCTTTGTTCATATATTTTCAATAAAAAAGGAAAAAATTTAATTGCAATGGTTATTACATAGTTTAGTTTTACTCGCACAGTAAAAACTTAGGAAATTTACTTCAATGAATGTTTGGCATGTTGCAACAACCAAAAAGGAGGTCACAGCTTGAGGTATAGAAAATCAATTGCTTAAAAATGCAGTGAGAGGTACATGGAGGAGGATATATCGGAAGGCGATAATTCATGTAGAGAAGAGAGTGATAGAGAATTTTGGAAGATTGAAAGCTAATCCAATAGTTGCAGAGTATAGATGATTATAGATTGTAAATATTGTTATTCTGTGAAGAAATTGATTTAAAAACATTGAGTTGTTTTGGAAGTTTTGCCTCATCCTCATTTGAATGTAATTTCAATTGTTCACCAAGGATAAATTAATGAATTGACAATTTTTGTCTTGAATTCAATTAACAAATGAAATTGTTAAATTGAATTATTGTCTAACTACCAAATAGAGTTTGAGTTTATTTTTCTTTGTGTATCACTACTTCTACAATTAACTCAAAAAATAAAATAAAAAAAGAAAAACCTCATCACTCACATTATAACAAAGATGATCATTCAAATAAGAAAACTAAAAACTAAATCTTAAATTACCTCATTCTAAATTTAAAAATAAAAAATATAATTTGTATGCACAAGGACATAGAGATTAATGCATGATGCATATTTTTCCTAAATGAAATTATAACACCATCTCACCAAATTGCAGCCATAATATTTGTATTTAAAAGCTGCATTCTTATAATTCATATGTAAATTTTTTATTATTGTATGTCAAAAGGTGACTGGTCCACATTATTGTTTTATTGGAAATGATTCATTATAATATAACATTTTAATAAAAAATATTTAAAAACAAAAATTATAATAAAAAACTGCCAATGAGTATTCCTGGCCACAAAGGCAAAATCAACTAAAAACACTATAAAAATGCCACAAAGGCACAAATTATCAGAAGGAAAACTTTATAGGATAAAACCAGAGCTTCATTAGCACCGCCATTATTCTTTCCTTGAACTGAGATCCTAAATTTCTTTTAGGGGTATCACAAATACTGATAAATCTCAAAAGTCCATTTGTAACAAGCAATGGTCTGGCCCATATTTATTTGTTTATCTGTATACAATTGCAGGAACAAAGAACTGGCAAAGCTATATATAGTACAATAGTAAATGAAATTATGAAAACTTCATACCAAACAACCAACAGAGCATTTTCCATTCAGGCTGTCACCTAGGATTGCATTTACAAGACAAATATTCTGCATTCAATTCAGTGTCAAAAAGGAAGCGCAAAGCACTGGAAAGACATTGATTTTATCTGCCTTCAATCAGAGTGATGGAAATATCGTTTCTGGAATAAGCAACCAAAGGGCTACGCGAAGACGAGAAGGATGCTATCGATATCCTGGACAAATCACCATCATTTTCCCTTGGAGAAATAGTGGAATTTCCTACCGACTGAGCAACATGCACAAATCCGGGTATGGTGGGGGGAGGCAAGGCAATGGAGTCCGACGAAAGCATCAGAAAAACAGATGATATTGGCGGGCGCGCTCTTGCATCTGCCTGCGCACACAGCAGCCCAATGTGAATGCATCTCTCCACCTCCCCCTGATCTACCTCACCAAGCACTGGATCCATTATATCTAGTCCTTTTCCTCCTATGTACAGCCCCCATGCCTGTATCAAAGCAGAGTCTATAATTAGGGTTTTCTTATAATTAGGGTTTGCTCATAATTAGGTTTTGCTCGGTAAATGACATTGCTATTGAAAGTTGTGTTGGATTTTAGATGTGTCCATTAGAATCTACTGTATTTTGTGATTAAGTGTTGGATAAACGCAGGTGATGGTCGCAGGTTCAATTCGTCTGAATTTATTTTGCATGGATGGAGGACAATTCATATCAACAGAGGTTATAATGCTGCATTTTAGGGCTTTGTTCACATTATCGAGGTTTAGAGTTTTAAGTTTTATTTACCCATCGTAAAAGAATTTGCACGTTTGAGGGCAAATTGATATCTGTGTTCTTTCTCCCACTCAGAATTTCTAGCAGTAGAACCCCAAAGCTGAAGATGTCGACCTTTATTGATAGTTCACCCCGCAGAGCGTACTCTGGAGCCATATATCCACTGCAAGAAGTTGAACTCCTCAGTCAGTATGTTGCCAAATTCATCAATTTTAAATGTTAGAGAGCATGGTACTCACTAAGTTCCTGCAATTCTTGCGTTAATCTGAGTGGTGTTTTCTCCCACAAGCCTGGCCATTCCAAAGTCTGAGATTTTGGGATTGAGATTTTCATCGAGCAAAATATTGCCGGCCTTGATATCTCGATGGATGATTCGAGGTTGAGAGTCTTCGTGAAGGTACAGAAGTCCCCGGGCTACACCAATTATGATATTGTAACGCTTTGTCCAATCCAGCATCTGGCGTTTCTTTTCATCTGTGTTCCAGATATTACAGGGAAAAATTATGATGGAAAGAATTGTGACAAGAACAGTTTAAAACATTGAAGATTATTACTAACCGAATAGTATCTTGTCTAAGCTGTTGTTTGCCATATACTCATAAACCAGCAGCTTTTCTGTTCTGAAAGCACAACAGCCCAATAGTTTCACAAGATTTCTGTGTTGAATTTTGGCCACGATTTTCACTTCGTTCAAGAACTCATTTTTCCCTTGTTTAGAGTTCAAGGATAGTTTCTTCACTGCTATTTGCCTTCCATCCAGCAGAATACCCTGAAGAATAACAGAACTATCAGTATGGAGAAAAGTAAAAAGAGATAAAGCTTTAAATCATCGACAGAAAATTCACCGTCAGTAATTCAGCTTAAGAAAATTCACGGTCAAAAAAATTCAGCGTGGCGGAAATTTAACCGCGGTGAATTGTTGGGGTGAATTTGTCGTATGTCAAAACAAGCACACGCAATTAAGGTTACAGATGGAGAAGAAAGAAATAATATTGTAATTTAAAAAATATATGTATATTAATTGAGCCAATAGAAAGAAAGAGGAAGATTAGATGTCATATATTATATAAAAATTAAGTTATTTTGAGAGGGAGTGTAAACTCAAGACTTAATGAAAAGTATATTAGATCTAATATGTATAGAAGATAAGTTTAAGATGTTTTGGTTCTATAATTTTGGTTGTTTCAATTACATCACAAAAACACATGGATTTAATTGTCATAATGTATGAACCAATAAAAAGTCAAATTAATAAACACATGGATTTAATTGTCATAATGTAAGAACCAATAAAAAGTCAAATGAAACTTAGAGACAATACATTCATATAAGTTATTAATAAATTTAGTTGTAGACTCCAAACAAGACAAGCTAAATATTTTCAAGATACTTTGTTGGAATTTGATCTTTAAGACCAATATTTTGAGTGTAGATCAATTGATTTAAAAATATTATTTATAAAGTATTGTTAAAGAACTAATTAACTTCTTTGAATACATTTCCATGACTAAACATAAGACATGATCTATTTTCTAAATGCAAATGATTAAATATTAATTTACAAGACATAAGAATACTAAACAATATTTGTACTAATTGTTTGCATATAATAAAAAACAATTAGAATACTAATAATCCATAATAAATGGTAAATTAAAAAAATTAGTTGAAGTCTTATTACACACTAAGATAATTTTATGTGCAACAAATATAAAAAAATAGAAAAGGAAAGAAAAAAGATTATCTATATACTAAAAGACACCTCTAAATCTATTTTGAAGGAGTCAAAAAAGCAAAAAATTAAACACGTGCAAAAAAGATGGAGCTAGAAATTATCCCACTAACTTAGACTTTTCACACCACTTATCAATTAATTTTTTATTATTTTATATTTATTTACTCAAAATAATAAAATTCATAAGACCAACACCTTTCATAAATTTAAAAACTTAATTTTTTTTTAAACTTAAACTATACAAAATTAATTGACCAAACACTTTAAAAGCCCTTCATGGGACCCCACTTTATTAATAGAAGTTGATGTGATTGTGAGAAAAGGAGTGTCTAAATAGTCAAAGTTGGTGGGGAGTGACGTTATAAAGTACGGGGGACTAAATTGTCAATTCCTTCTAGAGTGCTGCTTTATTCCTCCAATGATCGCCCATGAAAACAACGTGTTTTAAAAAAATATATGTTACTGAATAAATCAGGCTTGCCCTTGAAAATGGTGACTTTAATTTGAAAACTACTTAGAGAAGATTCAATCCAAATAGATAGAAAGATGTTGACTTACAGTTGTTTCGCTTGTAGTTAGTGAACATCTTTATTAAAATTTAAAAATGATTTAAACATGTGAGTTGTGGCTTTTTTTTTCTAAGTTATACATATCTTTATATAATTTTGATATTTTGTCATGTCAAGAATTTTTATTACGAATAATTTTTTTATATATTTTTTAGAATTAAATTATTAAGATAAAACATGGGGAGGCATAATTACAATCAAGTTGTCACACACAATTTCAATTAATAATAATCTGGACTTCCAAGACCCCACTTAGACAATGTCATATTCGACTATATTCAACCTCACACCATTCACTCTAGTAGGTGAGTAGGAGATAAATTTAGAAAGATATTTTTTCTACTTTCTAATAATAGTTCATGTCATATTATCATCCAAGTCCCTAAAATAAGGAGAAGCAGGAGGGATTCCTTCATAAAGGGCCCATCCATGTGCATAGAAAGAATAATAAAATAATGAGGCAACATAGCCAAGTGACGAATTGCCACCACATGAGTAGGATGAAGTTGATCAAAAGTTAAAAGCATAGCAGGTTGAGTGATCAAAGTAGGAGGTTAAGATTCTCTAATGAGATTCGATGTAGCAGTAGGGGTTATGCATGTTGGAGCTATGCTTGAGAATCAATCTCTTGAGAAGATCCATTAGCCAAGTAGTCAAGGGCATGAATAGTCAAGTGATCTTCACAGACATTCTTCCACCACATTGTCATGCCCTTGTGTTAGGAGAGAGGATAATTAGTAACATTGTCTCCATCTGAAGAGGAGACCCTTATAGTCAAGTAGTCGAGCCCAAGGCCTATCCCCCACCATCAAAACCACATCCATGTAAAGAGGCTTGGAGATACCATTGTCCCTTAGATGCAACAAAAAGTAAAGTGTCCCATATATGATGCACTTGAATCAACCTTCAAGAAACATCCAATAGAATTGCTTATGCCCTCATAACATGAGCCCTGCCAAAACTAGAGAGGTAGATTTGGAAAGAAAACCCACATGGGTTTGATATTTAGAGGTTCATAAAGAGGGTTGAAGGAAGCAATCCAATTCTTGGCGAAGAGAGAGTGATTAGCCCACAACCACAACCTATTGTCAAGCACCAAATCCTTATCCTTTGAAGATTCAAAAGACACAATGAAGACACCCATTGTAGAAGGGATGAGATCATTTTTTCCCTTGACAATAGGCGCCCCCATGCATCCAATTCATTTGAGAAAATCATGAAGAGAAGGCTAAAAATTGTTGAATTTATAAACTAAGCCCATACACAAAAAAAAGTCTTCATTTTCTAACACATCCTATCCAGAAATCACCACCAAGGAGGATTTGGCACAAGGGATGGGTCATAGTTTCTCTTATAGAGGGTGAACAATACCTTCAACACCTGCAATATTAGTGAAGGACTATCGATAACCAACAACATAAGTCTTTGCAACACCAATGGGTATGGTGTATGAAGAAATAACATTCTCTTGAAGAGGGGCACAACCATCCTTGGAGACCCCCAACTTCCATAGCCTAAATATGGGGCAAAAGGACCCTATATGAATCCAAGAGTAAGGAACCTATACCAGGGGCATTTGATCACCCAACTACAAGGTTGGGAGTGGGGCAACCAAGGTTAATCGAGTCGCAAGAGAGTAGCCTCATGGCACATAACCACCAAGAAAACCCCAAATCATCTAGGGAAAGAGCATAACCAACCATAGGAGGCACCAAAACATCTTCAACCTAGATGTCATTGACTAAAGCAATGGACAAGGCAACTATCACAAAGGGTAGGAGCGAATTTTTTGAAAAAGTTCCAACATTGAAGCTAAGGACGAGAGAGCCGTAAGAAGTAATCACTACTTTTTTAAAAAAAACTTCTAATTGTTGAACCATTGATTGTTTTGTTAATTCTTAAATTCTAATTGAGAAAAAAAAAGCTATTATATTCCATAAAAACCTTGAAAGTTGAATATATAGTTGATCTCATTTTAAAGGAACTTAAGGCATAGTATACCAACAATAGAATTAAAATCCATATTACAAAGGAGGAAAATGGTGCTTCTAAGAGGAAAAATAAGAGCCTTATTGAAATGATAAGGTCTCTTACAAGAAAAGATTAGAAGAAATGATAAGAAATATATAGAATTATACATTCTTAATCAAAACTTTGTGAAATTGTAAATAATTGAGCACACAAAAGAAGTATGAAGAAATATAAAATCTATCCAAAGAAATTTGAAAAAAAATTGGTTTATCAGAATATGTACATATCTTGACATATACTAGATGGAAGTTAGATACTTAAATACTTTGAAGAGATTTAAGTATGTAAATCTTGAAACCCAAAAAAAAAGGAAAAAAAGTGAATATAGCACACAATATGACCAAAGGAAGAGTGTGGCAAAAAGGCATACACCATGAAAAACTAGTAATCATGTTAGAGTCTTTACAAGATTAAATCATTCCTCTCTCCACTTACTCAAATAGTTGCTCAATATTTAGTTAATCATCAAGCCTAGTGTTAAGGAATGAAATAAACAATTAGGGTAATTGAAAAGAATGAAATTGATAGATTTAAGGATAAATAGGTGGTAGAAGTAATATAAATATATAAACACATTTATAAGAGTGGTGTAATGTAATTGAAAGACCTAAGATAAGGTTAGATACAAACGAATATGTACAAGCTTATGAAAAAAAATACATCTGTACTAAATGTTTGGATATTATGAAAATAATTAGAGTTCTAATAATCTATTATAAATGAGAAGTTGATAAAAATATAATAAAATATTTATTAAGAATGAATTAGAAATGTTAGCCTAAGACTTCTGAGAGTATTTCAATGGGCAAGATGAGAGAACATTATTATATAGAAGACTGAGAACCATACTGGCCTTATGCGGAGTAAACAGAAAAAGAAAAAAATCAATATCATTGCAGATCTGGTGGCTATGATGGGGAGAAAAAATATGAAAATGAAAGAATAAAAATTCATTCAGATCACCAACCTAGGGAGAGGACAATCCACAGAAAATAACAGTACCTTATAAACGGGACCAAATCCACCCTCTCCAACCTTGTTGTCATCATGGAAATTTCTTGTGGCCATTTTCAGTGTCTTGAACTTGAAGATGATCTGCTCCTGTTGGGAAAGTGCTTCCTCTGAGTTTTCTCTCGGTGCCTCTGTAACAAACCCAAAAAGAAAAGAAAAAATTCTTATCATTGTTATTTCACCACCAGATCAACCTTAACAAAATCATCAGATCAAATAGAATGCTCAAAATCATTCAAAACTAAGATTTTATACCTTGATCATGCCTCATGGATTTGAAAAGTGCTGCTTCACCCCTTCTGCTAACTAGACTGAACTTAACCAAGCAATAAACCAATACCAAAAACACTCCTCCCAGAACCGCCATGGTTATTATCAGTTTAACCGGTACTTTCCTCGACGTCTTCTCTGTACCACACAGGTTATGTTCAGTGAAACATCTTAAGCTGGGACATGAAATCTTGCACGACCACATAAGCTACCAGATAAATCTTGATCAGTCAGAAAAAAATTGAATTTTTCCTACAGAGAGGTAAAGCCTTATACACATAAATCTTGATCAGTTGGAAAAAAAAATTGAATTTGGCCTACAGAAAGGTAAAGCCATATACAGATAATCTTGGTCAGCTAGAAAAAAAATAATTTGAATTTGGCCTACAGAATGCTAAAACCATAGACAGATAAACCTCGATCAGTCAGAAAAAAAAAATTGAATTTGGCCTACAGAAAGGTAATGCCATATACAGATAAATCTTGATCAGCTAGAGAGAAAACAGAAAATAAAATGAATTTCGTCTACAGAATGTCAGAAAGGTAAAGCCATATACCATCTGTGTAGGAAATGGAAGTGGAAGGCTGTTTAAATGAAGCTGTTTGCTGAGATGACAGTGGAACAGGGGAACTGTAAAACTTATCTTTCCCGAATCGGATATGGCAACTGCCAACCAAGACCTGTGCTCCACTGTCGGTAAAACAATTTTCAGGTGTTCCAGCCATGGCATCCGATACACATTGCGAACAATTGACAAAGGGCAAGTCTAAACACTGGACAAGTCCATAAATGGTGTCCCCGTACGAATCGACCTCTTCTCCGGAGGCAAAACCCCGGTTACCAGGAAGAGAAGCCTTCAGAGTCAGCGTCTTCATGAGAGCCTGAATAGCAAGCGTGTAAACGCCGCCAGGATTGGGCACAGCCACATTATTACAGACAGAGCCCATAATGTCCTCCGATTTCAGATCGGAGGTGAAGTTGGAATCTTGGTAGCGCAAGAAGCACAAGTCTAACCAGACAATGGCTCCTGTGGCGCCAGGGCAGGTTTTATAGACCTCCACCACCGCATCATTTGCGCAGCTCTCGCAGTCTTTTCTCGATGCGTCGCCCCTGCACTGAACCAGACCAAACACCTTGTTCGGGCTCGCATTCTCCCCTGCTGAAACTTCCACCATCCACTTTTCACCCGCGCTTCTCGCAAGATGAATCAAAACCCTCCTCAAATTCATCTCGAATTCGCTTCCACTCGAGTACTTGTTCGCGTTGCAGACCTGTGCAAGAGCACAATCGGTTCTTGTTGGGAAATGCTTCATCCATACCAGAAAAACCACTGTGCACAGGACAATCCTCGACGCCATCGCTGCACTAGATGTTGCCCTCATTCTTCTTGGGAATGAGAAGAAAAGACTTGCTTCCTCCTCCAACTCATTGTCACACTAGATAACACCATCGTTCCTTGTTGGGAACTATCGAAGCTGTTCCTTTCTACAAACGCGTAAGGATCAGATTCATTCGACAGAGCTTGGAGTGCACGCACACCGTTTTGAAAAGATTATATAATCTAAAATTATTAGGTAAGATGTATAATTATACTAAGATGGGAATGGAGTTTGTGTTCTTATTGGGGAAATTAAGAAATAATACAAATGTGCTTCTGATAAAGACACAGGATCTGTCTTCTTACAGGTTAGTTTTGGTTTCATGAATGTTAAAATTGAAAAGAGGCAATAATCCACAAAATCATTAATACAATTTTTTTTTTTTTTGAGATATCTTTTAGGGGTCATTTTTAATTTAGAGTCAAGGATTGGGGGATATCCATTCCGTCAAAATCTGTTTGGGGTATGATTCAGGGTACGATTCCGCCCTCATCTCTTTTTAGACGTTAGGGTTTTGCATTCAACAAGACTTGATCTCTAGTAGGTTCATTCCTAACCTTGAATCATTACAATTTTGACTCGAGCAAAAAAAAATATCAATTCACCAAATCGAAAACAATCTCACACAATTGAATTCAAAAACAGCAGTGACAACTATTTATCAACTCACCCATTCAAAAAAACCAACCTACTGTAAACAATTTTATTTTTATTTTTTCCCCATTTTTCAATTCTACCACACTCGTGTGGGTATTCATCAACGTTAGGTAATGATTGCCATGGCGATAAAGAATGGAAATTAGTTACCAGTGACCTGTACCACACGTTTTTCTGAGTCCAGAAGAATCCCTTCACTTGTCAGAAAGCGAACATGCAGATCAAACAACCAGGCACTGTAATGCACAGATTCATTCCAAAATGTTTGGAGTGCATGCACACCGTCCTCTTTAGAGAATTTTGTTCTAGAGAAACGGTTTTACTGTTGAAGTAGAAGGCTGGATGTGACTGTTATACCGATTCAAACATTGAAGGGGTGTCTAAATAGTCAAAATTGATGGGGACTGATGTTATAAAGTACAGGGCGCCCAAATTGTCAAATCCTTCTAGATTGCCGCTCTACTCCTCAAATAATGCTCTCATCTGGCCATTGAAAGAACACGTATTTTCAAAACATAATTGATTCTAAATAAATTAATCTTGCCCGAAAATCGGTGACTTAGAATCTGAAAATACAGAGGATTCTATCCAAATTTGTTGACTTGGAGTGGTTTCGCTAGTAAAGATGTTTGGTTCATCTACTGTGGTTGGGCTCATCTTTCGTGTAAGCTCGTAAAGGTTGATGATATGGATTTTGAATGGACCTGCTGAAAGCTAACGGCTATATTTTTCAGTTAGAAGTCAATGTTTTGTATGATATTTTATGGTTGAAGTCACAAGTGGTTTAGGGAGAGGGATCACTAGTTGTGTTGGGTTAACTGTCAGTAGTCTGGAATATCATAGAATTTTCATTTTTTTTTTAATGTGGACTGGTTTCTTATCTATCTATAACCAAGGTTTGGAGGTGTGACTCATCATGCAACTCGCCACATCATCACATCTATTGAGAAGTGTCTAAAATTTGACTTTTTAAAGATTCAATCAAAATTAATCTTACTTTCTTTTTTAAATGTGGACTAACCTCTTATCTATCTATAATTAAGGTTTGGAGGTGTGACTCATCATGCAACTCGCCACATAGTATATCTATTGAGAAGTATCTAAAATTTGATTTTTTGAAGATTCGACCAAAATTAATCATGAGAACCCCAAACAAAAAAATATAATTTGTTGCTTGTAGAATATTATATTTTTATTTACAATAAAATTAATATGCAACCTAAATGGACCAAATACCTATTGTTAATCATAAATCTTTGATATCTCTAACTTTTATATTCAACACATATGGACTAATAGTTGAACACAAAAAAAACTATTTGTTGTTATAAAAACAACACATAATTATTTAAAATACAACTTATATCAAACAAAATGGATCAATAGTTGAACACTAAAACTTTTTGAAAATCCTTCATTTAATGGGAAAATACATGTATTTATTGTGCACATCTTTTATATTTGTGATAGGACAAACTATTAATATAAAATACTTCAATGCTTGTACATTGCTATCCCAATAGTTGTACACATAAGAACAATATTCTTTTACTATGATAGCAATACTTGTTTAAATGAGCATTTTATTTTTTAAATGACACATTTATAGTGGATAGTTATGATATTTTATTTGAGACAAAAAAATACTTATTTCACTTCTTCAAGAATGTATTTATGTTTTTTTATATAACATTCAAAGGTTCTCATGTGCTCAAGTATGGGTCCACTTTTGATCAACATTTGGTTATTTTTTAAAATATATTTGAACTATTTATTTACATTATATAATATAAAGATGTAGTTAGATTGAGTATTATAATCACAATTGACTGTACGACTATTGAGCTTCTTAATTCGTGTTTTTAAAATCTTATTTGAAAATTTTAAATCATTTTCAATTTTTTACATAGTTTACTTGGGAAATCCTTTGCTTATAACTAAGGTTTCAAGGCCACATCATTATATATGATGTCATATCAACATGCATTTTGTTGAGGTGTCCATAAAATCCCCCAAAAAAAGAGACGGATAGTAGTGCACTATGTCATGTTTCATAAGTGTGTTGATGTGACAACACATGATTTATTATTTTTTAGATCTAAGGAATATATTTCATTCAGATATGGGTATTCATCATCAACACAAACAATTTTAAAGTCACAACTATTGGTGAAATATTATCAAAAATATTGGGCATTAAATCAACAAATGGTATAACAACTATTTTGCTCAACTACTAGGTCCTTTCCCCTAGGTCTCAAGTTGATCTTTTGAAATTGTCAAAAAAATTGTTTGTTGGGATGTGGGGTTTTGGGGTTTCGTAAAATGATGTAAGGGAACCTCAAAATTCCAACAAGAAGGAGAAGTCACAAAGCACACCAATT
Organism: Sequoiadendron giganteum; assembly: GCA_007115665.2. Classification (NCBI taxonomy): domain Eukaryota; kingdom Viridiplantae; phylum Streptophyta; class Pinopsida; order Cupressales; family Cupressaceae; genus Sequoiadendron; species Sequoiadendron giganteum. The sequence continues at coordinate 88,403,977 of CM021110.1, read as the reverse complement.
AATCAAGGTTTGTTTGTATAGTTGCACTTAATTAATTGATTTATATTTGTGGAGTCTTGCAGTTGAATCTCAATTTTAGACAATTAATGGTAAAATTTTGTATTATAATTTTTAGTATTAGGTGATTAGGTGTGAATTTGGTCTCTAAAAACTAGCATAAAACTTCTAAGACAAAGTACTAAACTGAATGCAAATTGTACAAAACTACACACGTCCTAAAACCCTTATTTGCTCTAGATTTCTTGTCTAGTTTAGTAGTTGCTATGGAACTATATCATAATTGCACTATAGTATGTCTCACTTTTTGGTGTAAGTATGATGTTTAAATTAGCATTTTCTAACAATTTTCAATTTCTATTAGTTGTACCAAACAAATGGTTGTGAGTTTAAAAATGATGTAAACATATGAGTTGTAGCATTTTCTATATAGATTCAAATTGTTGGTGTTTAATTTTTTTTTAATATTTCTATCATTTTTTGTTTTATTTTTTGTTTTTCAAATTATTTTATTGAATGACATTTTGTTATATCACATAACTTTCATTAATAAAAACTTTCCATAATTTCTTGGAAGTAGATTATTAATTCCAATGTCTATTAAACATTTTTATTTGAATATCTCATTTATTACTAATTTTTGAAATGATACAAAAAAAATAAAATTAAACATATATTTTATCAAAACACATTTCTCCTAACATATATATCAAAATTGAAAATTTCTTTTTCATTGAATAAGAACATCCATATAGAAGGTGGTGCTATTTTTGAATTTTTTCTAATAATGTTTGTTATTTTTCTTAGTGTTTTAAATAAAAGTCGTTTTATCATATGTACCCCTTATTTAAGTGGCAAAAACTAAGACCAATAAGCAAGCCCAAAAAATTATATAACAAATCACACTCAAATAAAACAAAATTGGAAGTGAAACACAAATAAAATACAAAATGGAAAATTAAAAAATAGCATCAAGCTTGCATTGTGGTGGCATAAATAAGCTTTGTGATATTAGAATGTAGTGTTCATTAAATTGATAACATGTACACCTACAAATAGATTGTTCGTCTATATGAAAATGAAGGTTGAAAGGGTTGATTTATAGGATTATGGATGGGAACATGAACGGTGAAGATTCAATCTCAATGAATGGTTGAGTTCAAATGAGAAGAGTGGAGAGTCCTTACTGACTGCATATATAATTAATGATATCATATTTCCACAATCCATATAGATTTTTTCAAAGATTTTTGGATTTGATTGTGTACAATTTTATTTGCATCAACATTTCGGATCACACTCTGTGGTCCGAAACGTTGATGCAAATAAAATTGTACACAATCAAATCTAGAAATCTTTGAACAAATGCATATATAATGTTACACCATCATAAGCTTAGAAGCCTTGGGTTGATAATTTAATGTAGTCTTGAGAAATGTTGAGTGAACTGTTTAATTAGTTAAACCTCTAAATTGTGTAGGTTCTACCAAGTTTACAATACATTAGCTTAGACTCTACAGTGTGCATGTAATATGGTGGTCTAATTAGATGCAATTTGAAAATCTATTGTGTTTTCCCTCAAAAGATCATTGTTATTGCATGTGATTATGTGAATGTTGATCAATGTAGTATAAATTTCTTTGATTTTTCTTAGCCATTCAAATCTGACAAATAGAATTGAATTTATCATTATCCATTTAATTTTAGTTATTTTGCTTCAACCTTAATTCTCTTTTGATATTTCTTCAATCACATAATTTAGGATAGATTTTAAATATTGAGAGTAAGCAAATGTTTTAGATTTGCTAAGTTTGTTAGATGTTTGATGAAATAAAATCATATATGCACTCAAAATATTTTGTATATGTTTTTGAAAAGTTAAGCAGCATTTTTAAAGTGTCGTTCCCTTCACAAAGGGCCCAAGGGGCCAAAGAAAAAAGCATAGTTCAAAACAGATTTTGAACTATAGAACAACCAGAAATAGCTGACAGACAGTTGTGGAAAACCAAAGAAGTTAACCAACCCCAGACATAGAGGGGTCAACGCTGGCTCTATGAGCTCGAGTCCGAGAAGCAGAAACATATTTCTTCTTCCAAAGAACAACTGACCAGGGAGGCTCAGAAGCAGGATTAGCGAAGAGAACGGGGAGAGGAGCGGCTCCATCTCAGCCACCACAGGACAACCAACCAGCGAGGGAGTCGGCAATGAGGCATCCAAGGACAAATCAGCCAACAAAATAGGAGAGGCTTCCGACAGAGGGCAAACAAGGTCTGGCAGAGCGGCGACAGCAGAGGCAGGATCAGGCACAGTAGTGTCAGCAAAACGGACCAAAGGTGGATCCGCAACAGAGAGGTTCGGGAGAGGAGCAGCAACATGAAGCTCGACCTCCTTAGAAGACCTCCAAGGAAGAACCCACCGTAAGGTGATCTAGAAGAGCATCCTTCCACCAAGTCACAGCACCCTTGTGATGGGCAAGAGGGCAAGTAGAGGCCAAACATATTTTGTATATGTTATTTCTAATTGGATCTAAGATTATGTATTCTGGAAATCTAGGCTACCAACAAAGGCCCCTTGTTGAACTAATCACATAGATCACTAAGTTGTCTATCATGTTCAAGACCTAACTATAAAGGAACCTTGGAGTAGTAATTCTCACTTTGCAAGAGGAGTAGTGATATATCGTTACTCAAATTTGGTTGTGTTAAACCACCATCAACATTTCCATTCTCAACATAACCTATGAAGATGTGTTTATGAACTTTTGGATCAAACTTAGATTGCTTCTCTTAAGACTCGTGAAAAGGAATCTCACAACCAAAGACCCTTAAATATGAAACAAAAGGCTTTCTACCTATCCACACATCATAAGAAGTTTTATCAACGAGTTGAAAAAATAGATCTATTGATCAAATAACAAGCAGTACTTACAACCTCTACCTAAGAGAATCTATCAAACTTAGCACCATTCAACATGCTCCTAGATTTTTTATTAAGGTTTAGTTAATTCTTTATTCTACCCCATTTTATTGGGATTATAAGGAGTAGTCTTCTACCAAGAAATGCATGCATTCTTATAGAACTCATCAAATTCCCTAAAAAAATATTCACCCCCATTGTCAGATCTCAACACCTTTATCTTATAATTTGTTTGTTTCTCAACTAAGCCTTTAAATTCCTTAAACCTGGTGAAAACCTTAGATTTTGCATGCATAAAATAAATCCAAGTGTATTTTGAGACATCATCAATGAAAGTAATATAATGAGATTTTTTGAAAGAGTCAACATCCACTAGTCCAAACACATTTGAATGAATGGTGTTTAACAATCTCTTAGATTTTTTAGTCCCATTAGGAAATGATGACCTATTCTATTTACCAAAAACACAATGCTTACAAAAGTCACTTTTACCAATAGAATAATCAAAAATATCGTCAACTAACTTTTTATTAAGAATAGTCCTAAGACCGTTTTCACTTATGTGACCCAATCTATGGTGCCAAAATATACATACATTTTCAATTCCAATTACATCGACGAAGTTACAAAAACTAGAGGCATTAAACCTAAATAAAGTCCTTATCCAAAATTCTTAGGAATCACCAAACGCCATCTTACCAATCACCAAACGCCATCTTACCAACCTACAACTAGACTTATCAAATATCACATGCATTCCAAAATCATTCAACTTGGATACTAAAAGTAAATTTCTTGCAAGTCCTAAAGTATGTAAAACACCATTTAGGGTTTTAACCCTTCCATCACTAAAACACAACTTTACCTTTCCCTTACCAACAATATTCTTTGTGATGTTATCACCAAGGAAACTTCTCCTCCATCATAAGTTAAATAAGTAGAAAACCACTCCTTATGAGGATTCATATGGTAGGAGCAACCTGAATCAATAATCCTAGAATCATTACTAATAGTGTTAACTAAAATAAACAAGGCATTAGATTCACCTTCATCTAAGAAATTTTATGTGGAATATTTTGCACTCTTTTTCTTGTTTCTGCATTCCTTCTAAGATAATCTGCATAAGATAATTTAGAAGCAATGTTTTTTGTCAATATTTTTAAGAGGCACATAGGATAATCCACTGAGGATTTAATTTAACCCTAGGGGAGTTATATTCAAGGGTTTCAATCAAACTCCCTTAGACGGAGTCCCTCCAAGCTTAAAACATGTATTTTCTAAGAATACTTGATTTCAAATAAAAACAATATGTCCCACAAGTAGGACGAAAATTTATGATTTTTCATATCTTCAAAAGTAATCCAAACTCTTCTTTGATGGGAATCTAGGGCATGTGCACAAATATAGGAGACCATTATAACACCCTTGTTTCTTATCAAAGAAAAAAATAACAAATTTAACCTATTTCTCTCCAACACCCATATGTGATAGAGGAATAGTGCAAGCACATTTGTAATCTATTGTGGTGTATTTAACCTAACACCATGTGATCGTGACATATGTGAGGTAAAAGAAGTAATATTGTGTGTTTTTAGTGTTATAAATTTATTTTCAATTATTTTGATTCATTAAAAAGAAATAGCAAATGAAAATCCTTCAACTCCAAATTGTAATTCGCTAAACCATCCTTGTGAGACACAAGCAAATATATTAGGATAAATTGATGCAAACAAAAAATCAACTACAAACATTGGTTGAAACATTAAAAAATTCAAATGCAACAAACACAAATCAAAGAGTCCTTGCCACATCCTTGAAATCTATTATTTCTCACATAGAGTATGTTAATGGTCAAACAAACACAACAAAATCACAAATTATGATACATTTAAATGAAAAAAATAATTAAAATATTATTTATGTGCATTATTTGTTGATCTAAGAACCAATGCAACCATTCATGAAAATTGCAAAGTATTCTGTATTTATTGATGCCAACTCCAAAGAATAGGGGATATTTTTTGGGATAGGTGGTGGATGCTTTTTAACCATCCTCATACAACAATAATGAATTGTTGCAATATTTCTTGAAAAAAAATTATTGAGTTTATCCTCACTAAGATTCTAAATTATTCTGATATGCATGATTTATAAAGCAAAAACAAAGACTCTACATATGATAGGGAGTGGGCACAATATGCCCAAGAGGCCTTGTAGTCTATCAATTCCCTTACATATCTTGTTATAGCATAGCAAGCCTCTTTCATGGGTGTTGAAGGTTAGACTCCTAGGTGGCAATGGTCACCACATCTTTGTCATTCTTGTGGATCTATTTATGATTATAGATCTAATGATGTTTAAGATACACACTTTGGAGAAAAGACTCCACAAGTTGAGAAGTATGCTACATAAGGCCAAGAGAAAGATACATCCATATTAAATAAAAGTGTTTATTGATAATTTGTTTAATATGACATAATTGATTGACAAGTAATTTTCAATAAGATTATACAAATTATTATATTTCTTTTTAGTTAGATATATTAATCTATATTATGAATAAAAATTTATGTACAATTTTATATGTATTATGAAATTTTAAGGTAAAAATAATGCAATTTATTATATTTCTTTTTAGTTAGCTATATTAATCCATATTATGAATAAAAATTTATGTACAATTTTATATGTATTATGAAATTTTAAGGTAAAAATATTGATCATTTATCTGTAACTCTTCAACTTTTGATTATGTAACTATGTCAAGTCCACAAATATGTAATTTGCAAAAATATAATAACTATACATATATTTCTTCATATATCAATAATAAATAGATATTACAAATTTAAATTATTTAGAATATTTTTATAAAATAACATTTTCCAAAATGTTCACATATGAAAATGATAAAAAAAGACATCAAATTTGATAAAAATATTAACAAAACTATAAAAACAAGTTAAATCAAATCTTAAATATACTAAATACATATTTACAAAAGATATTTTTTCCCTCTACAAAACCCATAATCAAATAAATCCTTCGCCTCTATTTCTTCTAACCATCTTTATTTCCTTCCATTTACAAACATATATAGACAAATACATTATGCGCTTCACCAAAACCCTAGCCAATCATCCCTCCTACAATGAATGTTAAACATGCCTAAAATCTTGAGTCATTCCCAACATTATCAATGTCAAGTCTCTTCTGGACCAATGGCACCGTTCCACATCACTTATTTTAAAGGTTATATTTTAATGTTAATAGTCCTTCATTCATATGACTATAGTTCTTATAAATTATCCACATATAAAACATCTCAAATTCCTATGTGCTTAGTCAGAGAAAAATGATCCCCACTGACTAAGAAAACTTACAAAGTGAAACAAACACAAAACAAATATTAGAAACCCATAATATTTTCAATATTACGTTGAAATAGAAGTATTTTATTTTAATATTTCAACTTAATTATTTGAAAGCAACAGTCAAATATCACTTGAGTTTTGATGAATAATTTTATAAAGTAATCAACAGACACTTGCCATTATCTTTGGTTTGCTTAACTCATCAATCTCTCTCTCTTAATCCAACCAAACTTTTTTACGTTTTTCACCTGATTATTCTATTTTTCAGGATTCACATTAGCTTTGTTTCCCCACCGTTCCATGCATGCCATTGTCCATTCAGTTAACTAGTCAAACCCCAAAGCTAAATTATCAGTGTCCCCCAAGGACTCCATTTTTCAATGTTTTTAATGTACGAGTGTCATTTCTGCTCAAGTCTCTCTATGCTTTCTCAATTTAATTAACCCAATGGAACAGTACAGCCTTTCAACCATGGATCCTGTGAGCTGGGCATAAACCAGCTGACAGGACAATACCTCAAACATGACATGATAATAATTATATCCAAATAAAATTACTGATAAGTTTCAATGAATAAAATCATTACAGATCATTAAACAATCAAAACAAGCTCAACCAATAAAATACACACAGAGTGTACAGATTTAGCTCATACTCAGCACATCTCAACGTGGCCAAAAGCGTGAAAATATCATAGAACCCAAAGCTAAAATGATAATGACGTGTCATAAATAAAGAAAAATGATAATAATGATGTAGAAATCTGTGAGGCATATCTAGAAAGGTAGGGCACCGAAATATTTATGTGGGTGTACATCGCATGGTAACATTGCACTAGAAAAAACTTCAAGGGAAGTGTAATCAAAGACCTGTCATATTTTCCCAAAAAAATTAGTACAGGATTAAGATATTTTAAATCTTCCTTCAAATTCTATTTTAAACTAATGTTTTCTTTTATTGAGGGGGTGATTGAAAGAGCCCAAACACTTTTTAGAAAGATAAGATGAAATATAACAGTGAAGTCCTAAAATGATTAGGAAGACTGGACTGTAAACAAACAGCTACAAACCACTCAAGCACAGACACAGCTCACATACAGATACTCAAGCGAAGCAGACCACCCAACAAAAGGCTAGTTAAGTGACTTAACCCGTAGGGTTCCAAAGAGCCCTTCAAGCAGCAATCCTACAATCTGAGTTGCTGAAGCCAAAATCCTTTTTGGCTGATCTTTCTGTTTTAGTTGCTGTACTCAATTCAGAGGACTTAAAAAAAACAAATTGAGAAATTAACTTTTAAATCATAATGAAATTTTTTCTTTTAAATTATATCTTAAGATTTAGATTAATAAAATAAAAGGCTGCCTTTAAAATAAAGCCCGTGCATTAAAATAACCCATTGTTTTATGGCCAGCCATATGCTTCTACATGAACTTTCATGGATAAAAGCAAAATTAAATTAAAAAATTGAAAGTCCTGTAGTTTTTGTTCATACACTGACATGAAATAACCAAATTATTTTTTCTTTTTTAATAGATTGTTATTTAGTTCACAAGTTATGACTATTTTTCTCTATTTCAAAACCCTATTAATTGAATTCCATTTATACTTCTATAATGCCACGCCAATACCATATAAATAAAATGCTATTATGCATTATACCACAATTTGGTAAGCATGAAAAATAAATTACCCATTAAAGTCTTACAGTTAAATACCACATGCGAAGGTTGAAAAGAGTTCTACACAAAGAACCCACAAAATAACTCCAAAATAGTTTACAGTCAACCTGTGACTGCAATCAAGGAAAAATATTATGAATGCTGCCATTGATGATAACGGAATTCATAAAATATAAAATAATAGAAGTTCATTGAGGACCATACAGAAGAATATTCTTTTATATGTCAGCGTGAGCTCAGGTGACAGAAACTTTAATAGCTGAATGACATCCTGTGTCCTAAGATACGAAAATATCGATTGCTTGGTACATAGACAATCAAGTACCATACAAAATTAAGAATGCATTTACGTTAGGAATGCTCTGACAGTTGGAAGCACCAAGCATGATCCCCATAATTCCGAGTAATAAGAATAGAAGGGTTTGAAGTGTGTACATATATTCGGACAGTCAAACGGACCAACAAGGTTCCTTAGTTTAAGTAATAAGAATGCGTGGATTTGGAAAGGATATAAGGATATTATATACTTGGGCAGTGCAAAGCACCAACCATTGTACTTAAGTTACTTAGTTAGCACCAACCATGGTACTTAAGTTTCAAGTAATAAGAATACATGGATTTACAGATGTATATAACACTCAAAATACATGGATTTGCAGAAAATATATAAAACAATCAAAAAGTATCAAACATGGTCCCTTAGTTTAAGGAATAAGAATACATGGATTTACAGAGGATATATATACTCTGACAGTCCAAAACGCCAATTATGGTCCTTTGTTCTCAATTAATAAGAATACATGGATTTACAGAGGATATATGAAACACCAATCATGGTCCTTTAGTCTCAACTAGTATGAATACATGGATATACAGAGAATATATATCGAAAGTACCAACCATGGTTCCAAAAAATAAGAACATGCAACAAGAATAGATAGAAATAATAAGAATACATATAGGAATATAGACACTCAAATGAACCATGATTCCTTAATTCCTAATAATAAAAACACATGGATTTACAGAGGATATATAGCATACTCAAAAGTACCGACCATGCTCCCTTAATTCCAAATAATAAGAACATGCAATAAGAATACACAGGAATACATATGACACTCAATTCCTAATAATAAAAACACATGGACAACCGTGGTCACCTGAACCCTGATCTCTTAATACCCAGTGATAAGAATAAATGGCCAATTATGCTCCCTTAATTTTGTGTAACAAGGATATATAATATACATATATCACTGGCCTGTACCAGCCATGATCCATGGTTTTCCTCAATTTCAAGGAATATATATGTGCATCACTCAAATGCACCAATCATGATTCCTTGATTCGTTTTGAGTAACAAGACTCTATGGATAACCATGGTCCCTTAATTTCGACTAGGGAATATATGGATATACATATATAATAATCAAATGCACCAACCATGATCCCTTAGTTTCGAGAAATAAGAATATATATATATATATATATATATACCATGGTCCCTAAATTTCGAATAAGGGAATATATGATGGATACATATGTAATAATCAATTGCACCAACCATGATCCCTTAGTTTCGAGAAATAAGAATATAAGGAAACTAAAAGATTTTGGAATATATATATAGGAAACTAAAGATTTTGGTATAAGATTAATATATTTTAAATTTCCTTTCAAATTTTATTTTGAAATATCTTTTTTTTTCTTAATTTAAACCAGAATGAAAAAAATTATTTTAATGTATATAAAGGTTTTAAATAAAAAAGTTCGTAACAGACTTGACCTAATGTTTTAGGGTCAGCCATATAAAACCATTGGATAAAATAAATTAAAAAATTGAAACTCCCCTACAGTTTTTTATAATAAATATTCTTATAACATTTGTTATCGGTTTATATTTATGCTCTTTGACGTGAAATAATTAGTGTTATTTTTTGTTTTTACAAAAATACATTGTTATCTAGTTCACAATTTTTGGTGAGACTTTTCCATTTTGTAGTCCCGGTTGGTGAATTCCGTCGCCAAGTTAATACCATGTAAATGGAATGCTACCATGCATATCATACAACGATTTGGCCAGCCTGAAAACAAAAAAACTTACCCCTAGACAAATCATAGACAAATACCACATGCTAAGATTGAAAAGAGTGTGCAGAATAGGCCCAGAAAAACAACTCCAAAATAGTCTACAGTCAACCTGTGATTGCAATCAACAAAAAATTCAGAATTCTTTAAGAGTGCTGCAAAGGAAATCCATAAAAGATAAAATAATAATAGCTTATTGACCATACAGAAGAAAATTTCTTTTACATGTCATGTTACGCTCAGGTGACACAGAAACTTCATCCTGTAACCTTAGAACCATAACACACCAATTTCTTGGTTCATAAACAATCGAGTTCCTTGCAAAATTGAGAAAAATAAATTTACGCTAGTAAATATTCGGACTGTCAAAAGCACCAGCCATGGTCCCTTAGTTTCCAGTAATAAGAATACATGGGTTTGGAGAGGTTCTGTTGCTTGCTTCAAGCTGAAAAAAAACATTGCTCAAATACCTGATTAGGGTGTGGTGAAAACCTCTTAATTCAAACCTGATGCAAAGATTAACTAGATTGGCAATCTTCTTTCAAATATATGCCTTCCTTTATATCATTGTCTGTTCTGGTATGGTATGTGGTAATAGAATAAAACATTCCACTATTCGAGTCAAATGTGCCATCCAAAACGAACTGCTTCAATTTAATGCCATTGCTTAAGATACCATTTATAGCATCATTGTGCAATGCAATTCAAGAACCAAAGAATTTGATTATTCAACAAATGGTATTGCAGAAAAAGGAAAAAGAATTCATGGGTTACACTACTGAACATACATGAGTTTCATATATATATTAAGATCTTTGCCTGACAAAGATTAAAATGTTGCCCGAATCTTGCAGTCGTGTGCATGTCTGCTGCAGTAATGACAACTTCATGTATAATTTCTCTCACGGGCAATCTCAAGCATATGTTTGACTTGTCAGAAGGTATACACTTTAGAATTTTAGCGATCCAGTGTGCACTACAAGCAGCTATCTGTTTCTACAAGACAAGCGACTATCTGTTTCTAAAGACAAGCCGCAAGCAAATTTTTTAAACTTCAGAATCAAGAGAGTTCTGTCAATTGCTTAACAACATCTGCAACAAAATAAGATCAGGTTAGTGATAAAACTATTAAGAAAAAAGTTTTTCAGTCAAACAAGTATTTGAAAAAAATGCTGAATCTTAGCATGGTCAAGCCTCGTGATAACAATCAACGATTTGAAACAAATTGCTAACCTTGAATTATACTCGATGTTGCTTGAAATTCCTGCCATAAACTTGGCGTGGTTGAAAGATCAATATTCAGAACATTAGCAGCGAGTGAGACGGCACCGGCAGCAATATGGTGAGGCTTAAATTGAAGAGACAAAGAGCCACGGAGCCTGCACAATTTTCAAACTACATTTAGTCATGTATTCCTACATGCTATGCTCTCTACAACTATCTAGATACATGGTACGACAAGAGGAAGTATTTACACGCTATTTATCTACCATGACCTTTATCATTATAAGCAGAGGCATAAGGAACTACAAGGTGTTAAAACATCAAGGCAAATTAAAAAGCCAAAAACCAAGTTTTCTCTACATGCTAAGAATTCAGTAACCAAATTTTCCATTTAAGATTGGAATTTATCACCCACCTATGTGAAGAACTATGAACATGATCAGACAGCCAGATCTTCGTCCTGTTATCAAGTTCCAAGCCACATGTAACTAAGCAAACATCATCAAAAGTGAAACTAATTGTGCTATTGCTTTAGCTCTCCTTCTTCAGCATCCTTTGTTGTCCGCATGCCTCCGTTCTCCCAAACTGTAAGGTGCCGCCTTTCTCATATATTCAACGTGACTTTCTATAAGCATTTTTTTTCAAATGTAGTATATTTTATTTTTTATTTTTTATTAGTTCTTGCCGCCTGCATGTTTTCAAAAACCTTACGTTCTGAACAATACTTAATTTTCACTAAGTAGGGTTTTTGAGGTCATCAGTAGGCCTTTGAAGTGGTTTATTTATCCACAAGATAGGTTTGCATTTCAAGAGAAATTTTGGCCCATAGATTTTGTAATAACTGCACAATACAAGGAAAAAAGTTCATGAACCAACGGAAAACTGCTTAAAGTGATCCTGACATTATGGCCATTCATGAAGCGCTTCTTGGATGACACATGAAGGTCAATTAGGTCTTTAAAGAGGTGCATGTGAGTGCATCACGTTTCTTGAGTCCTTCCCATGCAGCATCCTAATGTACCTACCACATGATTAGCGTTGATTAATTTTTTTATGCTCGCACTAAAAGGCTCTCTTATATCAGTGATATGCCTTGCTAGGATATAAATGTTCTCCACAATCTAATTCCTCCAAGCACATTATTGCAAGTTATTCTTCAGCATTACTGAAATCTTGATGTAGATTATGGCAGCTAGACAAGATCCAAATGAGCTAATAAAAGCCAACTTGCACTTGCATCTTTACTAGCATTGGGCGCAGGACATCCAATCGCTCACAAGACAAAACCAAAAGAATTTGAATTGGACACTAATAATAAAACAACCAACACTTCAAATTACTTATAATTCAGCTATTTTATACAACATGGGAAAGATTGATAGCTTAATCTATATGACAGTAGAAGAAGAAGAAGATAGACACAGTAGAAGAAGAAGATAGAAAAAGAAGATAGACGCAGGGAAAACAATCTAAATGACAGTAGAAGAACAAGATAGACGCAGGGAAAACAATTTAAAATTCATAGAAAAACAATGTGATAAAAGACAACAGACGTAACAACTTAAATTCCTAGAGAAAGAAAGCATAACAGGGAAACAAAAATGGAAATGAGGATTTTATTGCACGAAAGAGCTCAAAGGAAACAAGAATGACAGCAAATCACAGTGCAACCAATACAGTATTCGCATCATTTTTCCACAAACATAACAAGGTACCAAAGAAGACATTAAAAAAGGGCAAAATCAAAGCATTTAACAACCATAGACTGAAAGAAATTATACACAAGTCCATAGATTACAAAAAAAAAAGGGACTCGAAAGTATATTCTGTTACAATAGAAAATACTATGGTAAAAAATTATAGGTTATGAAAAGTAATTAAGTACTAAGCATTAAAATTGTCGACATGTCAAGAGGGGTAATCCAAAAGCATTCAAATACCAAGCATGAGTACAAATAACTATGTGAGGAGAGACCATTCGATGAAGCAAAGTGCTGGTGAAGATAAAAGCAAGAAATGAATCTAGGAGACCAGCAATGTCATGTCAAACATCATCATCTATCAATGCAAAAAGGCCATTGCAGGATCTGAAAACTAGACCATTAAAGCAATTTGAGCTCCCAATGAGTAAGTACCAACGGTTATTACTTATAATCATTTTCTCTCAGGAATGGCAAAGTAGCCATTACCATCGGTTATCATACAAACATGCATAAGACAACTGACACTCACAAAGACAATATTAATGAAAATACACTGTACTTAATAGCCAAGAATACAGTAAAAGAAAACTATCCAACATAAGGGGGAAAGAACATGGAATCATGATACACAAGGAAGACACTTGAAACAAAAGTTTCAATCTCCACTACTTTCTGAGTGCATTTTTACTTGACAACAATGAAGCATCTATGGATTAAGTGCATCTATACTGACTGAAAAAACAATCATCCAGCACAAGATATAATGTTCCAACTCTTACACAACTAGTAAAATGAGACAAGTACCAACCTGAAGAAATGTACAGACCTTATGCTCAACTAGAGTGGATCAGAAGTTCTTTACAGATCATGATAGAAACAACCACTTCAAGAACAAAATGATGCTTCTGTTGGTATTCACATTATCATAGCTTCGGAACAAAATCTTGAACCCAGGTTTCCCGAAAGGAACACAACAAAACATTTTCATAAATCCTCACAACCCTTAGAATCATGGATCCAAACTCTCCAAAATTAAAAGCTAAAATAAAAGTCAGCCTTGCTTATAAAAATAAAATAAAAAATGATAATTACAAAAACCACTGACCCTTTGCAATGGTGTAAGTTCATAATCACCGTTTTAGTCTTCTATACTTCCACCTTTGGTCAATGAATTTCAAGGAAAACAAGAAATGTGTCGCTATGAATAAACCAGGCATTGCAACTCCTTCGAGTCCTAACTCACATCTCTTAGCGAGATAGATACAAAGCTTCTTGCAGCTAAAAGCCTAAAGGCTAAAACTAATAAGACAAGTCATATGTAATAAATGTAAACTAATAATTGATGTTTCCTCATTGCCAGTTAGATAAAATGGCGAACCATTAGCTCTGCCATAGCAAGCAATATCCGCATTCTTTTGCCCTTTCCAAGTCTTCTGCACAAATTGCATTACCTATCTTAGAAGACTTGAGGATAAAAACTTTGCTATAAGTGTCTCAGTGTGTCCCATGGCAGATGTGATTACTATGATCGGTAAGGATAGAAGGGGGCTCCTCTGTGGAAGGCACTTGGATTTCAAAAATCATGCTTTTTAAAATCATTTTAGTTATAATATCATGATGTGAGAGATCTGTCACTATCAAGCCAAATAATTTGATTTCTAAAACGTTTAAACCAAAATGTAGGGCCCATCAAGATACCTAGTTTTCACTGGTTGTGGTTTACCTCTGAAAAATGTAATACAAATTATGGCATGTCCCAAGTTCAGGTTCACCTAGGGAAAACAGGTGACTCTGTAGACTTTAAAAGAAATTATTATATTTTAATTCTAGGCATTAGACTCTACTTCAATTCTTATAGTAACAGATAATAGATACTTACCTGTTCAAGATCCTGAGTTGCATCAATCCTAATGCTTTTCCCACTGTCGCTTTGGGCCTCAGACACCAGCAAATCTACTTAATACCTCTCATGACCATACATCAGGCAGATGTTATCATGCAAAAAAAAATTGTAAGGCAAGGGTTAGAACAATAACAGATGAAGAAGTTGAAAGACAAAATTACCTTCAGCTTTGGCTTGGTAATAACCAATGTGATAATAGCATCTAATGTCTTCTATTAATTTTTCAAGACTATTAAACCTCATACTAAAGTCCACATCATGATGTACTAAAGTCAACATCGTGATATCTTGTTTGCTATAGAACATATTTCCTCTTATGTATTCATCTTTCCAGCCACTCTCAGAGATGTGTTTGTAAATTCAATAGCATTAAAGTGTTTTGAGTTCATGACCTTCATGCTTGCAATGAAATACAGGGTCAACTGTAGAAGCTCAGATTCCTAATATAGGAAATCGATTCCATTCCATCATCTGATGTGTGTTTGCTCCGCAAGATACTCTATTATGTGTCTATCCTACCAGCTATGTTTGAAATGCGCTGGGGAGCTGAATAGTGTAAAACTGTCAAGTAGATGACCTTCATGCTTGTGACAAAATACACAGTGGAAGTACTACAAAAGCTCCCATTACATCACTTTTTCTTGAATTCAAGTCTGTAATATGCAAATTATCTCTGGTATCCTCCAGTCCATTTTTCACCTTGTTTGCTGTACAACATACTTCCTTATTTGTTTTGATTCCTTCAGTTATATTTGAGTATGTGTTGGTGAGTTCACCAGTATAAAACTCCCAAGCTCGTGACCTTTGTAGGGAAATTACTATTAAAACTCCCTTTGCATATTATTATTTTCATGGTACGAGATTTCTATCATACATAATTGTTTCCAGGGCTCCACGGCAGTAACTCTGTAAGAACTAGAACATTAAAAAGACAGAAGTACTGAAAGGCAAATCGGCCCATCATTCCTAAACACATTTACCAAAATTGTGGCACTATTGAGTTAACTATACCTGAAATCTATATAATACCATGGGCGTCACTATCTCAAGCACCCAGAACACATGGTCCATGAGAAGCATTTTTCTTTCGGCTGTAAAGAGTAAAGCACCTTGGAATTTTTCATAATACTTAAATCAGATTAAAAACAAACTAACCTCCTTAGTGTGATGGTTCCTGTCCACTAACAACATAATATTTATTGATGGTAGGTAGCAACAAGAATACCAACCTCAACACATTGTTAGCAAAAGAATCCCCAACATGTTTAGTGTAGTTTAACTGTGAATGTCTATATCCAAAATATAGAAGATGTGGAAATGGGATCAATATTGATCCCAACTTGTCTTATTAATCACATGCCATGTGAAAATAGAAGTGCCTTTGTCAGAATATGAGATGGAAAAAGCAAAATGCTCCCACATTTTGGGCCTCTCTACTGGACCCGTCATCAAGGAAAGGATTAATGAAAACATCAGAAACTAATCAATCTATGCAATTGATCCCAGAAGAATATTGCAATTTGATATATTTCAAACAAAGCACCCTAAAATTGATAAGACTTACAGAATATTCAATAGGAATAAAGAGGATTGACTTGTACATCATCTAGGAAAGCAGAAAAAAGATTTCTCACATAAATCAAATATAGGGCCCAAAATCAATATCAAAATCCAAACAAATGACTTGTCCAGCCTTTCGTGGGAAATTGACATGGGTAATATGCCACAGTTGATAAATAAATGAAGAAGGCCAATCAAAAGGTAAATCAATGGGCTAATATCAGTACAATATGTGACCAGAAAACTTTTTTAAAAACATGTTCTGGCAAAATAAAACATAACCTTCATAAAATAAAGGATGGCTCCCAATTAAGTTTCTTCAGAAAATGGATTAGCAGAATAATCATTTCCTCAAGATCAAAGTCATATTAGGCAGATTTCTCAGTGATATCCATGCCAAATCTATTTCTCCCTGAAGATATATCAAGTATGAGGATTTCTAGTCCCATTTATCATCCCCAAAATACAGCTCAAAAAATCCATCAAATGACAATGCAGACGGCCTCTAAATGAAACTTTTGAAGACATGCCATCTAAGAAAGGTAGACGTAGCACCTTGAAGACTAAAGCTAGCCTTTATTAAAGTAGTAAAAATGCAAGAAAGAAGATAAATCCAAGCCCACTCTAAATTACTTCTCTAAGGCAATACTAGGCCAGTGCAAAACAGATGATGCTTCAAGACAGTGTTAGGCAGAATGGAAACAAATGACTGCCTTGAGGAAGTTGGATGTGGGAAAGCACTAACTTGATCATTTTTTGACCACACACAAATACCTATCCAGAAATGCAAAAAATATGCCCCAGGGCCCCCAAACATTAATCCATATAGTAATTTAGCATGTCCCAATGTATGGGGGTTCTAGGACTTATGCTAAAGAGAAATCAATGCACTTAAGGAGCTGATGCAAACCTTGAAAAGATCTTTTCAATCTCAAAAAAAAATTATAAAAATAGAAATCTGCAACCATGGGGGGTGTAACTTTTTAACATTAGTGTCTACAATCCAACGGCCAAACCCTGCATTGTTGACCATATTAAGCATGCATTGTACAAGCATTTATTAGTCTCAGCTAACACAGGTCACATGAGCCCCTCTTAACTCCTCTGTAATGTTCAAATTGCAATGTAAGAACATCATTGTAACGAACTCCGAATGGAATGTTGGGAGAATAAATGCATTCGCCAGCTAAGTAATAGCTACTTTCGATCTGCTAACTCTTGAGAAAGCCTGCAATTGGACTGCCATCCAACAATAGAAGACTTAGATACAAATCTACATGAAATAAGAGTAAATAAATTTTACAATAAAGCCTATAGGCTATAGCATGTAGCATGCAGAGAAAATAAAGACATAAACCCACTCATTTATAAATTGATTAAAAACAACCAATACTGAAGAATATGCAAACAAATTACATAAATAATTTTTAATGTATAAGCATGGTTAAATTTGTGCATTAAAGATGATTGCCAGAGATCTCGCTTCAGTGGGCACAGAAAAGCCATTTCCTAAGACATGATTCCAACAAAGACCAGCTTAACATGATTCAATCGGGCTTCAAAAAAAATGCCTATTTCAAATATTGTTGAGCTTCATTGTGACAACAAACCTTATAAAATGAAGTTTCCGAGTGGTATATATTATATAATTGTTATTATAAATAGATCAGTTAAATATTTCCCATTTTTCTTTCTGGCATTTTTCTCTTGTTCAACCACGATCAAGGTCCATTTTGCTGATAGTTTGGCATTTTTGCCTCCTCTTATGTTTCCCATATTTAGCATTTAAATCTCATAATGGAAGAGTTCCTCCATTTTCGTCAGGAAATCTCCAACTCTACAAATCTGGGAGGACTTCTACCATATGCTTCATTAATTTACAATATAGATTTCCCAAAGAAGCAACCTTGCTTATATATATAAACACTTGAACTGCATACACTTCAAGTTCACAGCAGTCCATAGATGCTCTGTCCAATAATTGGATATCCAGAAGACATCCTTGCAACCTCAACTTTATCTCCTTGCAACCTCGACTTTATCTCCTTAGGTCTAACTGAAATCTTCAAACTCTCCAAATCTTATAGAGCTACTACAACACACTTCAAATAACAACACTCTTCTGTACTCTTTATCACATTATAGAACACCCTACAAGAGCAATATTACATAGAAGTTTACTTGAATTTCGTACATTTCAAATGCACAAAAACCTTTGCATATTCTCTTGAATAGCTGGATTTGGATTCTATCGGTGAAATGGATACACACTCATATATATGCCTACATGCTTATTAGTATTTATTATTTAGTCATCGAATTTCAAATAATTAGCATAATGGAGTCCCTTTTTTACACAAAACCCCAAATATGTTGAATGTCATCTTATCAGCCATTCTGCCATATGATCATGTTTAGGATCTGCAGGTCCCTTAAATGCATTGACCATGTATATGAATATGTTAACACTCGAGGAACTGGGAAGGAACAAGAGGACTGATAGAACCAACTTTAGTATGCACACGAACTATGACTTATCTCCAACTACTTACTCCATATATTCTATACAGTGAAAGGAAAAAGAAATCAAGGTTATCCAGAAGTTGCACTGTCATGAAGACAACTTATACAAAAAATTTGCACATTGTCTCCTCTCAAGCAACACAAGGACATGAATTATCAAAAATAATTGCATCTAGATAAACTCTCTCCAATAATTTTTGTCTGCATTTCCCTGACGCCCAACAACCAAAGTGTCCACCTTATTTGTATTGTACAAAGAGAGCTCAACTTTATTAAGACGGGCCTGTTCCCACATGAACCAATTGTGAACCCATGAATAAACAGGAATTTCTGAAAATGGTTCGGGTTACTGCACATAACTCTTTGTTATGTTTACTTGCAAGTGAGTGCCTTATAGCATATTGAAAAAGGCAAGGGTAATAATTCCATAATAAGCAAACACAAAACTTTAAAGGGATCACTAATTAACATACATACCCCTCATTAATGAAATTCCATGCCAAATTTAGTAACGTTGTATGAGCAAGTCCAATCTTGCTCAAAACTGACATGAGAGGTCTATATGGATGTTGTACTGTGAGCTCGAAATCCAATGCAGTCAACAACATATGTTCAGCTTCAAGAACACGTTGCTTGTATTGTTCAAACCAATCCTGCAAAAAGGATGAGAGATGTCGACGTTCAGTTTCCAGACTGGTGTTCAAGTTTAGCCAAATTCTAAAAGAAGCAAAAGAGCACATCAACGAAGAAGCAAATTTTAAATTTTTAGCATAATTTATCACCATATGTATAATGACAATTTAATTCATCGCATTGCTTCCTTTGAAAGAAGCCTCGTGTCTCATCCATAATTTCTTTATTTATGGATTGGACATAAGCTAATTCAAAATCGAACAAGATTAATGACAATAGATATAAACATAAGGAGGAGAAGCTTACCTTTGGAAGTCGATAATTGAAACTTGCCAGATCCTGCTCATGATAAATTTGATATGACATTACGAGAACATTGTTGAGAGGACGAGGAGTCTCTTCTGACTTCGCCGCTAAAAAAATGGAAGCTGTTGCAATTAACTGTAACAAAACAATGAACGAAATCAGGTAGCATCCAAATTGTACAATAAGCATTGCATTAATTCTACCATGTTGACAAATAATGCAGACACAGTCATGTGTACTGAAAAACTGTTGCAATTAACTGTAACAAAAAAATGAACGAAATCAGGTAGGATCCAAATTGTGCAATTAGCATTACATTAATTCTACCATGTTGACAAATAATGCAGACACGGTCATGTGTACTGAAAAATTCTGACAAAAAAATTCATAGCAATGTCTCCAGAGAGAGTAGGGAGGCAAATTTTTGCTTCCCTACATTCTCTGTTGAAGATCTAACCTTTATTTTTCAAACAAAGAGAAGCAAGTACCATCTCTAAAAAAAGAAAAGGATGTTTCAGTGATCCCTTGTTTCTTCTCAAACAAAGACACTTTGCTCACATCCATTAATCTCAATAAGAAGGTTTGATTAAATGCTTCATGGATTGATAATGACAAATTAGTGGAGAAGCTGGCACAATGCTGCTAATTGGACACATCATTGAGATTAGGCTTTCAAAAGGATATCCTGGATGAGAATTAGTGCCAAGTTGTTCTTTAAATATCAAAAAATCAAAACCAAAACTTTGGTCGATTTGGCCTCTTGTTATCCATTTTTGTTACTACCTTCATTCTTTACCATTGGAAGTTTGGCTTCACAGTATTTTAAATGCAATTTTTGGAGATTGGGAATACCAGTAGTGCTTACTTAATGACCTCAAACCTCATAAAAGAGATGACCTCGATTTTATAAAACATATCCAATTGAATTGCCAAGTTCTATTTGCTACAAAAGCCTTTGTCACATACAAACACGCTGAGAAGATGGGCTCTTATAATAGCCGTTTTTTGGGCTAACTATTGGATACCTTTTTATTCTTCATTTGGCTGATCATCTAAGCCACTTCTTACTTCTTAGGATTAATTAACTTCCTCATTATAAAGGCATGTGAAGGAAGAATAGAAAATCAGAGAGCCTGTCTCTTTCGGTGCATGGGCAATCTTTGATTAATACTAATTTGTCAACATTAGATCAGTAAAAAAACTGGAGAGGTTCCTTACTGATCTCTTGATATTCTAATAACCTCTGTTTTCCCTGGGGACTTACTGATTTTATCAATTCTCCTGGATTTTTCTGATAGATTATATCCTGCCCTGAAAAAAACACATGCTTAATGCACTTTTTTCTGCATATCACTCACCTTGTAAACTGCATGCTTTGAAATATAGAGAACTCATTATGCCAGCCAAAAGGAAAAGGAAACAAGCAAAGAATGAAACACTAAGCAGTTAAATCTGACTGTAGAACTAAAGCTACATTTCCAATTCTAGATAGCAACCTCCAAATAATGTCGAGTTAAATGATTGCAGAAAAAAACAGAAAAACACTTTGCATCAAAGTATTACTCACAAATCTGTCATGGGAAGCATGTGATCGCCGAAAGAAAAATCGATGGCAAAGCACAATTGCAGTTGCAATTGTTGTCTGTGGCCTACAAGAAGGATGCAAGTTAGAAAAGCCTCAAGGAAATACAAAACAAATTGTAGCATCTAATTGTATCTGTCTAAGACAACCCTGGATCTACAGAAACCCATGAGAGAAGATATCTGGAGAAACATATCGCCTTTTACAAGAGATAATGATGTGTCAAAATTATTTAGAAATCAAACTGAAAAGGCTAAAGCCTACACCAAGACAATCAGAAAGATCATATGGAGAAGAGCAATGGACTGATATCATGCATTTGATATCAGCCAATTATAAAGAAACAGATTGCAAGTATTAATAATAAGATTAATAAAACTATTCTTGAAAATTCATAGAAAACAAATCTATCGCGTACTACAATAATATTAAGAAAACTATTCTTAAAAATTCAGAAAATAAATACATCACATACTACGATACTACAAAGACAACCCTTTAATCAGCTTTTGAATGTTACAAATTTCAGGCACTCTATAAAATTATTACGGTTCAGAGTCCAGAACAAAATCTACGAGAAAATATTTTTATAGACAAAACCAGGATATATGTTTGCAAGTGGAAATTCTTAAATGGCATCAAAGTTACACACCACACAAAGCTGCTAATCAAATGAAAACGTACACAGAAGGCTTGCTCCCATACATACATAAAATCAAACTCCATAATTGTTCATCGGAATCATAAACAAAGTAACTAGGCATAGGAGGACCATCGACAGTTAGGACCTTAAACTAGACTATCACTGAACCAACCCAAAAAACCATAACAGTGCACACATAACGACAGAGGAGCAACACATAAACATAAGTTGTTCACCATTCACATAAGCAATGTTCCTGATCAATGAATTAATGGCCGCCATATAAACAGTATTGGAAAGGGGAAAAATTACTATCTGGAGATTCAATCCATCCTCTAGAGAAGCCCAAACCCTATGAAGAGTCGATGCCTTGGTAAAGAGCCCAGAAGTTTCAATGGGAAGATCCTCGGTAATAGTGCTATGCAGAAAAGCAAAAAAACCTAGTAATGAGTTCAAAGCAATAGACTTGACTGCAAAAATACTATGATTACTAAACTAAGCCATATTAAAAGGCAGTAAGATACCAAAGTAAAAACATGATACGATATTAGGACTGGAAAAAGGGATAAAAGTGAAACAACCTAATTGACAAAAACATATGAAGTATTTAGCAAATAAAAATCAACGATCCAAACGGAAAGTGTGCACAAGTCTAAAACACCTTCAAACAAAAACATATCGCATTACAAGATTTTGCAGAAAGTAAACCTATTCGAGGATGGCTTCTCCCATAATCAACGCCCAAATGGGCAGCCTATAAAATCTTGTCCAGTAAATACAGAGCAGAATATTAAGATTTTACTATTTGTAGTTATTAATAGATTCTGCCTGCCATTAGATTTGAATCCGAGATCCAGCCACTGCCAACCGCCGAGTACCCCATGCCAAGAAACTTCTAGTCAATAAGTCCTTGAACTCAGCCATCTTAACGGAGGTTAATAATTTCTGGAGCCTGAACCCCACCATCCCAGAACAGAAATATACATACAAGAATCAACGATACTCAACACCCTGTAGCCTGAATAAATCGAACAAAGAAGGGATGCAGAAACACCTTAAAAGTCAAATTTTCTGGACTATTTTTGGAGCCCCGAGAGTCACCAACTCAAAGTTTTAGAAAAGAAACTTTATTTTTAAACAAAAAATAAAAGATCGCCCATAATCAACATTCCAAACAAGAGTAACAGGAATAGGGTTTTATATAGACCTTTACAAAAAAAGAAATTTGAGTGTCACAATGTAGTTACTGGCATGACCTTAACAATCATTGCAATCCTGACACAGGGATCCAATTAAGCCATTAAATTCATAGAAACTACAGATTTTAGGTAAAAGAATCCAGACTTCATTCGTATACTACCAAAAAGTAAAATGAAAAAATTCAAGAAAAAATTGCCCTAATCGTTGATAGATAATTTAAGTGCATAATATCGTAAAAAGTTTTTACTTTTTAATAGAAACATTTAAAGGGATCATTGATAAATAGTTCAAGTACATAATATCCCCAAAAAATAAAAAATAAAAAGGAGCAATTTTTTAGATTATAAACGGAAATACTTACAGCTGCAAGCGCGCGCCCAATGTTTGAAGAAAAGCCACGTAGGAACATCTGAGAAACGTCTCCTTCTGCAAATCAATCCCATCTCTTCTTGAAGGTGACAATCTCTCAATGGCCTCCCTTGTATAATAACAATCAGATTCAGATCCTTCGCTGCAACTCGTCTCCTCTTCACCAACCCTAAACCTATTACTATTATTATTAGTATCTTCTATCAAAGAAGGCATACAGAGGTTTTCATCCTCTGTCCTACGTACCAAAGGAAGAACAGAATAGGAGTTATGAAAATAGGCCTCCCTTCTTTTCTTGTGAGGAGGCCCATTATTACCCACATCCTCAAATCTCCTGCCAAAATGATCAGCCCTACTGTAGAAGTTTCCTTCAAACCAAGGGCCCCTTGCAGTATGAGAATTTTGGATTTGGGCCATGGCAGACAATTGCAAAAACAAAACCCAATTCAGAGATCAGATGAGCTCAAACCAGAACAAATTTAATCCCAATTCTGGTAACAATCAACCAGGATAACACACTAAATAATAATCCGAGGAGGGCACAACCATAACGTGTCTATCTATTTTGGTTACCTACTTATATAGCAAAACACCATCTTTTTTTCAATTATTTATAGAAAGCACATCCTCCATGCGGCAATTCTTGAGATGGGTGATGGTGCGTGTAAGTTTCTAATGCTTCCCCACCTAGGATTTGAGGTCTAGTCAACAAATACCCATTTGTTTTTTCTCGTGAATGGATCAACTTTGGATTGCCCTGTTTTTTCAGCCTGATGAGAGGGGTTTGGTACCTATTCCATTTACCTAAGAACATCCTAGCTAATTTTGACGTGGTTAACCACCAACTAGGGGATACTTGCAATTGTAAGTTAAGTTAATTATTATTCTATTGGTTTTATAAAAATGTGTCAAATTTATGTTGACTTTTTGTTACGTGAGTTAAAAAAAATCAATGGATAAGATCGGGGTAAGATTTAGAGATAATAACAAGATATTTTGTTATTATTATTACAATGGATAAAGATTTATTATAATAAAGGTAAAAGTTCATTTGCATATTTATGTTTATTATATATGTGTATAGTCATTATGTATTCATTTGTATTATGTATTATGTATAATGGATCAAAAAAATAAAAATATTATTTGCTTTCAAATAAATGTGAGTCATTATATTAGAAGTATAAATACAATTGATTGATGCATGTACATTTTAGATTTGAACAGTGACTTATTTGTATAATTGTGTGTTGAAAAAATTTCAACATTTTAACACACTTTTAAAATATTTGAAGTATTTCTCACTCTGACAAGATCGATCTTCATGTATATTTGATAGGCATAGGTTTATTTGCATAATTGTGTGTTGAAATAGGTTAGGGATTCAAATCACAACTTATTTGCATAATTGCATGTTGAAAAATACACTATGTTTTCAATATTTCAACACACTTCAAAAATAGTCTAAGTTTCTATATGTGACAAGATAGGCACGCATGTATATTTGATGGACGTGAGCTTATTTGAATAATCATGTGTTGAAGTAGGTTGAGTTCAAATCATGACTTATTTGTATAATCACATGTTGGAAAACACATTATATTTTTCAACATTTCAACAAATTTCAAAAATGTTTTAAATATTTCTCTTAGTGACAAGACAAACATGAATATATATTTGATGGGCATAGGCTTATTTGCATAATTTTGTATTGAAACAAGGCATAGGTTTGAGTCATGACTTAATTACATAATCATGTTAAAAGACTATTATATTTTTTGACATTTTAACCCACTTTCAAAAATACTTCAAGTATTTCTCTAAGTGACAAAATAGAGATGCATATATATTTGATGGGCATAGGTCTATTTGCCTAAATGTGTGTTGAAAAATACAATATGTTTCTCGAAATTTTAACATAGTTCAAAAATAATGAGTATTTCTCTAAGTGACAAGATACGAATGTATTTTTCAATATTTCAACACACTTCAAAAATATTTTAAATATCAATCTAAGTGATGAGAGGGGCATGCATATGTATTTGATGGGTATAGGTATGTTTGGTATGAAGAATAATCTTATGTTATAATAAAAGGATAATTTTTGTTCTTATTTAATGACTTTCTTGCAAATAGTACCTTTAATGACAAAGTTATATAAACTCTTACAAGTCAAGTACCTATAAAGATAAAGCAATATAAACTCCACCTAATGCTTACTTCATAATTTGAGCAATATAATTAATAGCAACTTTACCTAAATTGTATGCTTATGCCATCTACATAAGTCAAATTTCACACAACATGTACAAACAAATGTTCATTTTTTTCTAATGTCAAATTCTAATTTAATATTATGATTAGGTAAAACTTGCAGGTTATTATTATCTTTAAAAAGCAAGGGTTGTAATGTAACTTTTGTCCCTACCAAGATTGTTTGTTGGTAATTTTTTGTTTTAATTTTTGTTTGAAGTATTAGTCATGGGAGGAGGAATGCACATAACCCATAGTTTTTAATTTTGATTTTGATTGAAAGAAACATTGATAATGGGAAGAGGAATGCATGTATGATCTTAAATGTAAATTTGATAGAAAGGTCTTGTTCCATACAAACCTAGAAAATTTCACAATGACAATTGAAAAATAAGATTGAGTAATTATTGCATGACAAACAATGTATTGTTAATAAGAAAGAAAAAAAGAATAATAACAAAGATGAACATGCATGGTATATATGCTCCCAAATATATTTAAAAGAGTTGTAGGAATCTAATTATCTTTTCCTTTTGCATGCTTGTTGACATGTGGATCCTAGAGTGTGCAATGAGAATCCTAGATTATGAGTGACAAGGAGATGGCTTTACTCCTTGTATTAGCTTACAATACCATTTTTTCCCTACTCATTCCTTCTATGACCAAAATAGACTAATTTGTGTAGGCTACAAGAAGACAAACAAACTGGAATGTCCTTTTTTAAAATTTCTAACAATTCCACACAAAAAATATATATATATATATATTTTTGATGTAATATTCAAATAAATAAATACTGAATAAATGTAATATTGTAGCCAATAATAATGAATAAATTATTCACAAAATATTATTATAGAATGTTATTTAAATAATATTCATTAACTTTCAAGTAAGATAAAAAAGGAACTCAATTCAAATTGGATCATTGCACTATAGATGAAATAATCAAAATAATTAAAATATCATAACACTTCAATTGCTCTTCTTTGAGTTGTTGTGTTGTCATGACTTCCCATGACTCCTTGCAAATTTAGTGACTCACCTTTAGATGGTGTAATATCTTTTTAAGATTATGAGTTATTTGAAGAAGTTTCTTTGAAATTTATAAGTGGAGATAGATATCGAAGGTTTTAGCAACCCTTATTTTTGTAATGATAAGTACCCTTATGCCTCCCACTTGTTGATCCAAGTCAACATTGACTTCAAACTAACTTTTTAGGTTGACATAGACCCTGTATCCATTGATTATTCTCTCTTAAATTCATATGCCCTCCTTACAATAAAGTAAAATATCCTTGTAACCTAGTAGTACGACCAACTACCTTTTGGTATGACTGGTTCTTTTTATTGATCCCAAATAAAATATTTAATTTTGGACTATTTGGAAAATCACTGTGAATAAAATATTAAAAAAAAGTATTTTTAGATCTCCTTATAAAATCCTAAATCAACATACATTGACCCCTATGTGAAGCCAACCATGAGAACTAGAAGGTTTTCATCTTTTGATTCCTGAATAAACTGTGAGAGTCCTCGTCCTCAAGATGAAAGATGCACCAAAGCTCTAAGCTTTCCAAAATGAGGGTTTCTAGAAATTGATAGAGTTAGCGTACAAGTTATTATTTTCCTAGTGGGCTATTTATTTTCCCTAAAATCATAGGCTTTTCCTACATTTGTATTAAGCTTGCTTAGGTTAATAAAGTGACTTTAAGTAGGTGAGTGGTTAATTCGAGGTGTCACCTATTGCAAGAATTTTCTCTTGGTCTCCTTGTGTTGTGCAGCATAACACTTGGGTTCATGACATGGCTTAATTGCCTCTCGTGGATCTTGTATAAATCTGGTGGTTGTATTGGGCATTAACAGGTCGATCTTTTGGTGCACCGAAAACCACCAATGTAACAATTGGTATCAAAGTCAATGTCATGGGTTCCCTTACTTGCGTTGGGGGTGGGGATTGTTGCAAGAATTATCTCTTAGTCTCCTTGTGTTGTGTAGTGCAGCGCTTGGGTGACATGGCTTAACCGCCTCCCGTGGATCTTGTATAAATTTGGCAGTTGTATTGAGCATTAACAAGTTGATATTTTGGTGCAACGACAACCACCAATGAACATCACCATCCTACAAGGGCGTTCCCATTTTCTATCTTGTGAAGATACTTTGTTATCTTTAGACCACTTGGTGGTCACTCCCTATTAGGTAGTTTTTCCACCTACACCCTCTCCCTAGTTTATATAAATTCACTACCTAGCTTGTACTTTCACTCTTATTATAGCCTCTTTTGGTGAGCTCCTAATGTAATTTTGGCATCCTTCTATTTTCATATCTCTTAAAATCACTAGTTTTATTTTGTTTATGCATTTATAGCTTTTGTAGCTTAGAATCTATCATAATAATTTTATGATTATTCATCTATTTTAGATTTCTAATTGAATCGTATAAAAAAAGGGTTCACCCCAAATGGGATTAATCAAATGGAGGAACCCAATTTTTGTTTGCTATATGTTTCACTCAATTATGAGAGATAAAATGCATAAATAACAATCAAAACACAAACCTAATTGTTATAACAACAAAAAGGAAGGTTTTCAAATGCTAAAATGATGTGTACCTTGTTGAAAAGTATTGTTTTGGGCCTCACTAAGGGCTCATTCACCCAGTCCAACAAATGGCTCCCTATTAGGGTTCTAGAAAATCAATTTTGAGATCCTATTCTTCAATGTCTGCACTCCAAGATCCCAGGTGCTCAACTCCCAAAAGTCATAAATAATTCTTGTAGAGTACTTTTTGTGATCTTGCAAGTAAGATGACAACTTTTACAACTTTGCAATCTTGACAACTTTTACAAATTTTATTATGTACTTGATCTTCAATCTAAAATCTGCAATCACACATCAAGAGAGAAGAACAATTGTTGATTGTTAGGGAATAGGGGTTTTCCTTGGTCAAACCTTATTTTGGTAATTAAACCTTGTAATGAAATAATGCATAAAGCAAAGATGAATGAACAACAATGTGTACAGAAACTCACCAATCCTTAATTGAACCTTGGAGTATAAATCTTAAATGAAGCATGAATTAGCCTCAATGTATGTATAAACTTCACATAAGATAATGGCTTTGAAGACTTGAACTTGATCACCAATGCTACAACATCACACTAGCTCAGCAACATGCATGACTTTGACATGATGATATGACCTTTGATTGTTGTAATAAAAACTTGATAATCTACCCTTGAATGCCTTCTTGAATTCTCTATAATGCTCTTGAAGTGCTCTCTTGATCATAAATTTGCTATTAGGACTTGCTCGGAAAGCTTCTTAGATAAACTATGTGAAATTACCTTATATTTATACTTATCTTAAGATTTAATCCCAAAATTGAAATAACACAAGCCAACATCAGATCTAGGATTTAAAATCATTAAAATCCTGCCAAGAATAAGTTCAAAAAGGGGTGTCCTAAGTTAAGGAGGACCCATTCACCCCTAGCACACTCAACTAGGACAAGTTTTAGGGACATGAAATAACATGTAAAAAGGGGGTCCTAAGACCTAGGAAGGACCCATTAGCTAGGTGGTGAATGGTGATGCAAGATAGGGTGGTTTCCAACTCCTCTAAACACTCCTTGACTGATTATGACTAATCCAACTTCACATTTGGGTGACTCCCTTCATTAGGACTTTTGAAACTTAGCAGGTTAGGAGACACAATTATTCAACTATATCTCCTTATATAGTTTTCTTCATGAAATTCACAACACACCTTTGGGGACCCATTACCCTACTCTACAACATGTCAACAACCTGACCAAGGTTGCTTTGGACTGAACCACTCCAAATTGACCTTCTTTGCTCCACCATGGCCTAAATAGGCCTCTTTTACAAAGCAAGTCCCTCAAGGTTCTCTTTCCCAGCCTCAAAACCAACATGCAACTTGAGCATAAAACTTCAAACACAACAATCTATCACCCATTATCCTGAATCAGTCTTAAAACTAACCGGTCTCCACAAAAATCAGGTTTTTCATTAATGGACAGTCACCTTGTCAACCCAAACTCTCGTTCCTAAGCTCATCCTGCTTCACCACCCTACCAAAAAATGACAAAAACATTATTACACACTCCTATAGGCCCATGCCACGTACCTATAGCGTTCAATAATGGTGGAATGGCCTTCAATGTCTCATTTTGTTTACAATCCCTTAAAACCCTAGTGGCAGAGTAGTTTCTAGAAAATGCAGTAAATCTCCGTTCTTACTAAATGAAAACCTATCCAATATGAATTAAATTGAAGCTAGCTCAAAGGGCTACTTAATTACCCAGGTTTTTCATCGATTAGTGATTGTACAGGTCATACAAAATAGTAAGAAACTCAGGATTTCAAAAACAACACATAAAAAAGCAGAACTTTCTTATTCCAACTTCAAAATATTCTTGTCTTCAACATATCTCAAGTTTTTTCCACCTTTTAGTGACTTTACAGCTTGCTACATCATTCCAAATGGAATTCAAACATATTTGATTGTTGGACTTCCAACTGCCCCCCTAATTTAGGCACAAAATACTAACTTGTTTCATAATATTAATGTAAATATTGAGACCTCTCCTAAATCGAACCACAGTGGTTTCTACAACATGAATTTGACCACCTTGGCCTTATTACAAAACACAAAATACCATTTCACAAGATTGGGCCTTAATCACAAGGCAAAATAGACCAAAACTATGACAACTAGGAAAACAGTGAAGGTGCTTTGCACCATACACCCGGGGATGAAAGGATTTCATTCCCCTGATGAAATGAGGTCTTCAAAAAAGACTCCATGCTGAGCAATGTCCTCTTCTATCATCCAGGTAGCATCTTCCTCAGGCAGTCCATGCCACTTTACCAAATGCTCTCTATAAACCTTTCTCCTTGTTCTTTTCACCTCCCTTGAGTCCAACACAGCTTCAAGTTTCATTGGCTAAGTAGGTGGAAGATATTTGATCCATTCTCCTTCATCTTTTATAGGTTCACTTGCTTCTTTACCTGCAAAATCAGTTCCCTTGAAGGGATAGAGGTCAGTTACATTGAAAATTGGTGAGATTGCAACTCCTTGTGGGAGTTCAATCTCATATGCATTGTTGCCATACTTGTGGACCACCTTGCAGGGTCTTATCTTCTTCATCATCATTTTAGTGTACTTCCCTTTAGGTAATATTTTTTTTCTCATATGTGCCCATACTAGATCACCCACTTTAAACTGTACATCTTTTCTTTTCAAGTTTGTTCTCTCCTTATACTTGGAATCATGCTTTTCAAGTGTCTCCTTGACTTGTTTGTGTATCTCATGCATGGACACAACAAAATCCTCACCTCATGCACTTATTTTATTCATTCCCATCAAGTCTCTCAACTCACAAACACCCCTTTGATGCATTCCATAAACAAATTCAAATGGACCTCTCCCCATACTCTGATTGATGGAGTCATTATAGGCATATTCTGCCTGTGGCAATATCAAATCCCATGACTGATTGTGCTCCTTAGTTAAAAACCTTAATAAATTTCCCAATGACCTATTAACAACCTTAGTTTGACCATCGGTTTGAGGATGGTAGGCAGAGTTGAATGACAAATTGGTTCCTAACTTTTTCCACAATGTTCTCCAAAAATGGCCAATGAACTTGGCATCCCTATCAGACACTATAGATAATGGTAGCCCATGAATTCTAACAATCTCCTTAAAGAATAGGTGTGCAATATGTGATACATCATTAGTTGATTTGTAAGCAATAAAATTTTCCATCTTACTAAACCTATCAACCACCACATACACACTGTAATAACCCCTAGAAGTTCTTAGCGAACCTAAAACAAAATCCATGCTTATTGCTTCCCATGGTCTGCTTGGTATGGGTAAAGGCTGATACAACCCAACATTAGAACTTGTTACCTTTTCTCTTTGAAAAATAACACAACCTTCTACATACCTCTTGACATCTAAATGCATCTTGGTCCAGTAGTAAAATCTCTTGATGTGATCCAAGGTCTTATCATGACCGAAACGTCCACCAAGGCTCCCACTATTCTTTTCTCTAACTAGACTCTCCCTCATAAAGCATTTTGGGATGCATAACTGAGCTCCCTTGAAGAGTAACCCATCTTGTATCACATAGTCCTCATATTCTTTATGAAATGAACCTTGAGACTATTCACAAATTACAAACACATCATGGAAATCTTCATCAAATTGATACATACCTTTGAGTGATTCCACACCCACACTATGAAGTTGCACCTCTTGCACTAATATTTCCCTCTTACTTAGAGCATTTGCCACCTTGTTGGCTTGTACTTTCTTGTGTTTTATGGTAAATGTGTAAGATTGCAAGTACTCCACCCATTTCATGTGCTTATGGTTCAATTTCTCTTGGCTGTTTAGAAAACTTAGAGCATGGTTATCTGTGAACACCACAAATTCCTTAGGGAGCAGGTAGTGCCTCCATTTCTTGAGGGATTGCACCATGGCATACAGTTCTAGATCATATGATGAGTATTTTCTCTTTGCCTCATTCAATTTTTCACTAAAGAAGGCAATAGGATTTCGTTCTTGGCTTAGCACTGCCCCTATGGCTAAATTACTAGCATCACATTCTATGATAAACACTTTAGAAAAATTAGGTAGACTAAGTATGGGTTGTTGTGTTACCTTTTGTTTCAAGTATTCAAAATTTTGATCAGCTTCCTTGGTCCACTAGAATTTGCTCCTTTTCTCTCCTTTAATAGTGTTTATCATTGGTTCTATGTTGTGACTAAACCCCCTTATAAACTTTTAGTAGAAGCTTGCCAGGCCATGAAAACTCCCCACTTCTCCCACTATTTTTGGTGTAGGCCAATTAAGAATTGCTTCAACCTTCTTTGGATCCATTTTTAGGTTACCTCCTAAGATAAACAAAGCCCAAATATATTAGCTCTTGCTTCATCCATTCACACTTCTTGAGGTTAATCATGAGCTTCTCTTCATGTAGCTTTCCCAACACTTTGTTCAAGTGCTTTGAGTGTTCTTCCCTTGTTTTGTTGAATATCAAGATATCATCTAGGTATACTACTACAAAATTGTTAATGAAATCTCTTAACACCTCATTCATGAGTCTCATGAATGTGCTAGGGGCACCTCTCTAATCCTTATCTGGTGGTAGCCACTTTTTAAATCTATCTTGGAGAAGTATGTTGCCCTTGCTAAACTGTGTATGAGGTCTTCCATCTGAGGTATAAGAAACCTATACCTAATGGTTATCTTGTTAATGGCCCTTGAATCTATACAGAGCCTCCATTCACCATCTTTTTTAGGTGCCAAAATTGTTGGCACAACACAAGGACTGAGACTTTTCCTCACTAGGCCCTTGTCTAAAAGTTCTTGCACTTGTTTCTTAATTTCCTCATTTTGTTGAGGTGTCATTTTATAAGCAACCTTGTTAGGAAGGCTTGCACCAGGAACTAGATCTATATGATGACTTACATCACAGATTGGAGGTAAAGAACTTGGTAACTCCTTCATCATTATGTGCTCATACCTATCAAGTAGAGTGTGCACTTCCTTTGGGGCTTCTTTCTCACCGTCCTCTGCTACTACCTTTGAAATTGGTTTCCCAATAACAACAAACCCAATCTTGTCTTCTTCCAAGTCTTTTAGGAACTCCTTCCCCTTCACCATCATCACATTAGGTCCTTCATGGACTGTACACTTGTCTTCCTGTAGTGGCTCTAATTTGATTTGCACTCCATCTTTTTCAATTTGATACTCATTCTTGAAACCATCATGTTGTGATTTCATGTTATATTTCCATGGCCTACCAAGAAGTAGGTGGCACACATTCATGGGTACAATGTCACAGAGCATCATATCCTTATAAGGACTAATGGAAAACTCCACATAAACCTGCTCATTCACAAGAACTTGTTGTCCCTTGTTCAACCATGAAATTTCATAAGGATTAGAGTGGGGTATCCTTTTCAATCTAAGATTTTCTACCATTTCCAAGGATGCAATATTATCAGTGGAGCCAGAGTCAATAATGACCTTACATACCTTTCCTTGAACTTTGCAAGTTGTTTTGAATAAATATTTTCTTTGAGGTGGCTCCTTTGAGGTAGGCACTTTTATCAACGTCCTCCTAATCATCAAAGTCTCCCCTAGTTTTGGCTTAGCTCGGAGAGTTGAAGGTCATGCACAAGAAGTTACACTCTCTACCTCTTCTTCTTCATGAACAAGTTGAGTTCTCCTTTCCCCACCTTGGTAGCTCGAACTTTGTTTATTTGGACACTTCCATGAAGGATGCCCATATTGGTTGCAGTCAAAACATTTCCCTGAAAAGGAATTAGATCCTCTTGTTGGTTCATTGAACCTGCCTCTAGCTCCTGGCCTTCTTCCCCTAAAGGCCCCTCTTGTTTCTCCACTTTTTTCTTGAGTGATGCCTTGTTCACTTTGTGTCTTTTGGAAGGCTCTTCCTCCAGGATTACCTCTACCTCTGAAGCTTTTACCTTTGCCCCTAGTTTGTTTTTCCAACCTCCTCTTTATCTTCTCTTCAGCCTTGGTTGCCACTTGGAAGCACTCTTCCACTATTCCAAGAGTCATCAAATTGATTTCATCTTG
This sequence comes from Sequoiadendron giganteum, assembly GCA_007115665.2. Classification (NCBI taxonomy): domain Eukaryota; kingdom Viridiplantae; phylum Streptophyta; class Pinopsida; order Cupressales; family Cupressaceae; genus Sequoiadendron; species Sequoiadendron giganteum. The sequence continues at coordinate 88,369,383 of CM021110.1, read as the reverse complement.
GATTGTACCCCTCAATCCATTCAGGTATCTAGCCACTCTTTCTTTCTCATTCTCCATATTCCCTGACCTTATGGTCAATTTATGAAATTCCTTTGTGTAGGCAGCCACATCCAACTCTCTTTGCCTCAAGCTTTGCAGTCTTCTATAGGTTTTTACTTCATATTCAATAGGTAAGAATTGGTGCTTGATCTTTTACACCATCTGGTCCCATGAATTGATTTTTGGCTTGAAGTTATGTACTCTCTCTTCTTGAGTGTAATTCCACCAAGTTAGAGCTGGTCCTTTGAGCTTTGTCTTAGCCAATTTAACTTTCTTGTCTTCATAAATCTCCTTGAACTAGAAGTAATTGTCAAGAGCATCAATCTACTCTATGAATTCTTCTCCATACATCTTTCCTCCATTCATAGGGATTTCTATTTTCACTTCTTGAGCCTCTCATCTTGCTGCCTTAAGCATCTGCAAGAACTTTTTGTCTTCGGTCCCCAACTCCTGTTGGGGTTTTGCTTGAGAGTTTTCCTCTTCACCCTCCTCTTCAGGGCCACTCACCTCAATGATACCCTTATCTCTCTTTTCATTTCTTTTAAGAGCTTCCATCCTTTCTCTCAAGGTTCTGATTTCTTTAGCAACTGTTGTGCTACCCATCTTTGGAGGCATTTTTGATTATTCCTTGATCACTTTTACTTGAACTTTCAAATTATTTTCCAAACAAGCTGACAGCCTATGCTCTGATACCACTTGATGCAAGATAGGGTGGTTTCCAACTCCTCTAAACACTCCTTGACTGATTATGGTTGATCCAACTTCATATTTGGGTGACTCCCTTCATTAGGACTGTTGAAACGTAGCAACTCGGGAGACACACTTATTCAACTATATCTCCTTATATAGTTTTCTTCATGAAATTCACAACACACCTTTGGGGACCCATTACCCTACTCTACAACATTTCAACAACCTGACCAAGGTTGCTTTGGACTGAACCACTCCAAATTGACCTTCTTTGCTCCACCATGGCCTAAATAGGCCTCTTTTACAAAGCAAGTCCCTCAAGGTTCACTGTCCCAGCCTCAAAACCAACATGAAACTTGAGCATCAGACTTCAAACACAACAATCTATCAGCCCTTATCCTGAATTAGTCTTAAAACTAACTGGTCTCCACAAAAATCAGGTTTTTCATTAATGGACAGTCACCTTGTCAACCCAAACTCTCGTTCCTAAGCTCATCCTGCTTCACCACCCTACCAAGAAATGAAAAAAACATTATTAAACACTCCTATAGGCCCATTCCATGTACCTATAGCGTTCAATAATTGTGGAATGGCCTTCAATGTCTCATTTTGTTTACAAACCCTTAAAACCCTAGTGGCAGAGTAGTTTCTAGAAAATGCAGTAAATCTCCCTTCTTACTAAATGAAAACCTATCTAATATGACTTAAATTGAAGCTAGCTCGAAGGGATACTTAGTTACCCAGGTTTTTCATCAATTAGTGATTGTACAGGTCGTACAAAATAGTAAGAAACTCAGGATTTCAAAAACAACACATAAAAAAGCAAAACTTTCTTATTCCAAATTCAAAATATTCTTGTCTTCAACATATCTTGAGTTTTTTTCCACCTTTTAGTGACTTTACAGCTTGCTACATCATTCCAAATGGAATTCAAACATATTTGATTGTTGGACTTCCAACTACCCCCCTAATTTAGACACAAAATACTAACTTATTTCATAATATTAATGTAAATATTGAGACCTCTCCTAACTCAAACCACAAGTGGTTTCTACAAAATTAATTTGGCCACCTTGGCCTTATTACAAAACACAAAATACCATTTCACAAGACTAGGCCTTAATCACAAGGCAAAACAGACCAAAACTGTGACAACTAGGAAAACAGTGAAGGTGCTTTACACCAAATGGGTCCTAGGTCACTAGCCTAGGACTCAAACCTTGGCAAATTAAGTGTTATGAAACATTATTAATGAGTGTCAGTATTTATCCTTCAAAAATGCAATAAATAAGGCTTGGATTTGAATTTAAGGGGCAAATTAAGGCAAATTACACCTCAATTAATTAATAAAGCCCTGGATTACTGTGAAAATGTAAATAAACACTTTACAACACCCTAAAAAAGGCACCATTAAGTACATTTTATTAAAAAGGGTCCTAGACTTAATGTGAATATGTAAAACAAATTAAAACACTAAATCAAGGCAACATTAGGTTCATTTATTATTCCCAAATTAAGGAAAAAGGGATACTTTTTTTGTTACTACATTTTGCCCCCGATTTAGTGAGAGTTAGCCCCCACGAAAAACTCACACTAAAGTAGACATTCAAGACACTTATGTATGCAAAAATGAAAAAGATACATACTCATACCCTATCAAAGACCAAGAAAAATAAAGGATCAAGCATCAACCATTCCAACGCGATTGGAAACATGGATGTTTGTTTGAAACAAGGATCAATCTTTGACAGTCTATCTAACACAATGTGGACCAATTCTAGGTTGTTTGTTTGTAACGTACGTGCTCACTCTAGGGTAGTGGAACCTTAGGTCATCCACTAGATGAATATCCTGAAAAGGTGGCAAATGAGAGAATCATATTAGCCTCCCATACCATACTGAAGTTATCCTCCTCATTACTTTGATAAGGCACCACAATGTTAAATGCTTTTTAATGTTATGTCTATTGGTTTTTGTTCAAGGGGATCTTTCTTTGTGTAAGGTATTCTTCTTAGGGAACATTGTGCCTAATGTCTCCAAGAGAGGACAAGTCAAGAATATCAGATTGCCACTTATGGGATACCTCATTTTGCATCATGCCGCTAAGGGAATTGTATGCTTAGAAATATCACATTCTTGGAGGACATCAAACCCAATGACACCACCAATAAAAGGGCACATCACAAGAAAGAACATCACACCATGAAAAATGCAAAATGTTGAAATATTTCATCGATGTATGCCCCCACTTTAAAGTGGTTTCTAACACCATTTTTGTGAGCAACTACTTTAAACTAGCCAATGTTTTTTCCTAAGATATGAGAGCTTTCCTCAGAAAACCCTATGCCAAGTCATATATTTCTAAAACAAAGCTATGCCATGAACAAGGAGGAAGGGGTTTCCCCCAAGAATACATAGGGGATTTGTGGATTCGGGTTCAATATGTCTTTGCTACAACATTATCATAGAGCACAAAACTATCATCATTTCCCAAATACTCATAGAACTGGAAGAATGACACAAAGAGAGAGAAAATAAAGAAAAAGTCTTTCAGATCAACATGGAAGAGGCCTAAATGTCTCAACGCCTTATGTCATCCCCAAAGGAAAACACAAGACAAAGACAAGATAAAGGATAATATTTTGGTTCAACATGGAAGAGACCTAAATGTCTCAATGCCTTGCATCATCCCCAAAAGGAAAACACAAGACAAATGAAAAGGTAAAATATTTATGACATAGGGAAGAATGTAGGTACATATAGAGGAATGCACAAAAAGAGAGATCCATCAAATGAAACATCATGGGGATCACATTATGCACATAAAATCATATAAAGAAACATGAAAAAGAAAATAGAGCAAAAGACTAGTAAGGCACGTGTGAGTCAACCTATAGTAGGTCATTCACATCCCAATCTCGATCAATATAAATGGAAGGCGGAAAACTAGCCAAAGGGACAACAACAAATGCCGAAATAGGGGAAGCACCAAGTTCAATACTCTTATTAGGATATTTATCATTTAAGCTCGTAGAAGAGGAAAATAATGTATTCAATTCGGTATGCACTTGTTCATCAATTTTTGCAATGTCAATGTTATCATCTAGATTAATCACAACAGGAGGTTGAATGATAATTTCTCTTGAAGTTTCTTGTTTACATTGTGGCAAGGCTATAGAGCTATCATGCATTACTTCAAGTAAGTTCATATTTTATTTTCTTTGTTCTTTTCTTCTTGATTTTGTAACATACAATCAATAGCACAACGTTTATGCCTATGCTCTCTAGCATTTTGGTTTCATTTCAATCAATTGTCAATTTTTTATTGTGTAGGAGTGGGTTTGTCAACCATAGGTTTATTTTCTTCCTTCGGGGGAAGAACGAAAGGAACCATAGGAGGTTGTTCAACCACTTTCTCTTTAGCTTTGTAAACTTGTTTGATTTTAGAAGGCACAACAAGATTGTTTTGGTTGTCTCATGGTCATTGTAGGAAATTGCAGGAGGTTTTGTTATAGGTTGCTCTTGGATTTTTGGAAGGAATTTTGGTTCAATCATTGTTTCATCAAGGATAGGCAGCTCAATCACGGGCTGAGGCATATTTCTAAGGGATAATTCTGCTATATGCTTTACCTTGAACTTTTGATATGATTTAAAAAATAAGTCTTATTGAGGTCTAATAGGTTCAATAAGCTTGGGACAAAATAAATCCAATGAAAATTTCCCTCAAGAAGACACAAGATCAAATCTACTATGATGCACAGTAAAGATATCATGGCCAAAGGGAAATTTTAAACAGTTATGCACAACCGAGGGGATGAAATTCATGGAGTGAATTCATGGGTAGTCTAACTTCACACGAAATTGGTTCGATGATGGGATGATGGTGAATGAGACATTTAATGTTTTCGGTCCAACTTTTAAAGGGAGATCTATCAAGCCAATTGTAGGAAAAGCAAAACCATTACGTGTCTTGATCTATGTTTTCAATTTATCATATGTATCTTGATAGATTTCATGCACAAATAGGAATTATTTGGTGATCACATTCTCTCCACAGACAGGATCAATTGATATCCCATTAGTGGGCTTGTTATTGATTCTTCCAACTATGTAAAGAGGACCATCAGGAGCATGTTTAAGTATGTCTTTTTGTGAGAAAGCAATATCAAGAGACACTTTAGTTGAGCCCTTATGAGGTATGGCTTCAATAAAGTTGAACGAGGCATGGATATTATTATTGTATTATTTTTTTAAGTTCTCATTTAGGAAGCAAATAATGCTATTGACAATTTGTGTTTCATTTCCAGTTTTAAGCACTTTCCATAGATTTTCTAAAGAGGGAATCATGCTAATATCCATGCTTTCAATAAGGATAAAGTCTTGTAAGTTTTCTAAGCTTTCATCTACTCTTTTTATGTCTTCTTGTGAGAAATTAACATCATGCACATTGGTTTTGGGAAATGGAGTATGCATACTATGATCCATAGAGGGTTGATTATCAACACTATTAGGAAGAGAGTTAGAAAACCCAAGATCTAAGGCGAATGGTATATAGTGGGATGACATGAGCCTTGAACTGCATCTAACAATAATATTACTAATAGGACACTGCGTTTTAAAGATCATACAAGTTTTAAAAACTTAATGTGCAAACCCAAAATGGCAAGAGGCGTGAAATGCACTGCAAGGTCCTAGAATGGAATGCAATTTTTTTAGATTCTAACCAAGGTAATTTGTTGATTACACTATGCAACAATCTGAAAAAATGAAATATTATAAATGCAATTTTGAATTTATACAATGCACTAAATGAAACAAATTAATCTAGATCTAATGAAATGAATGAAACAAAAATTAAACAAACTGAAACAGAGATTTGACAACAACAAACAAAAGCACAAAATTGAAGATTTCAATCTCTAGAAATGCATATTCAGGTTTGATTAGGGACTCATTAGCCAGGAGGCGAATGGGTCCTAGATTAGGGTTTTGAAACTGATTTTTATAGATTTTTAAGCCTTTTCTCATGATCTTTTAGATTCAGGTCTGCTACAGTAAGTTTCAGGTTTAGATTTTTGTAAATGCAATGTGAAATGCAAGTTGAAAATGATGAATTAAAATACCTAGTTTGATATGCAATTTTGTTTTCAATTTTCAAATGCAAGTTTATGTGATCTAAATGATATTCAAGATGACTGATTTCTTTTTGTATTTTTCAGATTTAAAAAATGCAAACAATGGAATCCTAAAACTTTATATGAGATGCAAACTTGAATGTAAACTAAGACACCTTAAATGAGATATAATTCAATGCAAACCGATGCAAGATCTAATCTAAGATGAAAAGGAAGAATAAAAAATAAATAAAAAACTACAATGCTCAACAAGTCAAGTTCACCAAAATGAAACATAGAAAAAGAGGGTTCACCCCAAATGGGATTAATCAAAAGGAGGAACCCAATTTTTCTTTGCTATATGTTTCACTCAATTATGAGAGATAAAATGCATAAATAATAATAAGAAAACAAATCTAATTGTTATAACAATAAAAAGGAAGGTTTTTAGATATTGAAATGATGTGTACCTTATCGAAAAAGTGTTGTTTCAAGCTTCACCGAGGACTCATTCACCCAGTGGCGAATGGGTCCTTGTTAGGTTTCTGGAAATCAATCTTGGGATCCTGTTCTTCAATGTCTGCACTCCCAGATCCCAAGTGCTCAACTCCTGAAAGTCGGAAATAATTCCTATAGAGTACATTTTGTGATCTTGCAAGTAAGATGGCAACTTTGCAATCTTGACAACTTTTGCAACTTTTTTTCTTCACTTGATCTTCAATCTAAAACCTGCAATCACACATTAAGAGAGAAGAAAAATTGTTAATTGTTAGGGAATAGGGTTTTCCTTGGTCAAACCCCATTTTGGTAATTAAACCTTGTAATGAAATAATGCATAAAGGAAAGATGAATGAACAACAATGTGTAGCAACTCACCAATCCTCAATTGAACCTTGGAGTATAAATATGAAATGAAGCATGAAGTGGCCTCAATGTATGTATGAACTTTCAATAAGATAATATCTTTGAAGACTTGAACTTGATCACCAATGCTACAACATCACATTAGCTCAATAACATGCATGACTTTGACATGATGATATGACCTTTGATTGTCGCAATAAAACCTTGATAATCTACCCTCGAATGCCTTCTTGAATGCTCTATAATTCTCTTGAAGTGCTCTCTTGATCATAAATTTTCTATTAGGACTTGCTCATAAAGTTGCTTAGATGAAACTATGTGAAATTAACTTATATTTATACTTATCTTAAGATTTAATCCTGAAATTGAAATAAAAGAAGCCAACATCAGATCTAGGATTTAAAATCATTAAAATCCCACCAAGAATAAAATTTAAAAGGGGTATCCTAAGTTAAGGAGGACCCATTCGCCATAGGGCGAATGGGTCCTAGCACACTCAACTAGGACAAGTTTTAGGGATATGAAATAACATGTAAAAAGGGGGTCCTAGGACCTAGGAAGGACCCATTAGCCAGGTGGAAAATGGGTCCTATGTCACTGGCCTAAGACTCAAACCTTGCCAAATTAAGTGTATGAAACATTATTAATGAGTGTCAGGATTTATCCTTCGGAAAATGCAATAAATAAGGCTTGGATTTGAACTTAAGGGGTCAATTAAGGAAAATTACACCTCAATTAATTAATAAAGCCCTAGATTAGTGTAAAAGTGTAGAGAAACACTTTACAACACCTTAAATAAGGCACCATTAAGTCCATTTTATTAAAAATGGTCCTAGACTTATTGTAAATTCTTGTATTCTCTTTTCTTGTATTTTAATAATTTGGAGAATCAGAAAGGAATTATGAAGATCTATTAACCTCTTTTTTGTATATGTGTTTTTGGTGAGATCTAATGATTGTAGCTATTTTAGTTATAATGACAGTTACCTTTTTTACTATTCCAACACATCCAAAGGCTCCAGAAAGTTAGAATTGGCTTTCATGTTACTCGATTTGGACATTGTATGAGACAATAAGTAAACAAGGGTTTGAATCTCAACTTTGGAAAACAACTTCCATATGAAGCATTTTTCGGCCAACAAAAACTCACCATTGCATCCAAAAGGCCCAAAAACCCCTATTTTGATAAATAATTATCCTTTTTGAAGTTTGGGTGAATTTGAGGCAAAAACAATTGCTTGGAGGGTTATATGACCCCCAAAACATTGTTTGAGGTGTTTTTTAAAATTATTTTATTAAAAAAGCATATGCATTGAGTGCATGACGCTCAACACATAAGAACTAGCACTCTAAACACTCAACACTTTATGTTAAAGTGCTTAAGGGGATAAATGCCTATGTCAAGCAACGTTTAGTCCCCCAATCATCACAGACTTGGCTAAACCACCAAAGGTCTATTAAAATTGTGACTGAAACTTGGACTACATATTTTGAACTATGACCTGATCCACCCATTCGTTGCCCCTACAACCACCTCTACCAATGGTGCCACCAGAGAGCCACCAGGGCCTATGTTTTAAGCTTAATATTGGGCCCTTTTTTCAATTTTGCATAACTTTTGCCTCAAGAGTTGGATTTTTTCAAACGAATAGTTGAAAAAAAAGTTAGCAAGGCATATTTTCCATCCAAAGAGGTTTTGAAAAAGAAATCTCATTTTTTACCAGATATTGTAAGTTGAAGATGGTTGTTACTTTTTTCTTCAACATGACATAACTTTTTCCCAATATCTCCATTTTTTGAAAACAAATAGGCATTGGAAAGTTGTTGGAGAGCACTATATAGCTATATAGTCATTTTTTCTAAATTTTTTAATAAGTTATTTTTTTTCAAAATTTGATCTTTTGGCTATTGTTGGGACTATTGGACATTGTAATATGCTAAAAGATTTGGAAATGCATTAAATTACAGAGTGCCAACATTATAATATATGGGAGGTTATTTGTGATACTAGTGAAAATGGGGTATCTTTTGGTGTCTTTCTTATATTTTGACTTCTCTCTTCATGCACTCCAAATCATCTTTTCTTTCCTAAAATGGATCAAGTCACAATTCCAATTCTACCACCCTACAACTATTTTGAATGGAAAAATAAAATGGCAATCTACTTGAAAAATGTAGGATTGCATAAGGTAACAATGTGACTTGAAACTAAACCCACAATAGTTGGAAAAAAGTTAAAATAGTATAATAAGTGTGATGAAACATTTGAAACCTTCTATATGTTTGTATCTTTTGATTTACTCTTTCATATTGAATATTCTACTACACCAAATGATGTATGGACCAATTTGGAAAAACTATTTGGTAAGCAAGATGAACTAAGAGATCAACAATTAGAGAATGAGCTCATAGACTTAAGTTCTAGTTTTGATACTATTTAGGAATTTTTTATTTTTAATAAGGGTGTAAAAAATTTATTGAAATCAAGAAGTAACCAGTACATAAAAATCAGGACATCCATAAATTCCCACCAAGGAAAACCACAAACAACCCACAAGAACAAGGCAACCATCCAAACGACCACCACCAACCTATCCCTCGATATCATCAACAATGAACCTCTCAAGAACTTGAACATACTCAGGGGGTAACTGTCTCCACCCCTCAATCCTCCAACCATCCTCATGCTCAGAAGCCCACTTCGCCAAACAGTCTGCCACCCTATTCCATTCACGTGGAATGTGAACAAAAGACACCATTTCCAAAGTAGAGCACCTCTGTAAAAAATTTCGAACCACTATTGCAATTTGCCAATTAACCCCAGCCACCCTTTGCTCAAGAAACATATTAACAACAATCTGTGAATCAGATTCACAAATAATATTACGCCAACCCAAGGCACAAGCACGCTCAATAGCCCAGAGAATTGCCAGCCCTTCCATAAGATTATTAGAATATTGCCCCTTATGGAGGGAGAACAAAACAATAACAGAACCAGAAGAGTCTCTGCCAACTCCACCAATCCTAGCAGGCCTAGGGTTACCACAAGAAGACCCGTCAATATTTATCTTTAGGAAATTAATTGAAGGAGGCAGCCATCGGTTGTCCCTTTGGACCTTCCTTTTCACCCTCCTTCCTCTTCTGACACTCGCAAAGGCTGAATTAAATCCCTGCAAGCCTAATCTAGTCACAATCTTGTCATCACTTTTTTCCAGAGGCAAGGACACCTCACATTTGGCTTCCACTGTCTCTTGGATCATACCAACAATTTTGTACCATAGTTGTTGAGCCATCATCTTATCCCCCCGAAAAATCCTACGATTCCTCTCCAACCAAATTTGCCAGAGGATAAACATAGGACCAATGCTCCACACAATCTGGAGAAAAGAGGCCTGGGATGGGGGCTTCCCCAAACAGCTCCAGAACTCAACAAGTGAAGATGCATGAACACAAGGGTGCTTCCAAACACCCCACCACCAATGCTAGAGCAACAAAGAATAAGAACAACGAAAAAACAAATGGGACAAATCCTCTTCACTACAGTCGCACAGAACGCACCTGGAAGGACCCTAAAATCCTTGCTTCCGAAGATTATCCAAAGTCAAGCATCTATTCCAAGCCAAAGTCCACATAAAACGATTACACTTTGGCCAAGAAAACTTGTTCCACACATGTTTCCACCAAGGGACCTCCACCCCTCCAAACTTATGATACACCAGCTCCTGATAATCACTAGCCACAGTGAAAGAACCCTTAGGATTTGGGCTCCAAGCCAGAATTTCCTTATCATTGAGGGAGCTACATTGTCTACCAGCCAAAATGTTTTGAAGCACAACACAGTCCTCCTCCAACCCACGAACAGGCCACTTGCAGGGATCCTTCCATCGAGCCACCTCCACTTGTCCACTAGGAGCAAAACCCTTAAAATCACTCACCCTTGACCAACCAGCCTCCAAAAAGTGATGAGACAGAGTCACTAAATTGGGGTACTGGTGAAGAATGGGGGTAAAACCATCCCAAGAATCAGACCAAAAGAGAGCCTTAGACCCCCTATTACATATCCAGAACAAACCCTCCTTGATCATCTTAGCTCCTTTCTTCAGTGTTCCCCAAATCACAGAGCCTCTCCCCACTAGAGGAAACCTGGGAAGCTCCTCCTTCCGAACCCCCGGAAGATACTTGGCAGATAAAATCCTTGCCAAAATATGATCCTGCTCCACACACCACCACCACTAAAGTTTAGCTGCCAATGCCAACCCAGACCAAGTCGCCTGACGCAATCCAAGACCCCCAAACTGCCTTGGGCTACACACAATGTCCCACTTGACCAGGCTCCACTTGGAAGAGGACACACTACCTGGCCACAAGAATTGTCTAGCCGGAGAGTCTAAATCCTTCATAAACCCAGTAGGAGCCACCTGTAACATGCACCTATAGATAGGAAGAGCTTGTACCACAGACTTTAGCAGCTGAACCCGGCCAACAAAAGACAGCCAACGATGAGTCCAATGATTCACCTTCGCACAAAACTTGTCCAAAATATTTTTCCATGATTCTCTGGGAAGTCTACCAATAGAGATAGGAATACCAAGATAAGAGAAAGGGAGAGATCCAATTTGGAACCTCAAGATACGAGCAATCCTTTGTTGAATAAGCCTTGGAGTATTAAAGAAAAAAACTAAGGATTTGTCCTCATTAATCCTTTGACCAGAAGCAACAAGGTAGATATCCAAAACCTTGCGCATATTTGAAGCTTCTCTGATCTTGGCCAGACCCATCAAGGTCGTATCATCCACAAATTGCAAGTGCGATTGGGGGGGAAAACCACTACCCCACCCCCAACCTTGAATAAAACCCAACTCCACATTACTTTTCACCTGTCTACCTAGGCCTTTCGCAAGAAGAATAAATAAGGAGAGAGAGGATCCCCTGGAAGCAGTAAAAAGAGGGGAAGGCTCACCATTAATCAACACTAAGAATGAGGTGGAAGTAACACAACTCATCACCCACAGGATCCATTCCTCAGCAAAACCAAAAGCAATAAGATTTTTTTGCAAAAAGGACCACCTCACACGATCATAAGCCTTCACCATATCCAGCTTGATGAACATTGCCTTTTCTTTCGAGGATGCCATTGAATGAATGGTATCAGTAGCAATGACCACCCCATCCAGAATTTTCCGATCCTGCACAAAACCACTTTGCTCCTTAGAGATAAGCCCTTTAATCCACCGCTTCAACCTTTCAACAATTAGCTTGGAAATGATTTTATAAACCACATTACAAAGAGAAATGGGTCGAAATTGACTCAGACGATCAACCCCCTCGCATTTGGGAATGAAAGCAAGGAAGGTAGAGTTTAAAGCCCTCAACATCTATTTGTTTCTCAGTGACTCACGAACCACCTCCACCAAGTCCAACTTAATGATATCCCAAAATTCTTGATAAAATTCAACTGGAAAACCATCGGGGCCTGGGGCCTTCCCTTTCTTCATCTGAAAAACAGTAGATTCTAACTCCTCCAACGAGATATTACTCAAGAGATGTTCATTCATCTCCCTACTGACCAAGGAGGGGATACAAGAAAGAACTTGATTTTCTTTCGTTGAACCTTCCTGAGAGTCCTCGCGAAATAGAGAAGCAAAAAACTGAGAAGCTTCTCTAGACATATCCTGCAAAGAAGAAAGATGCTCTCCCCTTTCATTCACCAGAACTTGCATAGAGTTACCATGCCTCTTAGCCTTCACTGAGTTGAAGAAGAAAGCGGTATTTTTGTCTCCTTCCTGTAACCACTCAACTCGAGCCTTTTGTTTCCAATAAACTTCCTCGTGCAACTCACACTCCTCTAGAGTTCTCCTAGCCCAGGCCTCCTCCTTGAGTAAATCTTCAGAGAGGCCAGCCTCCCTTATCTCCTGAGTGATGACATCTAGATCAGCTTGAGCAGAAACCTTAGCATGAAAAATGTTTCCAAAGCATTGCCTATTCCACTTTTTAAGTTGGTATTTAACAAATTGTAACATTTTAGAAAAGGAGTACATGGCAGTGCCAAAGGTCGGTCTTCCCTTCCTCCACCATTTCGCCATATGCACCTGCAAAGATGAATCTCTCAACCACATAAGTTGGAATTTGAAAGGTGGGGACCGCGCAACCTGAGCCGAAGAAGCAGAAAACTTAATAGGCCAGTGATCTAAACCCCTCCAGTCCAAAATCTCAGAGCTAGAAGACAACCCTCCGCCGACCCAAAAACAAGACACTAAGAAATGGTCAAGTCTCTTAGCAATACAACTCTCCCCCACTCTCCTATTGTTCCAGGTAAATTGTCCATTATGAGGCTTAATATCAACTAGATTCAAAGCAGAGATGCTATCACTAAAAAGGAAAGCAGATGGCTCCAATCTCGCAATACCACCTTTCTTCTCATTTAACTCAATAATGGCATTAAAATCACCCGCAATAGTCCAAGGGAACAGAGGAGCAAGGCTCCGAACATAGATAATGTGAGACCACAATAACTGCTTACCAGGAAAATCAATAGGCGCGTACATGTTTGAGAGAAGAATAGTTTCCCCCAACTCCAGACTTGAAACGACCACAAAGACGGAAGACTTGGAGGACACCCACCATAGAGGCCGAATCTTCAAAGGATTCCATAGGAGAGCCACTCCCCCAACATTACCCTGAGCTCCAATGCACTGGAAAATTCCCCACATCCATAGCTTAGACAACGGACCTATCATACCATCAAATGATAGCTTACTCTCCTATAAGAATAGGATATCAGGGGAGTGAGTTCTCAGCAAATCACAAACAACTTTTTGTCGAGGGCCATTGTTCAAGCCCCTTACATTCTAGGAGAGGACAATCATTTTGGAGGATTAGAGAAATGGGAATCAAGAGTCTTAACTGATCCAGACTCCACCAAAGACTCCCCCATTAACTTAATTTTCTCCGAATCCTTCTTTCTCCCAACTTTTGAAGACTTCTCCACCACCCCTTTCTTTAGATCTTTCTGAAGAATTCCCAAAGAAGGAGAAGCCTTACTGCCTTTTACTGAGCTCACCCCCACTTTCACCAATGGGGTGGAGATCTCTCCCTCCCCTATCTATGAATCCACTATGGTCTCAGACCTCCCAGAAACCACCATATTCAAATCCGATTCCAATTGAACAACCCCAATCTCCTGAGAAGCTTGGATGAAATCTGGAATAGTTCCTTCAAGAAACCCTTCTGAAACACCCTTATCCAAAAGTACCATTCCTGGGTTCACCTCTTATTGACCCAAATCATCTAGTACCTCAAATCTGTTAAAGGAATCACCTCCCTGACACTCCTTAAAGGCCCACTTTTCACCCCTGTTCCTATTATGAGCCTTAGCCAGAGTAAAACCCTCTGCACCCACAATCTCACCAAGCATGGGGTCCTTGCCCTTGTCAACCCTAGAGGGATTGCGAGGAGGTTGAGCTGCCTAATTCCCAGAAGGTTTAGACTTTAGACATCTTCTCTGTAAATGGCCATATTCTCGACAGAGGCGGCAATGAAATGACAATATCTCATAGTCAATCTGCTGCACCCAAAAGCTTGAGCCCGCATGGATTTCCAAAGAATCTGGAAGTGGGTTATTTAGGTCCATTTCAACACAAATACGAGCAAAAGTCATTACCTTTCTATCCTAAGTTTGCTGAGAAGGACCCACCAGTTTTCCCAGTAACACAGCAACATGATGCAAAATATCATCGCACCAAAATTCCACTGGAAATCTAGGGAGATGAACCCACACCGGCACTCGATTTGGAAGCTCCTCCGAAGGATCAAAAACCACATGCCAGGGTTTAATAAACAAACCAACCTGATTGTGGAAATAAGGCCCACCTTCAAAGACTCTATTACGGTCTGCCATGCAATTAAATATCACCATGAAGTAATTGTTTTCCAACAACATTATTTCCATCTCGCCCTCCGGAGACCAAGTACTATGAGCCCATGATTCCAGGAAATGGAGCGAAACCTTCATTCCTAGAAATTTACAAAGCAGAGCATGTTTTGAGAAATACACAATGTCCTCCGTAATTGATTCAGGTTGAATCACTAACACCGGCCTATCTTTGGATCGTTCTAGGCACCCATTTGTCTTTGGGATACGAGCACCTCCAAACTAGACAAATCCATCATTATTTGAATCGTTTGAAAACAAACTATTATTAAATACCTTCGAATGTGGAGATGAAGCACCAATAGTAGCACAAAAATCTATTGGAGGTTGGACCCCCGAAGGCTCCCCCCGAGCCATACAAAACCTAGCCCTAAAACTATGCACGGGCCCACTGGATTCCACCCCGCGAAGCCTATACCAAGCAAAGGTCAGACCCTAAGAGAGCTAGACACTAGACATAAGCAGCGTCCACTAATGAGGATCACTACAGCTAATAGCAGGAGACATAGGGAATGCTTCCCTGCTAGAATGAACCCACGCACCTGGTGGAGGAAGCACACAACAAAAAACTAAACCTCGCAGCCCAAAAACAAGCACCACCCAACTAGAAATGCAACACCAGGAAGCAGATGGTCACAGAAAACTAGGCATGCACAGAGGGCAAAGCCCTCATGTAAGCCGCGCACGCTCACAGGAGAAAGCAGCGCGCAACACTATCCTCGATCATAAACTCAAAAATCGATGCTATTTAGGAATTATTCACTAAACTAAAATCCATAAGATTGCAATTGAAATATTGTGCAATAAATAAGGAATATAAGCAATTGATTTTAAGTATTCTCTCTAAAATTGGTCCAAATTATTCATTTTTTGTTTCTACATCTTATACTACTAAAAGTGCTTTTGGAACCACCTACAATATGCCTTCTCTTGATGTGTTTGCTAATGAACTCAAAAAGGAGTAGGATAAGTTAGCTCAAATGGAAACAATTAAACCTTCTAAGTCTCATGGCTTGGATACAAAAAGAATGCACTAAATATAAAAAAGGTCCAAGCAAAAAAAATAAGAAATATAAGAACCAAGTAGAGAAGAAATAAGATCATAAATTGACATCCTTGCCTTCAGATTATGAAACCTCTTCCTCTAAAGATGAAAATTATAGGAAGGGGGAGGTTAAGTGTGAATTTTGTAAGATGTATGGTCATGATGAGCATAAGTTCCTAAAATATCAAATAGATTTTCTCACCCATCTTCTTGAAAGAACAACATAAAGCTAGATTCAACAAAGTAAAATTTGTAAGGAGATTCAAAAAGGTCATATATTCTAATACTCGGGGAAAGGAAAGGTAAAATCCCTTGTTGCAGTAGCTTCACAACATAATGCTTGGGTTATTAAGTCAACTAATTCTCACCATATGACCAATTTACACAAGAAACTTTCTCATCCTTGGAGCCATGTTATGTCCCTAACATTCTTATGGCTAATGATTCACTAAAAGAGGTTCTTGGGAGAGGGTATATTGAAATTGGTGATGGGACATTTCATGATGTTTTATGCATGCCTCCCTTGTCAAATAATCTCTTATCTATCTACTAGATCACCCATGCAAGTTTCAATAAGGGAGTTGAATTCACTCCAAATACAATAGTCATCAGTGAATTGCATAGTGGTTCTATAGCTTCCATGGGGAATGCAGATAATTAATCCAAGTTCTATCACTTTTCTCTCTTTTTTCCTAACTCTCCTTTGGTAACTTTGCTTACTCATTCAAATTAAGTGAGCAATTTGTAGCATTATTGATTTTTCCACTTGAACTATCACTACTTGCATCATCTCAGTTAGCATGATATGGTTTTAGGATTGCCTACAACTTGATTTTGAAATGGTGTTTGTCAAGTATGAATTCTTGGCAAGTGTTCAAAAGATAATTTTGATAAGGAAAAATATTGGAGAGTCTTGCAACTTCTATATTTTGTACATAGTGATTTGATTGGTCCATCTCCACATCCATCTTTTAGTAGAGCTTGATATTGTTGGTGTATGGAGCTTGATCATGCTTTAGGTTAATATTTTAGTGACTTTGGTAGTCATGGTTCCCCCCAATTAATTAACAGGGGAGTGCAAGGGGGAGGAGCCCCTCTTGCGAGGTCCGAGGGGACCACCACCCAGTAGGGGCTCGAGGGTGGGGCCCACGATGGGGGTTTTGGGGCTACGGGGGCAACACCCCCAAAGTAAAAATTCAATATATTTTTTAATAAATAAATTATATATAGTTCTTGTTGAAATTCAATTTGCAACTGTCCATAATTAACAATTTTTTTGTTACAGATTGAAAGTGAAAATTCACATAGTGAACATATGCATTGAGTTGGTTACATGTAGCAATCAACGTATTGGAATTTTAACAAGTTGTAGTTGTGTTTGTATGAACACATGGTAATGTGAAGTGCATTGAGCATAGACTACATACATTTGAAGTTATATGTAGCAGTAATATTTGTTGCGGGTTAATATATTGTTGTTCTCTATTTTCATTGGAGATTTAATAAAAATCGTATAGTTGTTTATGGATGTAGCCCATTGGGTGAACCATGTTAAAAAATTATGCCTATGTAATTTCCTTTTATTCTTTAATTTATGTATTTGCATTTATAATTGGTTTATTTTATTGCTCCATCTTGTCGGTTAATCCCAATAGATATATTTTAAACTTTATTGATGATCTTTTAGGAAAACCTTTGTATATTTTCTCAAATATAAGTCTCAAATTTTTGATTCATTTTTTGGACTTTAGAAAATTTGCAAAGAAAAAATTGGGAAATCAATCAAGATTTTGCAAACAAATAATAGGGGATATATCAACCATAGGTTTGAGAAATTTTATGCTTTTTGAAGGTATTTATCTACAACACATAATCCCCTACACTCATTAGTGAAACAAAGTAGCAAAATGAAATAATCGGTCTTTGAAAGAGATGCTTATTTGTATGATACACTCTAGATCTTTAGCACCACCATATTGAGCATAAGCAATCAAATGTGCATGTTATATTTAGACTCTGGTTCCTCACCAAGTTGTGAAGGGTGTAACTCCTTTCCAAGCTTGGAATGGTCATAAAACCTTAGTGAAACACTTTTGAGTGTTTGGCTCCCCCACATGGGCCCACATTTTTTTTTTTTTAATAAGGCTATAGATCTACAAAGTAAGCCTTGTATATTTGTTTAGTATATAAATGGTTTCAAGGGCTATATACTTCTTCATCCTACTACTCATGAGTTATTCATTACGATGACTATTTTTTTAGGAGATTCCTTCCAGCTCTTCTCCTATCACTTCTCCATTAGTCATCACTATGGAGACACTACAACATCATTGTAGTTCTTTAAAGGATTTTAATCCTCATTATCTTAACACGGGGAGTCTAATTCTCTACTTTAAATGACGATGATGAGGAGGATTCCCATCATTCCAATCATATTCACCACTCAAAGGATACTCATTTAGTTTCTCCATGCTCTCCAACCAAAATGCCTCTTTTGGCTTGTCAAACATTATCGTAAACATGTGATTAGGTTGGTGATCTTAAAAACACTAGAAGAATGAGGTTACAATTTTAATAGGGTCCACATCTCTTCATTGATACATATTATGATCCATAGTCCTTTCGAAAATCTTCTAATAACCAGGAGTGGGAGTCTACTATTAAGGAAGATTTCAATTCCTTAGAGAGAAACCACACATGGAATCTAGTCCCTTTTCTAAGGGAGGGAAACTTGTTCGATGCAATTGGACATATCGAATAAAATTTATTACAAATGGGTTAGTTGAAAAGCATAAGGTTTTCTTGGTTTCCAAAGTATGCTCCCAAGTTCTTGGGATTTGATACTTTGAGACCTTTGTACAAATTTCCAAAATGAATTCCATTTGATTTTTTGTTGTTATTGTTATAACCTGCATATGTGAAGTTCATTATATTTATATGAAGAGTGATTTTCTTTATGGTGACCTTCAAGACAACATATACATGTACCAACCACAAGATAGGATCCTTCAATTTTATTGTCTTTGCAAGTCTCTCTATGGCCTCAAACAGACCCCTCAGACTTGGTATGCCAAGATGGACTCCTTCCTTCTAATAGTTAAGTTCACTCAATACCATTCTGATATGAATATCTGATTTTACAGTAAAATGATACTCTCACATTTTTTTCTCTATGTTGATGAATTTTTGATTACAGAGAGTTACTCATCTACTCTTTGGGTAGTGAAAAAAGCCCTACATGATCATTTTTTGATGTTAGGTGTTGGCCTATTACACTACTTCTTAGGCATTGAGATCAATCAATCTTATTTTGGGATATTCATAACACAACCTAAGTATGTACTTGTTATACTCTCCAAGTTTTGCATGGGTGACTATAAGCCTACATTGACTCCATTATTGTCCAAGGTACAACTCAAGGCTAAGTATTCTTCACCTTTCATCAATGGCACTTTGTACCAACAACTTGTTGGTAGTCTTATATATCTAACACAAATGAGACCTGATATTTCATATGCTATAGGCACAGTCTCCTGATTCATGCAAGAGCCACATGAGTTGCACTGGAAAGTAGACAAATGGATTCTCCATTACATTTGGGGTACTCATAGTTATGGGATTCAATATGTAATGAGCATTGATGTTGATTTGGTGGGATATAAAAATTATGATTGGGTAGGCGGTTCTCAAGATTGGAAGTCTACTTCAGGGCATTGCTTCTCACTTAGTTATGGTCCAATTTGTTGGTCGAGTAAGAAGTTTTTTATTTATCTTTCATATGTGAAGGCTGAATATTGAGGATCAATTAATGTTTCTGCCAAGTCTATTTGGATTTAGAATATTATCACTGAGTTCACTATTCCATTATGAAATCCCACAGTCATATTTTGTGATAACCAAAGTGTAATTTTAATATCAAGGAATCCAATTCATCATTAGAGGACCAAACACGTCGAGATACATATGCACTATAATAGGGAGTTGATTCATGAACATATAATCAATTTTCAGTACTATCTGACATCAGAGTAGATTGCAATTATCTTCACCAAAACCTTCACTAAAAGAAAGTTCCTTGATTTGAGAACTTTGTTAGGGGTGCAATAGGTACCCACTTCGGTGGGGGATGCTTAGTCCTTCCAATTTTTCTCTTTGTTATGGGGATGCACTTCCTTTTGTGAAGGGTATTCTTCTCTTTGGGGGGATATTTTGCAATGCGTACCTTGTCATGGTTTTTTTTTTAGATCCATCTCTTTACCCACCTAAACTACACTGAAGGGGGTGTTAGTGTAGGTTTTTATTTCCTAGTGGGTTATTTATTTTTCCTAAGTCCTGGGTTTTTTCTACACTTATAATAATAAATTTAGTTTAATTAGGTGAGTGGGTAGTTTGAGGTGTCACCATCCTATAGTAGAGTTCCCATTTGGTATCTTGGGAATATGATTTTATATCTTTAGATTGCTCGGTGGTCACTCCCTATTGGTTGATTTTTTCATCTCCACCCTCCCCCTAGCTTATATAAACTCTCTACCTAGCTTGTATTTCCACTCTTGTTGGAGCTTCATTTGGTGAGCTTCTAATGTAATTATATGGCTATGACATTTATATATATCTTGAAATCATTAGTTTGCTTTTGTTTATACATTTACAACTTTTGTAGCTTAGAATCCCTCTTAAAAAATGGTTATTCATCTATTTCAAATTTCCAATGAATAGAATAAAATAAATATATTTTCCAATAATTATTTTTTAATCATTTTTTCTATCCAACTTATAAATTTCATTTGCCTTTTTGGCCATGTATCCAATCTTTACTTTTGGCCCCCATTTAATAATTAATACATTAAGTGTCATTTTTCCAAAGTTATAACTCAAAGTACCTTTTGGATAACTTAATAAATTATAATTATAGTACTCCCCTATTAAATCCCCCCTTCAGCCTATGGACAATTAAAAATAGAATTTGAGTCATTTGACTCAATTTACTTCAAAAAATGGGACATTATAGTCCACCCTTCCCAAATTTGCTTGCCCTCAAGCAATTGCAAGTTACGATGCTCAAGAATCTTTACACCCTCCGAGTAGCATCTTTTATGGGAAGATGCTTCCATCGTACTAGATACTTTGTAATCATTATGTTCTTAATTTCTTTCCTCTAACATCTAGGATAGCTTTAGGTACCAATGTAAGTTTACCTTCATCATCTAAAGGAGGCAATTCCATTGAGGGACTAGCATGCTACCCCAATTCCTTTTTTAGGGCATGATACATAAAACACATTGTGTATCATGATGTACTTCAATAAATCAAGCTCATAAAGCACCTCACCAATCCTTCCCATGACCTTATATGGCTCATAAAATTGGGTTTTGAGCTTCTCAACTCCACTTTTCTTACTATAATATTGTTTATATGGTTGTAGTCTCAATAAAACCATGTCACCCACCTCCAAAATTCTCTTTAGATAATCCTAGTCTGCACATAGTTTTTTCTTAATTTATGCATACTAGAGGTTTTCTTTCAAGACACTCAATATGTCTTGGCTTTGTGCAACTAAGTCCCATACCCCTAGCAATCTACTATCAACAATATCCAAATCCACATAGGAAATGGAAACATAGCCATATAATGCTTTGAAAGGTGAAATACCAATGGAAATATGGTATGTAGTGATGCTCTCCCATGTAAATTCATTTAACATAAGCTAGTTGTTGTCTTACTGCATATTTTCTCAAGTACCCTTCAATTTATTTATTAACAATTTCTATTTTCCCATCCATTTGAGAATGATAACTAGTACTTGGAGTTAGTTAGATGCATTCCAAATGAAAATTGTCTTGCCAAAATAAACTAAGGAATTGACTATTCCTATCACTCATAATGTTTTTTGGCAACCCTTAAGAACCTCTTTGAAAAAAAATTCAACAGACTAAGGAGCCTTAAACTTATTAGGAATGGAAAAGAAATTATCATATTTAGTGAACCTTTCCACCACAACATAAATACACCTCTTACCTTGAACCTTGTGAATTCTTGTGATGAAATCCATGTTCATACTCTCTCATTTTTATCTGATATAGGCAAATGTTGCAATAGACCTGTTGGAAAAACATGTTGATTTATTTTTCTAACAAGTAATAAATTCTCTAACGTGTTTGATGACTTCTCCCTTGATTCCTCTCTAAAATAATCTATCCCTAACTTTCTTATAAGTCTTGAAATACCCTAGGTGACCAATCAAGGGTGTATCGTGGATAGTCCTCAAGAATTTGCTTTTAATTTTTTATTCAAGGACTAAATAGATGATATTCTTGTGAAGGATGATATCATCAACCACCTTGTACCTCTCATCCTAATTTTTTCTTTCAAGGATCTCATTAGTGAAGTCATTTTTTGCATACTCTATTATTATCAACACTTTCCAATCAATTATAATTTCGAACATAGAACATAAATAAGGTTTTCTAGATAAAGCATCAATGATCATATTATTTTTTCCTTTTGAAAATTCTTTATCAATATCATAAGATTGAAGCTTACTCACCCACTTTTTTTGCCTATCATTTAAGTTATGTTGGTTGAGAAAAATATCAAAAATTTATATGTTGGTTGAGTATTATTAGAATTTGGCTTAGACATGAATGGTAGCCAACATCTATTTGTCACAAGAGGAAAATATTCACTCTACATCTTTTAATTTTAACTCTAAAATATAATGGGATGCCCCTTTTTACATTAAAACAACCCATATTCCCTCCCCTAATGCATCATAGTTTAGAACAAATAGAATAGAGAATCCGGGATAGCAAGAACTTAAATTACTTCTTTGAGTTATTTAAATATGATTTGGGGTTATTTTAGACCATCAAAAATATCCTTTCTTTGTTAATTCAATCAATGAAATAACAAGTTGTGAAAATCCTTTCACAAATCTTCATATAATAACTACAAGCTCTTAAAAAAACTCTCAATAGTGTCAAATAAGTGGGTAGTGGTCAATATATGATTGCTCAAATCTTCTCTTGAGCTACCTATATCTCTATGCATTAATAATATGTCTCAATTATTAAATTTTGGTCATACCAAATTCACACTTGCATTCTTGTGCAAAAATAATTTGTTTCTCAATAATTCTCAACACTATATCCAAGTGTTTCAAATGTTCTTCCCATGTTTTTCTATACAAAAAAATATAATCAAACAACATTAAAAAAAATTGCTCAACTACTCCCTAAAAATATGATTCATGCATGATGAAAGGTGATTGGACCACTTGTTAACCTAAAAGAAATAAACAAGAATTAAAAATGTCCAAAATGATATATGAATGATAATTTGTGTACATCTTCATCGCTTACCTTGATTTTGTGATATCCGGATCTCAACTCAATTTTTGAAAAATAAATTTCCACATGTAATTCATCAATCAACTCATTGATCTTGGGTATTGGGTACTTATTCTTATGGTATTATTATTCAATGCATGGTAGTCTATACACATTCTCATAATTTACCATCTTTCTTTTTTATCAATTTTATTGAAGAGGAAAAGTGACTACAACTAGGACGTATGTATCACATCTCCAATAAATTCTTAATTGGTTTTCTATTTCCTCTTTAAATGATCTCAAATGAAAGTATGGAGTAATCATAACATGATTATAACCTAACTCAAGCTCTATGATATGTTGAAACCCCCTATCATGAGGTAAGTCACTAAATAATGTACCACACCTATCTAAAATAGTCTATATATCAGCAAGATAAGATCTCTTATTGTTGGATGTGGATGTATCTCTCACAAATCATTGAACTATCCACTCTACTAATCCTATATGCAAAATCTCTCTCCATACCCTTAGTTGAAATAGATGTAGGAGCACCATTTTTCATACCACAAAGCACAACTTCTTTGCCTTCATGATGAAATTTTAGCTCCATGGTTTTATAATTTTGTGAGATTTCCCAAGGGAATAGACCAATTGTACCCCTAAAACAATATATGTTTCTCTTATACCAACTACATAGAAATCATTAGTAATTTTGTGTGTACCAAGTGTAATGTCCAATCCTTTGACCCTCCTGGTGCATGGTATAATAAATCCATCTGCCACAATAACATTAAATCCTCTAAATTCATGTGCTGGTAGCCTCCTTTATTTTAACAAGCTCTCATCAGTAAAATTATGGGTTTCCTCACTATCAATTAATACTATCACCTTATGTCTTTTCAAAACTCCATGAACTTTGAATGGGTTATACCTAGGTGAAAGTTTAAGAGTGTAGATAAAGTACTAATAGTGGTCTCCCTCAATCACTTCTACTTATGTTTCAGGTTCTTCCTCTTCTATTAATGCTCTTGGATCTTCTACCTCTTTCCCATCCTTAGAAATCATCTCTATGTAATATACCTATCCTTTTAAAAGACACCTATATCCTAGTTCCTAATGCTCATTGCATGGGAAGCAAAGTTTCTTCCTTGATTCCATTTCCTGAGTGAATTTTAGTAATTATCTATTTTGACAATCCTATTGAAATGTTTTTTTACCATCCAAAAGTATTAGTTTTTGGTTGTCCACAAGGAACTAATTTGGATTTCCCATGGGGTGTTGATATTTTTTGTGTGGGAGGTTTAAATATACCTCTAGGGTGTGAAGTTTCAAGATACAAATCTTTTTTAATAGTTTCCTATAAAGAAACAAGGTTGAAAGCCTTAACTAAGCCTCTAAGAGGTTCAACTAGGCCTCTAAGAGGTCCAACTAAGCCTTCGATAAAATATAACGACAAGCATCCTTTTTGACACATCAAACACCATTATTGAAAGCTTCTAAAAATCAGCAACATATGCATTAATTTGTGTGGGTTTTTTTGAGTTGAGAAAATTCATGAAAATGACTTTCCAAATCAACTCTATCAAAACTCTCCATTAACCTAGTATATGAATTCATCACAAGTGTGTATGTGATTATTCCCTTGTGTGATCAACCCATGATACCACCACTCAAGTTCTATATCTTCAAGGTAAAGGGTGGTGAATTCAATGGCTTCATCTTTTGTCACAGATCTCAATGATAGGAAAGCATCTGATTTGTGTGCCCAAGAACATGATGTACACTTATTGGGCTCACTATAGAAAGGAGGTGTCAATTATACTAATGTGTCTTGGATATACTTTTAATTTATTTTTTGTCTTATTTCAGCTTTTTTACTACCCCTATTTTTCTTCAAACCCATAAAATTAGTCAACAATATTGCCTCCCTAATTTTAGCTAGTAGGATCCTATAATCCTTATAATCGGTTGCTATACCATTTATTATGGATGTCTGAATCTATAGCTTGACAATTGCTTCTTCTTTATGGATGAAATTGGGTTGGAAAGGTCTTGTAGAATAACCAACAAGCATCCTCTAAGTGTTCTGGTGAATATTTTCCCTTGATGAACTTCCTTCACTTTTGTGAGGCCTCACTATATTATTATTCTGCATGGTAGAGACAAGTTATGCCATCATCTTAATTAATTATTCTTGTCCTTGAATCAGGCTCTCAAACTAAGCATCATTTTTGTCCCTATGATTGTGACCCATTGCCTCTTTCTCTTTTTTGGGAATTTATGCATCCTATTGCTCTATAATATTTTTTATTGATATAGATCTTTTCTCCTTTCCCTTTGATAATATCTCAATTCTTAGTCACTTTTGTGCATGAAGTTGATTATGATTTTCTTAAAGAATCGTTTTCTCATAGCTGACAAGAAAATGGCTTCACTACCACTAAAATATCCCTTTTTGAAATTTTTGGTAATTCCAAAAAATATTTTTTTAACTAATTTGAGTTTTTAATGCAATATTTAAATAAATAAATACTAAGTAAATTTATTATTGTAGCCAATAATAATTGTTTTTAATGCAATATTTAAATTATTCATAAAATATTATTGTAGAACATTATTTAAATAATATTCATTAACTTTCAAATAATAAAAAAGGAACTTGATTCAAATTAGATTGTTGAATTGTAGCTGAAATAATCAAATCAATTGAAATATTTTAACACTTCAATTTCTCCTCTCCAAGATATTGTACTATCACTTTTGACTTCCCATGACTCTTTGCAAACTCAGTAACTCACCTTTAAATGGTGTGATTCCTTTTTAAAGCTTGTTGCAATTCATTTAAGTTCCTTTGAAACTTGAAAGGTGGTGGCAAATAAGGGGGTTCCACAACCCCCCTTTTTACAATGCTAAGTACCCTCATGCCTCCCACTTGTTGATCTAAGTAAGCACTGGCTTCAAACTAACTTTTCAAATTGTCATGCCCCTATATGCAGAGATTATTCCCTCTTACATTCACACACCCTCCTTACAATAAGCTAAGATATCCTTATAAATTGGTATGATCAACGATCTCTTAGTACAATTACTCTTTTTATTGATCCCAACAAATAAAATATTTAATTTTGGATTATTTGGAAAATTGTAGTGCCTACAATTTTATTTTTTTTGTATTTTCAAATCTTCATATAAAATCTTAAATTAACATACATTTGACCCCTATATGAAGCCAACCATGAGAACTAGAAGGGTTTTCCCTTTCAATTCATGAATAAACCATGAGTTTTTTCATCCTCAAGGTGAAAGCTACACTAAAGTTCATAGCTCTCCAAAATGAGGGTTTCTAAAAATTAGTAGAATAGAATCAATGTCTTTTTTCCAATAATTAAATTTTTTAATCATTTTTCCATCCAACCCTAAATAAACTATTTGAGTTTTTATCTTTTTTCTCACTTATAATTATTAATTACCTTTTAGATAATTAATACTTCTTTTAAAATTTAATATTCCCCCTTTTTCTAACTTATAAACCTTAGTTTCCTTATTGGTCATGTATCTAAAATTTACTTTTGGCTCCTATTTAATAATAATAAATTAAATATCATTTTTCCAAAGTTATAACTTTAAGTATCTTTTGAACAACTTAATAAATTATTATTATATTATTCCCCTATTAAATCCCCTCTCTAGCCTATGGAAAATAAAATTAAGCTTCAAATCCTCTGACTTGATTTAGTTCGAAAAAGGGAACAGTACATAAATCAATTATAGAAATAGGCAAATGCATCATCTCATGGAATCTTTTAAATTTACTAAAATAGACAATACAATTATTTCTAAGTAAAAGCTACTCAAGTGACAATAAAAAATATATATTGAACATACAAATGTTTATAAACATATAAATTATCAAATGTTTCATAGAAATCAAGTCTTCATAAATAAACATCAAAGAAAATAGTTGTAAAAATCACACATCCTTCTTTAACATAAATAAATTTGACCAAATTATCACATATCAAATTGTAGCATAGAAAATTGTATACCTTTACAATTTTACACTATGTTGCATCCCTTTAATTAATTGGACTTAATTAAGCCTCTAATTGACCAAATTATGCATTCCAAAGCCTTATTATTCTCGTTTTCCGAAAGGGGAACCTGCATTAAACAATTGCCAACATTAATTAAATTACCTTGGAAAATGAGTGTCCTAGACTTAGGTCCTAAGACCCATTCGCCCAAGGGCGAATGGGTCCCCTTTAAGTACTAAGACCCAATTTTTAATATGTTTTTGGTGGTATTTTAATGATTCAAATTCAAGTTTCAAGTGTCAGATTTTGGAATCTATGTTTCAAGAAATTAGATAAACACTTATAAATACATAGTCTTTTTATCAATTCAAATTGAAGCAACATTATCAAGACTTTAAGAGATCAATCCCAAGAGCAAATATTATTGTCAAGAACATTGAAGAGAAACATTATTAGTCATCTACAGTAGTAATCAAGATCATATCATCATGTCAAAATTCATGTGTGTTCATGTTTTGGAGCTAACATTGTGATGTAGGTTTCAAGCGTTCATGCAAGCATTCAAGCATCAATCAATCAAGAAAATTCATGAAAGATCCAAGCCTTAGAGTGATGTATTTGACTTTAATTCTCTAGGGGAAACCATTAAGGGTTTGGTGAGTTGTAATGAGATTTGTTCATTCATCAGTTCCTTTATTTTGTCATTATTTCATTATCAGGGTTTAATTACCAAACATGGGGTTTGACTAAGGTAAACCCCCATTCACCCAAAACAAACATTTTTTCTTCTCTTTCTATGTGTACGTTTATAGGTGAAGAAGGATTGAAAGTTTATCAAAGGAGAAATTTTACATTCTTACATAGGTTACCATCATTGTTGTCAAGCCACAGAAACTCAGATTCAGATTTTATTTTCAGCTTTTTGACAGTCAAACCTAGAAAAATCATAAGCTTAGATCTAGGATTGAAGGACAGTAAAAGCTGATTTTGGAGCCCTAGTCAAGGACCCATTCACCCAAGGGTGAACTAGTCTTGCTACAGGTTCTGAAACTCACTTTTCATGATAGGTGCACACTATCAAATCCTTCTCAGATCTGCCTGCAAATTATTGTTTCCATTTCTGTTATCATATAACTTTGCATTTCAAGTGTTAGGTCACATAATTATTTTAGTTTATGCACTTTAAATAATTCCAAAAAATTATAAATTAATCATTTATGTCATAAGAAAGTAGAGATTCAAGGTCCAAAATAGGGTTGACCCACCTTAAGGTTGAAATTCAATCCTATCCCTTTGTGATATTCTCTCTTTCTAATGAAATTAG
This sequence comes from Sequoiadendron giganteum, assembly GCA_007115665.2. NCBI lineage: Eukaryota > Viridiplantae > Streptophyta > Pinopsida > Cupressales > Cupressaceae > Sequoiadendron > Sequoiadendron giganteum. The sequence continues at coordinate 88,341,012 of CM021110.1, read as the reverse complement.
GGAAAAGTATGTTTTAATCCTAGGCCACTTCATCATTCCACATTGATTGAATTCATTCCCCCCATTTCCCATCATTTTATTTTGGTGAACCCAACATTGTACGTCATAAATTTTGATTTGGAAGTCTCTAAAACCCTAGATCTAGGATTTTATTAGCTTGTTTTGCATCTTATTTAAGGTTTCAAAATTGCATTTTGCATCATTTAAATTCACCAAAATTTAAAAATCTTGTGTACATCTTACATATATTTCACATAGTAGTCTGCATAAGGGTGTCCTTTAGTTATTTAACTCAAAAACTTCAATCAAAATTGCATCTCAAAAGTTGTCATTTTGTTTGATTTTTTCCATCAAATTGCATGTGAATTTAATCATCAAATTCTAGAAATTTGTAACTGAAAGAATCTGTTTGTAACCTAAAATAGAGAACTTAAACATTAACTCAGAAACTCAAATCATAATTTTTCAAATCCCTATACAAAGACCCATTCGCCCTTGGAGGAACCTATCCTCGTAGAGGTAATTTTTCAAATTCTTGGGCATGAATTTGTCTATGTTTGCTTTATTTCTTGCTATTTACAAATCTCAGTTTTAGTTTAAAAAGTGGCAATTTTTTGCAATTGTTTGTATTTAAGTCAATTGATCAAAACAAGTGCATTGTTCAAAAGTAAAATTTGCATTCAAAAGACATCATTTTTAGGTTTTTGCATTCTAAAATCAGTAAATCCTCATATGCTAGATCTGAAAATTGCAATATCTTCTTCACTACTTGCCTTGTGTTTTCTATTTTTGGGTGTTTACTATCTTTATTTAGTGCTATTTTCCCATTTTCGGTACACTTTTGGTTTGGTGAAACTTGTATGAGTATTACAACCTGGTGTCCTATTGCCAATACTTCAGTGAGATGTAGTTTGAGACTCATGGCATCCAGTGTTGGTACATCTGTTGTGGATCTTAGGTTTTTCAAATCTTTCACTTATAGTGTTGACTCTAGTCAACCCATGTTGGATTCCATCCCTAAAATCACATGTCATATGACTTCCAATCGTACTGATGTTGAAACCATTGTTGCTCATGTCCCTCAAGATAAGCTAAAACAAATAGATGAGTCCTTAGAAATATTACAAGACTTTGTGAGTGTTGAATATATTATTGGTATTGTGGTTCCTATCATAGATAACATGAGGAAAATGCTTGATAATGAACAAGGAATAGAGATTGTGTATAGCCTAGAACATGTCATTGGTAATCATGTACCTGCATTGAGAAGTTGTGCTCAAACTTTGGGATACACTCAAAGTCATGGTGGAAATCAAATTCCCCCCTACAACTATGGCCTCTATTCCTACATACACTAATTCATTTGTTACTATAACAAGGCAACAAACTAGCAACATGAATCCAAATTTAGATATTCCATTGGGAATCCTTATAGCTTTGTGAATTCAAACACCATATCTCCTAACCCATCACATCTCACAAACTTGCAATTCACTTGTCCTCCCAACACATATACACCTCCACCATATTCACCTCCTTCCCAAAACAAAACCAACGATTTCATCCTCAACCAAATTTTACAAAATATTTCATCCCTCCAATAACAAATTTCCACATTGAACCAAAATCAAAATGGTCAACCTTCACAACATATCAAATGAAACCCATTATCATTGGAGATATTGAGAGCACAAATGCCACAAGGCATAGAGATTCCTAGATTTGATAAATATGGGGGTAAAGAAGATCCTAGTAACCATGCCTCAGCATACACAACCTTATGTAGTGACTTCATTTTTTAAGAGAAGCTCTTGGATAAGCTTTTTCCTCGATCCTTGAAAGATACAACCTTGGAATGGTTTTTCTCTTTACTGAATAAATCAATTTATTCATTCAAAGAGCTTGTTGATGCCTTCCTTCACCATTTACAAGTACACATTGGTCTCAAGATGGCCTTACCTGATTTAATGAAATATAAACAAAAGGATGATGAAAAGGTCACTAATTTCATAACACGCTATCAATTTCTTTACTCACAAATCAACATTAAGATTCTTGATGATAATATTTAAAGAATGTTCATTGATAACTTGCACACAAATATTCAAGATAAGCTTGGGATGATGAAATTCCCCTCCTTCACCCACTTGTGCACGACTCTATGTGACTATCAGAATTCAATTAGTTATCGTGAAGTGAAAACTTCTTCCAACCATCCTAAAAATTATGAATTCATGCCTCATAATAATTTCCAACCATTCAAGAAATAAAATAAGGGCTTTATATAAATAAATCCACCTCAAAAAAATCAACATGTTGTCTCAAGTAGCTGTTATAAAAACAACAAATCCATTTCAAATTAGGGACAAGAATAGGAAATTTACCCCATTACCTGATACCCTTCATTCCATCATGTTGCAACTCTTGTGTAAGAACCTAATTACCTTACCTCCCATTAGAGTTCTCGATATCACTAATCCTTTACCTTTGAATTGTAACGCAAATATATTTTGCCATTATCATCGACAAAATGGACATGATACATAACGATGCATGCGTCTTAAAAATATTATGCAAGACCTCATTGATTCTAATCACATCCAGTTGGGTGGTGTTAATGATCAAGGAAATAAGTTCATTACCCCTCCCAACCAAAATTTAAAAATATTTACCAATCCAATGCCGAATCATTCCATTTCTTTTGTGAAAGCTAGTGATACTAAGATTGATGTGATGAATTTTGACAAACTAAAAGACATGAATAATAATAACATGAGTGATTATAGGGATGATTTACAAGGTATGGTCAACCTAATTGAAGTTCAACCTTGTAAGTGCCCGACTAATTTGTCTCTTGACATTGATTTCTCACAAAATGACATAATTAAAAATGTACCTGATGGTCCTCTTTACATCATTGGAAGAATCAATGACAAGCCTACTAATGTGATATTAATTGATCCTACGTGTGTAGAGAATGTGATCATGAATGAATTCTTGTTTGTACATCAAATTTACCAAGATTCTTATGAACAATCAAAAGTATAGATCAAAACACATGATGGTTTTTCTCACCCTACGATAGGTTCGATCACTCTCCCATTAAAATTTGGACCGAAACAATTAGATGTCTCATTCTCTGTCATCCCATCGTTAGACCAATTTTCTGTGAAATTAGGTTACCCATGGCCACGCTCAATGGATGTTGTCTCGTCGGTTATTATTAAATGCTTGAAATCTCTAATTTTCAATGAAATTTTTACTATGCATCATAATGGGTTTAATTCCTTGTCTTCTCATGGGAATTTTTCATTAGATTTATTTTGGCCTGAACCCATGTAACTTATTAATCCTCATGAGGACTTCTTTTTCAAATCTTATCAAAATTTCAAGTCAAAGTGCATAGTAGAATTATACATTAGCAATATTATTGATTCCATGGATGTTTCTCCTTCCCAAACTATCATTTATGAACCTATGATTAAGCCAAAATCCCTTCCAAATAACGAAGACAAGTTCAACACAATTCACCCACCCATTTCCTACAAAAGAACAAGAGATAACCATACAATTCCTTTGGTGCCTCCTAAAATCAAACAAGTTTATAAACCTAAAGAGAAAGTGGTTGATCAACCCCCGATGGTTCCTTCCATTCCTCCCTTGTGGAAAGAAAATAAACTAATGGTTGATAAACCTGCTCCTGCACCATCACAACTTGAAAACCGTGCAAGAAGAAACTGAAATGCTAAAGAGCATAGGCATATATGTCATTATATTGCTCTTCAATTAGAAGAAAAGAACAAACCAACAAACCAAGATCAAAATCTAACTCAAACAAATCATGATGATTCTCCACCTTTACCACAACAAAAACATGAACCTACGATGGGAATTGCCATTAGACCTCCTATTGTGATTAATTGGGATGATGATGATGATGAGATTGTTAAGATTGATGAGGAAGTGCATAATGAGTTGAATTTGTTATTTTTCTCTTCCATGAACTTAGATGGGGGCAATGGTGGTGATCCTCCTAACAAGAGTGAATCACCACATGTTGAACTTGATGATTATCCTAGTATGACACTTATTGTTTCCCTTTGGCTAGTTATCCACCTTTCAAATACAACGAGCAAGATTGGGATGCAGACGACTTGCTATAGGTTGGCTCACATGTGACATACTAGTTCTCTTTTCATTATTTTTGATTGCATGTGTGTAATGTGATCCATCATATCGTGTTGATTGTGTGTATTTATGTTTGTGATCTTTCAAGTTGGATGACCCTTGTTACTATGTTGGTGCAAGGATACAAAAGAAGTGAACCCGTCGTGACATTATTCTATTTGTATCTTCATTCTTCTATATGTCGTAAAAAAACTTATTTTGTCTTGTGTTTTCCTATTGGGGACGATGCAAGGCGTTGAGACATTTAGGTCTCTTCCATGTTGATCCAAAATCTTCTTTTCTTTTGTTCTCTATGTGTCATTCTTTTGGAGTGTGTTCATTGTTCTACGAGTATTTGGGGAATGATTACAACTCTGATCTCTATTATATCATTGTAGAAAAGACATGCATTAACCCCAAATCCATAAATCCCTTATGTGTTATCTTTAGTGTTTCATTTTGGGGCAACCCCTCCTCATGATGTAGCTTTATTTGGAAACATATCATTGGCATTGGGATTTCCAAATAATCTCTCATGTCTTCTTTTATCGTATGGAATTTATCATCTTCCTACTTTAAAATAATTTCTCACAGCATGGTGTTTAGCAATATCTTTAAAGTGGGGGCATACAGTCACCCGCTCATTGTTTGCATAATTGTGTGACCTCTTTCAAATTATGGTCTTCTTAATTAATGTGACATATCTTCTTAATGGTGACATTGGGTTTGATGTCCTACAAGAGTGTGACCTTTCTTGGCATATGACATTCCTCTTGGTGGTAATGTTATGGGTTGCATTCCCTAAGGTGTGAATATTTTATTCCTTGGCTAGTCCTCTCTTGGTGGTGATGTCCAAGTGTGGTGTTCCCTAAGGTGAGACATTTCATGTATTAAGCAAAACCCCTTTGCATTTAAAACTAGTTCATGACCATCGAGCATAATACAAGTTGCTTGCCAATTGTGCCTTTTATTTCATGAGTGTCTAGCATAATTCACTTGCTAGCCTTGTGAAACCTTTAGCCATTTTTTGTGGAACCTTATCAAAGTTATCATGGAGTATAAATTTTGGCATGGTTTACATATGAAAGGCTTGTAGACCCGATGTAACTTTTCCATCTTCCACCTTTTTGTGGGTACACACTAGAACATTGTGTGTTTCTCACCCTTTTTCTTTGGGGCCCACCTAGTGTATACTGGACTACACTAGCCCTTGTGAGCATTTTTTTGGACAAACAACTTAGGATTGATCCATACCTTTTGGACAAATACCCATTCGCCCAAGGGCGAATGGGTCCCCTTTAAGTCCTAGGACCCAATTTTTAATATGTTTTTGGCAGAATTTTAATGATTCAGATTGAAGTTTCAAGTGTCGGCTTTTGGAATCTAATTTTTGGGAAATTAGATAAACACCTATAAATATATAGTCTTTTTATCAATTCAAATTGAAGCAACATTATCAAGACTTTAAGAGATCGATCCCAAGAGAAAATATTATTGTCAAGAGCATTAAAGAGAAACATTGTCAGTCATCTACAATAGTAATCAAGATCATATCATCATGTCAAAGTTCATGTGTGTTCATGTTCATGTTCTAGAGCTAGCATTGTGATGTAGGTTTCAAGCATTCAAGCATCAATAAATCAAGCCAATTCATGCAAGATCCAAGCCTTAGAGTGATGTGCTTGAATTCAGTCCTCTAGGGGAAACCATTAAGGGTTTGGTGAGTTGTAACAAGCTTTGTTCATTCATCAATTCCTTCATTTTGTCATTATTTCATTATCAAGGTTTAATTACCAAATATGGGGTTTGACAAAGGCAAACCCACATTCACCCAAAACAAACATTTTTGCTTCTCTCTTTGTATGTGTAGATTTACAGGTGAAGAATGATTGAAAGTTGATCAAAGGAGAAATTTTACATTCTTGCATAAGTTGTCTTCATTGTTGTCAAGCCGCAAAAACTCAAATTCAAATTTTATTTCTGGCTTTTTGATAGTTAAACCTAGAGAAATCAAAAGCTTAGATCCAGAATTAGAGGACCGCAAAAATTGATTTTGGAGCCCTAGTCAAGGACCCATTTTCCCAGGGGTGAACAAGTCCTGCTACAGGCCCTGATACCCACTTTTCATGAAAGGTGCACACTATTGGATCCTTCTCAAATCTGCTTGTAAATTGTCATTTCTATTTCTGTTATCATAGAACTTTGCATTTCAAGTGTTAGGTCACATAGTTCATTTCATTAATGCACTTTGAATAATTCCAAAACATTGTAAATCAATCATTTATGTCATAATAAAGTAGAGATCTAAGGTCCAAAATAGGGTTGACTCATCTCAAGGTTTAAATTCAATCATATCCCTTTGTGATTTTCTCTCTTTCCAATGAAATTAGGGAAAGGTGTGTTTGAATACTAGGCCATTTCATCATTCCACATTGATTGAAATTGTTCCCCCTTTTTCCGTTCATTTCACAAATAAAAATGTACACCACAAACTCTTTGACATACAAGAGTTGTTTTATCTATTTGCACAAAACAATTATATTACTTAGGACATGAGCATAGAATTTTGATTTTTCTATGGAAAAAAAAGATTTTAATGATGAATTATCTTGTTTTATATTTGATGATTTTATATAATTCATTGATATTGTTGTAGTTTTTGAATGTAAGGAGCTAATACATTTAACATCTTAGGGATCTTGACCAACTATCCTCTTTTTAATTTATCTATCAACATGAGTAATGAAGACTTATCTTTACTTCATAAGCATTGGATATCCTTGGTTCAATAAAATTGAGAGTGAATAAGAGAATTCTTTATGTTGTGGATAGGATTTGTGTTAGAATTGTGAATAACACAAGATGTAGGATCAAATAATGATAAAAAACACCTTCCACACAAGAGAGTTGCAAACAATGATTTTCTATATCCTCGACAAGAAAAACTTATAGAATGAAATAATACAATGAAGAAGAGTGCTTTATAAGACTAGTCCCTAAATGATAAATGGATTTGATCATGATAAGTTTTGTCATCCTATGTGATGAGATAAAATGATGTAATAATAGCTCACTATAGTTAATAAAAAAAATCACCCCTAAGTTTAACTTCAATGCATGACATGAAATTAACTTAATAATTAATTAAATAATTAACTATTAACTACTGCATGATTACTCTAACACTCCCCCTTAAGTGTAACTTAGGGAGGAGCTAAAAAATCTAAAAATATAATACATAAAAAACAAATATAGTAGGAATGGGTCTTGACAACAAGGCCTAATGAGGTACCCAGGTACAATCAAATAAATTTCTCATAACTAGAGAAAAGGAGAAAACCTCATAGTAAGTATTCCTCTCTTAAAGAGAGATGAAAGCATGTATAAGAAATATTAAGTAGGCCTCATGAATACCACCAAATGAAAAATTTTGTGATTCCAAGCATCGATCATAATTGGAGGTAACAAGGTGATGCTAAAGGTTTCATGAAGATGTTTGCAACTTGCTCCTTTGTAACCATGTACTCCAAGGTGAGAAAACCATCTTAAATCAATTATCATATGAAGTGAATGTTTATCTCTATCTGCTTAGTACACTGATGCTCCATTGGGTTGTGATAAATGTGAATGACACTTCGATTGTCGTACCAAAGAATAGTGGGACTATCAAGAGGAAAATCAAACTCGATCAATGATTGACAAAGCCAAAAAACCTCCTAGCTAGCCAAAACTGTTGCACGATACTCATCCTCTATGGATGATAATGCAATAGAAGATTATTTATTTCAAGACCATGTGATGGATCATAACCAAGGAAAAAAACAAAGCCAAAAGTGGACTTCCTATCATTGACATCACCAACCCAATATGAGTCAATGAAGCCAACTATCCAAGAATGTCATAATGTATAATAAACACCATAATATGAGGTTCCTTGAATATATCTCAAAATACATTTGGAAGCTTTCCAATGAATCTCATGTGGATCATATGAGAATTGAGAGATAAGATCAATCGTAAAAGAAATATTAGGATGTGAAACTGTCAGGTACAAAACACAGCCAACCAACTTCCTATATAATGTAGTATCTACTAAAGGAGTAGTACAAGTCAAAGATGATACAAAATTTATTTGAAATGGTATGGTGGAAGGCTTAAAATAAAGCATGCCAAATCTCTGAAGCATGTCAAGAGCATAGTTTTGTTAAAATATGGAAATCCCATTCAAAGACTAATAACCTAGAAACTAAGAAAGTAGTACAAAAGGTCAAGATCTGTCATCTCAAACCGCTCCATCAAAACTCATTAAACACTGGATCATGGAGGATGAACCACATATAAGGATCAAATCATCCACATATAACACAAGGATCTAAAGATCACCCTCATATCATTGAATGCACATTATGGGATCATAATGACATTGTGTGAAGCTAAAAGAAAGCGAAAAAGTGTCCATCTTATCATACCAAGCTCGAGGGCCCTATTTTAGACCATATAATGAATGATGAATCTTGCAAACCAAAAAATATTCCTCAATAAAATCATGTGGCTACTCCATATAAATCTCCTCATGAAGATCACCGTGAAGGAAAGCACTCTTCGCATCCATCAGTTATATTTCCCATCCCTGTGAAGGTATAAGTGAAAGTACAAGGAAAATAGAATTCATCTTGGCAGTAGGGGCAAATGTCTTAGAATAGTCAATGCATTCAACCTGAGAAGACCCCTTTGTAACAAAACGATCTTTAAACTTATCAATGGAACCATCTACAACATATTTGGTATGGTATGCCCACTTGCACTAAACTAACTTTATTCCCTTAGGAAGAGGAATAAGATCCAAGTATTATTCTTCATCAGTGAAGAATACTCTTTTTCCATAGAATTATCCCACTTAGGAATACCAACCGTATTTAAAATATTTTAAGGATCATCCAAAATGGAACAAATCAAAATACTAACACCTGATGTCTATGCACGAGTACGATGATAGCTTGAAGGATCACCCGTTAAAGATATAACTGCATCAATAGTATTATGGGCCCACTTGGGTAAGAGTTGAATATCTAGAGGTGGAGGGATAGCTAGAGCATCATCCTCATCCTCAAGAGATTAAGAGAGAGTAGTAGGTAATGAGGGAGAAGTTGGTGATGAAGAATCCATCTAAGGAAAGAAATCATCAAATTTTACATCTCACTGAAACAAGACATCTCTAGAATCAAGATCAAATAGCATATACGCCTTAACATCCTCATAGTAGCCAACAAATGTGTGGTTTTCTTTTCCTCTCCATGACTTTGCGTTGAGCTTCAAGAATGAATACCTAAGCCTCACTACCAAAGACTTTGAATTAAGGTACATCGGGCTTGACATGGGACCAAGCCTCCTCAGGAGTCATATGTCACAATGCCTTGTGAGGTATACAATTCTAAATATAATTGGCATGATTTTTGCCTCAACCCAAAAAGAATAATGCATATCTTGTGACTAAATCATATAGTTGGTCATCTCCTGTAAAGTCTATTATTTCACTCAATAACACCATTCTAATGAGGGGTGTATGGAACTGTAAGCTAATATTGTAGACCATACTTAGTGCAAAAGTCCCTAAAAGTTTGATTGACATACTCCCCCTATTGTTTGTGCATATCCACCTGATAGAAAGACCATTAATTGATTCTCCATGAATTCCTTAAATATCCTAAGAGAATCAAAGACATCACTCTTGTACGTAATAAAGTACACCCATGTACGACTATAGAAGTCATCAATAAGTGTGAGCACATATTTGGCCCCTAAAAATGAAGTAGTCATAAATGACATGAGGTCAATATGTACCAACTCTAAGGGTGCCTTAGCACATATGGCTCTACTCGTAAGAAAATCTTGGTGATTTTTTTGAAGAGCGCATCCTTGACAAACATCATCAGTACAAGAAATATTAGGGAGCCCTAACACCAATGTCTATGTACTCATCTGCTAGAGATATCTATAATTGACATGACCAAAATGTTCATGCCAAAGCTTACTCAAAATGGCTGCACATGCTATAAAAGATGAACCTGAACTAGTTTAACTCCCAAAACCATCAAATCAGTATAAATGAGAGGATGAATCAACACTCTCAATGGCCATAATAATATCAAGATCATGAAGGTCATATATAACTTCATCATGTGAGGTAAAATTAACTATCCTATTGGTGCTAGATTGGTAAATCTAATACTCTAAAAGAAGGTTGGTGGAGTTATCATGAACAACAATAACCTCCCGAAGAAAACCACCCTCAAGTGTGATAGTACTTGAGCCCAAAACTCAAAGTTGTGTAGAATCCCCTATTGCAATCTAAGTAGTGTTACAATATGAAAGGGATGATACCAAATCCTAAGAGTAACTCATGTGATGTGTCACATTAGAATCAAGTATATATGGAGTTGAAAAAGATAAGGCCCATGCAAAAAGAGCATGACCTTTACCTATACATGAGGAAGAAGACTCAAGGGTTGAGATGTTATGTTGATGCATGAATTCCTTTAAATCCTTTAATCTCTTCCAACATATAGTGATTGCATGTCCCTCCTTACCACAAAAACTACAAGGTTCACTTGATTTCTTCTTCGTTTTGGAGGAAGACTCACCAAACTTAGAAGATTTATCATTCAAAGGAGTGGTTTGAGGTTTTTGTTATGACTTTTGAGATGGTTTGGATGAATGCTCACTAACTGATGAAGTCTATGTCTTGGGATTTTATTTTTTCTTGTCTTTCCATTTGGATGTTTGTGCTACCAATGCCTAGTTTTGGAATTGGAAAGAGAATCAAATTAAGTCAACTTTGTCTATTGATGAGTCAAATTCTCACCAAGAACCTTGAATGTTGGTATGGTAAATTTAGTGCCCAAAACATCCATGATAGAGTAAAAATTAGAAGAGATGACTTGAAATGAACCTCTAAGCTTAGACAGGATCAAGAAAACATATTATTTATTAGTTTTATTTTTCCCACAACCCCCCAAAAGAGATTTTTGTGACTTATTCTTCAAGAAGTCCTTAATGGAGGGGAAATAATCAAGTACAAGTGATGTCAATTCTGCCTCAGTTTGTAGAGATCAAAACTCTTAATGGTGCCAAAAATATCTTTGAACTTCTCCCACATATTCCTAAGAGAGGTACAAGACTCAATATGAAACAAGAGATTGTCTAAAACCTATAGTGCAATTAGTCTCATATCCTCATCCATCTTGTTCCTATGTTGGATTATCTCGAATTGATGAGTCAATGTTGGTTTTAATTCATCCAAAGTAGACCATAAACCATTTTACATGAGTAATTTGGTCATATGAGTTTTCCAAATATGATAGTTGTGTGGCATAAAACATTCAAATGAAGATGTATTTTCCATGATTTTTGAGTTTTTAAAAATAATGTGTGGGAAAAAGTAGTTTTTCTATGATGTATATAGATACTAGAAACAAGAAATATAACCCCCCACAAGAAGAAAAACCAAACCCTAATGCAACTTTGAGAGTAGAAAAACTTAAAAAAGCAAAAATCATATTAGATAAATTTCTATGTACTTGGTGAATTTTCTAGAAAAATGGATTGCATGTCTATGTAGAGAATTGAAATGCCTTTTTAACACCTATTCACTCATAAAAAATGGAGCATGTATGCTTAAGGACTTATGAGCCTGAAAGTGCAAAAAGGAAGATTTGACTTCAACTGCCTATAGAAATTTCTTGGAGCAAAATTTTGAAAAATGGACTACACCACTGGAATGGGCTTAGAAATAGATTTTCAATGGTATTTCATTTATAAAAAAAGAATAAGTGAGGTAAAATTTATGCCTGATTTCATAAAAAATTCTCAATCACCCTATAAGGCACACTTGTGGGCTAAAAAAGGTTTGGCCCCTAGTCACTCACGTGATCGCAGTGAGCGCTAAGGGAGCTTGTGAAGGTTGAGCATAGAGACCTTGGTCACGATGTGACTTACGTAGGGGCTATCAGAGGCCCTTGGGGGATAAAGTGTGGTAGTTGGTCACTAATGTGACCTAAGCACGGGTACAAGGGCATGTAGTAGTTATAGATTTGGCATGTGCTCAAAGCACTGCCTGTTATGGCATTGCCCTGAGTGATGCTTTGCTGCAAGAGTGAAGCACTCAATATAAAGCATCGAGAGATTTTAATAAAGCATCATGTGTTGTAATTTATATATATTTTTATTTCTTTACAAAAATATCCATACGGTACAGCTTTTGGGGGGCCATACGACCTCCTAATATTTTTTTTTGCTCCAGAAGCTCCTATAACCAAAATTGAGTTAATCTTATATCAAAATTCATCTATTCAACCTCTTGAGTGCAATGGTGAGGTCCTTTTTGCTCCAAAATGCACCAAAAACTCATATGTTCAACCTCTTGAATGCAACAGTGAGGTCCTTTTCACTCCAAAATACACCAAAAAATTGTCTAACTCCAAAAATCTCCCAAAAAAGATGAAGATCCCTAATTTTTCTTATGTAACCCTAGTTTAGAAAAAAAAAACTCAAAAATGGAGAAGGGTTCACTAAATCTATGTTTTGATACCATGTTAGAATTATGAATAACACGAGATGCTAGATCAAACAAAAAACCAAAAACCTTCCACGCAAGAGGGTTACAAACAATGATTTACTATATCCTCAACAAGAAAAACTTACAGAATGAAATAATACAATGAAGGAGAGTTCTTTATAAGAGAAAACCCTAAGTGATAAAGGGCTTAATCATGACAAGTGTCATCATCCTATGTGATGAGACAATGCTCTAATGATAGCTCACTCTAGTCAATAAGAAAAAACACTCCTAAGTTTAGCTTAAGTGCATGAAATTAAATTAGCTTAATAATCAATCAAAGATTAATTAATTATTAGCTAATGCATGATTACTCTAACAATTTGTACAAGAGGAGGTTATCTTGCAAGCTTGGTTGATTGTGATGATGTATGCTAATTTTCATAATATTTGTAATAGTTTTGAATGATCTCTAATGTGTAAGTTCATATATTGCAAACAATCATAGATTTCAAGATGGTGCTTTATTATATTTAGAATTTTGATTTTTTAAATTTTAATTTAAGAATGTATGTTGCTTAATTTTTTTTTATTTGTATAATTCCATTTACAATATTTTATTACCACCATCTTATGCATGTAGACTTCAAGTAGGGGAATCTACAAATAATCAGAGGCATTTTATGTATTTCTGATCTTGAAATAATACTTTTTACAAAATAATTATTTAAAATAGATACAAATGGTTGGGTATAATCCTTCAATTATGAATTAGGTAGAATTATCAATCTTGTAAAATAATGCATTATACTCCAAACACATAAGAATAGATATATATCATTCGTACCATAAAATTAAACCCCTTATATAGAGGTGTGAAGATATGATACAAAATAAATAAAAGATTCTTAAATATACACCATCATGATGCAAACCTTAACCACAATAACTCAATAAGAAGATGAAATTTCAACTATTTTTAAAACCAAATGTTTGAATAGTCAAAGGTATTTTTTCCAAATAAAAAAGGACAACTATTTATGAGTGCTACCACAAAGCTATTTTTGAACATAAAAATATTCAAAATCAAAGATAAATCTTGGCTCATAAAAACAAGACAACTTTTTATCTTTTTGATATGGACGCAATGTAAAATATGATATTGATTGTTTGACCATGAACCATTTGGTGTTTAAGTAAAGTACCACCACTCTATCTATTAAATTATTTGTTATATTTTAAGGAAAGCAAAGCACTATAGTCAAGCTTCGCACTATTTTAGTATATAATTTATAAAATAATGCACACTCATCATAAATTAATCTACTATTTTAAGTTTCTTTACCCTCGTTCAAGTAATTCTTTAATTTTAAAGTGACAATTCTATGATATTGTTTTAATCATAATGCAATAACCTTAATATACAGACTACTATATACATAAATATTACTATGTGCCTTAATCTTACTACTTAGAAATAGTGCAATTCTTTTTATTCCATTAATTAAAAAAATTAAGAAAATATATTATTTCTATTGTGACACTATGCATAAAGACCCCTAATGTGAAAACACATTGCCATGGGTAACATCAAAAAATATCTAGTTTAACCAAATGACTAAACCACATAATATTTAAGAACATAAAAAATCTTACCGATTCACTTCAAAGTTGGTAATATCCAAATCATGGAAAAATTATTTGGAAACTTTCAAACAATAAAGTTTATTTCTCCATTATTAGCAATACTATTTCTCTTCTTCATTGGAATGGTTATATTTATGAATTCCAATGAAAAGTCTTGTTGCTTATAGGCATTTTATGAAAATAATCGAGATTGAGGTATACTCTCTTGGTGAATGTTGGATGTCTCTTACAATCTAGGGATTCCAAACATGTCTACAACAAGACCAGAATCTAATACATAGTTACCTTCCATCTATGCAAGGTCAAAGGCTCAAAGTTGGATATTATTCATAATACGTCAATTATCCTTTCTTTTCTCTCATTAGGATTGTCAATAACATAGCTTGTAAGGAAATTTGAAAGAGGCATTCATATCATTTCATTGTTTCATGTTTGAATTTTAATGTTTGAATATTAAACTTAGCAACGATAATCATAAAGGGAGGTGGAGGATCAAATTCAAAGATGATGAGAATTGTTGTTGGAACCATTTTTATCCTTGCCTAATGGATGGAGACTCATATTTATAATCTATAATTTTTCTATTAATCTTGTTTTGTAAATCATGTTAAGATAAAAACAATTTCTATATTTTAATTTGTTAGATTTTTCTTTGATGATAAAATATTAAATTTAATGTTTTAATTGATTTCTATCTTTTTTAGATGTTAAAAAAAACATTTAACATGAAAAAAACTTCAACTCAATCAAGAAGAAGAAGAACAACAAAATGACTTTTTAATGCGACTAGCCATTTGTGTCCAACTAAATATCTGAAAACTTTAGGAACATTTTGTTGCCATGAAAATCTATGCACTCTTGAATATCCTTGTTTTTCCATAATTTTCTTTTAATTTAATTTTTCAATTACCTAAAATTATTTTTATGGGTCCTGAGCCAGATGAATATGCTTTAACTTCATAGAGATAAAATCACCTAGCACCTAATGTTTCAATGAATTTTAGAAGCCAAGTAGTACCTGGCTTCCATGTGTTCTTATATATGGGTGGTCAGCTGGTCTCATCTCCAAATACAAGTCAACTAATCATCCAAATTAAAACTGGCCAAGTCCCTTGACTAATTGTAGTTATCAAATATCTAACCCACAAAGAATAAATTATATCATGTACATGTACCAGATGGCTCTCAATCCCTGCAATGCTTATCTGGAATTACTAGCTGCACATTGGAATTGAACTTTGACAACCTTCATCCTCATCTCATTGATCATAGAAGAATTGTGATGAGGAATTGAACTTAATAACCTTCATATTTGTCCCTTTCACTAAAGAAGAATTGTTATCAGGAGTTCTTGAGTAATGAGAAGCGAAGGGTTGATTGTTAGGAAAACCAGTCATACAAATTCCATTCATCAGTCCAGAGTAATGTGATTATAGAAGAGCAGAAGTGGGCATAAAAAAAGGCATGTTGTTAATGGAGGTTGTGAATTTGGTATTGTTGGGGGCTATGGAGGTTTAGCCTTTTGGAAAGGGATTTTACCCCAAGGTCATTGAGAGTAATATTTTTTTATCTATTTGAAGCACTGTTGTAGGGAACTGTGTGTTTGCTAAGCTTTTTAACTTTAGGGTATAGACATCCAACAAAGCATAATGCAAAGAGGAATTTTGTCAGATGTTTTATTTGGAATTCATTAGGGAAAAATGTATGGTAAACATGGAAGCATAGACAAGGCATGTATACTATTTGACAAAATGCCTTTTTAGAGGAGGAGGACCAACCACACCAAAGCTCTAGGTCACATAGAGCTAAGAGAGGAAGGATTCCCTGAATCTACCCTAGGTTGGACAAGCATTTAAGGTCAAGGATAGAGAATGAAGACCACTCTCAATGCTTTTGTCACTTTACTAATCCAAGAGTTGAGTTAGGGCTAAGCGAGTAGGCTTTTGGAACCCAAACTATACCTTGGACAACTCTCTGCTAGAGGACAGTAACACTGATCAAGGATGAAAACACGGTGCACTGGCATCTCACAAATGCACTGGCATCCATACAGACAGGAAGTGAAAAAGGATAGAGAAAATAATAGAAGACCTACTAATAACTTAGATGTCAAAATGTAAAGTAATAACAAAAATTCTAAATGACAAAATGATAGGAGAAATTAAAATGATGATGTAGAAATGAAAAGAAATGAAGGTGGTGGAAATGAATTCACAAAGGGTCCAATTCTCTAGCAAGCTCCACATGAACGCGTACCTACACACAACCAAGAGGGGAAAATTTTGGGGATGTATAGAGTTTTTCCATAGTCAAAACCCCACTTTGGTGTTTCCACCTCCTCAAACAACTAGATAGATAAATATGTAGAAATATGATCAAGAAAACAATGTTGGAACAAAAATGAAACCAAGCACTATAAGAGACACTATGCTACTCAAATCCAACAACAAAGTAGTAATACGAAAGTGTTACCACCCTCTAAAAAAGGCACTCAAGGCCAATGAGAGATGAATGAAAGTCTACAACTATGGCAGAGTCGACGTAGCCACAACAACACCAAAAGCAGTCTCGCAAGATACCAAGTTGTAGCTTCTATGGTAGATGTGAAGAATGTTGTGATTGTTGGATCGTGAAGCCAATAGTGCAACAAATAGCAAGAGTATGGAGAAAAATGTGAAGCTAGAATGAAATTATTGCTAAGATCTTTGAATGTGTGAAGAAGATCAAGAATTGCTAAAGAGATGTATGGAAAGTGAAACATAGCTATTTAAAGAAGGTTTGGGAGGGAAAAAGTCGTTCAAAGGTCGACAAGAAGGTGTAGGGGTGTTAAATTTCATCACCAATGGAGAACGTAATGCCTTTGTAGATTCCAGAGGTAGGAATCTTGTTAGGAAAACAACGCCTCGCATAAACGTCCTTGCGTTGCACAAGTGTCCTTGACAAAAATTCCCCCACCGACACTAAAAAAAGTGCTAAGTGGATGGGGTACAAAATGAGGATGTGGAATTACTTGGTTAGGTTTGATTTTTCTAAGGTGGAGAGTGTAAAAGGGGAATTTGTAAGAGGAGTGCAAATTCACTCCTATACATTTTTCCCCCACTTTAGCGAACATGAGTGCCAATGAGTGTTTGGTAAAGTAAATTAAAACGGTTCCAAGAAAATATACTTGAATCGTCGAGGAAGCAAACCACAATCTAGTGAACTCAAAAGCGCAGGACAGGAAAATAACTCCACAGGTACTCTCTCCTAAGGTTTGAACAAAGTGCACCGAAGGCACATAGATCAACGATGGACAAATCTCATAGAATGTAAGCACTTCACAAATCGTCAGACCTGCAAAGAAGGTGCCCCTAGGTACTCTCTCCTAAAGGAAGCCCAATGTGAGGGGACTCCAAAGAGTTATATGGGAAAGCATCTCCATAGACGCACCTGCAAAGCAACATGTTAATCCACAAAAAAAACATGCTAGAAAATAAAAAGCAACACAGGCAAGCAAGCAGACAGTCACACAGATAGTCAAAAATTGAAGGATAAGCTTTCAAACGGGTCCCTTGGGAACCCTTTAAAAGAAAAGGGGTCCACTCAAGGGACACTCAATTTGAAAGTGCAAGATTATTTTTCGCAAATCAATTCAATATCAAGGAATCCTTTTGAAAGATGTTCACTTGATCAAGGAATTTGAAAGGAAGAAGGTCCCCTCACAAGGGGAAGGTCAAAAATTCACCCGTAGGAGAACTCCCTCCTTGGAGGAAAGTTTTTCAAATTCTTTCTTTACAAACCCATGATGAAGGAAAAATAGTCCACTAGGGGTCCTTATTGAGGAATGCAACTTTTGAAAAAATATTTTGAATAGATTTTCAAGAAAAGATTCGTTGGCCATCAAATGCTTTTTCTAAAAATTGAAATGATATGATATCCTGCCTTTAGGATGGTGCATTCCAGGCACAAAGGCACATGACATCCTAAGGAGAGAAAATCAAGAATGAAAAAGTGATGTTGTGGCCTGCAGAACATAATGAGATGTAACTTTGGTAATGTCGTCACACATAGGAGGGACAACACATGAGCACCACAACATCACAAAGCAAGCAAGAAGATAAGTGCAAAGAAAGAAAAGATAATAACATCATGAACAAGAGACAAGGGCGGTTTGATATTTTAGGGTCAAAACTGCTCATAAATATAGATAAATAAGTATAATAATATATAAATGAACTATTGTCAACCCCTTCTATATCAAACCATATGAAGAAAGGCGTGTGAAGAAAAATTAAAAATAAAAATTCGGGTCAACATGGAAGGGAAGCCTAAATTCCCCCAACACTTTGCATCATCCCAAATTGTTGAAAATCAATACATGACAAAGAGAAGAATGATGTGACAAGTAGAGGAAGTTTTATGACATAAGAACACTCCTGTATCCAAGCACCTACGAGGGTGACAAGGGTCATCCAGGAACACATAACACAAGCACGGGGGAACACGACACACACACATAATCTAACCTACAAATAAAGAAGAGGTGACCCCTAGTCCTCATCAACCAAGAGGTCATTGTTCTCCCAATCTAGATCATTATACGGGGAGGGTGAACGAGCTTGCAAGGGTGGAATATCAAGGGGGGAACCCTCTGACCCTTCCGCAACAAGAGCCAAGGAAGAAGGCTCCTCAAGGTCTTCTCCACTCAATTCTCATGGGGTGATGTAGTGAAACAACTTGAAAAAGAAGAATATAATATGAAATATGCTAAAAATAATTGATAATAATATGCCACTTCGAGGGGGAAACCTCCTAATCCACTTCAAGGGGGATACCTCCAATATTCTTCATTAAGAACACAATACTCAACATGATGATGAAATAAGACTCACAACCTCCTATTTATACCTATTTATGCTGAGGATATCACCCAGGCTAACTTAGATAACCCTATATAAGCCCCTAGACTGACCTAACTAATAAATAAAAATATAATAATGATAATATGACTTAATTAAGAGTTAAGGTAGCCACAAGCCGACTACTCATAACCTGATACGCAGTATAGGGGTAAGGGAATAATAGGTGAATTCCAGTGATTGTGAATATCACTAATAGGGTTGGGACCTCATCCATAGAATTGAACATGCACTTCACATGAGTTCCATGTGTTAACTCAATGGGTGAGGGAGGCGGTGCTCGAGACCATTACTAGGATCACTGAATGACTCAAGAGTAGTGACGAATTCCAGAGACGTTGGGGCTTCCTCCATCACAAGGGGGATACCTCCAATATGCCACTTCAAGGGGGATACCTCCAATATTCTTCATTAAGAACACAATACTCAACATGATGATGAAATAAGACTCACAACCTCCTATTTATACCTATTTATGCTGAGGATATCACCCAGGCTAACTTAGATAACCCTATATAAGCCCCTAGACTGACCTAACTAATAAATAAAAATATAATAATGATAATATGAATTAATTAAGAGTTAAGGTAGCCACAAGCCGACTACTCATAACCTGATACGCAGTATAGGGGTAAGGGAATAATAGGTGAATTCCAGTGATTGTGAATATCACTAATAGGGTTGGGACCTCATCCATAGAATTGAACATGCACTTCACATGAGTTCCATGTGTTAACTCAATGGGTGAGGGAGGCGGTGCTCGAGACCATTACTAGGATCACTGAATGACTCAAGAGTAGTGACGAATTCCAGAGACGTTGGGGCTTCCTCCATCACAAGGATGGCACAATCCAACATAGAACCACCCTCCAAAGAAGGTGAGCCCTTCTTCTAACCCCCATTACTAGCAAGTCATCCTCCATCTTTCACTTCATGAGAGGATGCGAGATCCCCACAAACAAAGCAAAAGGTGTGGAGGAAAAGGAGAAAACTACGGTGAACACCACCAAGGTATTTGACATGTCAATGTATTTTGAGAAAAAGGGGTGTATGGGAGGAACATTAAAAGGGGTGGCTCAATCGAAGGAGCAATAAACACCTGCACCCTCTTCGGGTGAGGATCGTTTATGCTCATAGCAAGAGCTAAAAACAAGACCAAAGCTGAAGGAACTGAAGCAAAGAAGATGAAAAAGGAGGACACAATAGAAGGTGTCAAAGCAGGAGCTTCTAGCTCCTCTTCTATCTTTTGCAGGGTGACCTACTTAGCGACCAAAGCCTTTCTCCAATGCTTGTGCTCATGCGCAAGGCAGTTTTTACGACTTCGAGAGATAGAGGTTGGGGGCTAAGAAGGGATGGAAGACTCTTGTTTGACCATCAAATTATCCATCATAGTCATTTCTGGTGGAAGGATGGACTCCTGGATGAGAAAATGAGGAAGAGGTTGAGAGGATGATGGAACAACAATAGGGGGATCCGGCTCTAATGCCTCAGTGGTGGGCCTCTTCCCATTCACTGCTTGAGAGGTAGGAGCAGTAGGAGGCTGCAGAGGCCAAGACATAAAGGACACCCCATGGGGATCCTTCCCCTTACCATATAGAATTAGCCAAGGCACCATGGGTAAGACGAGAAGTTCGAATGTTGAACACTTGGGATTTCACCAAGCAAGCACTATCAAACTCTCCAAAAAATGCCTAGGAGAAGAAGACGATGGCGTCACAACATGGCGAGAGGAAGCAACAAGTGGTACAATAGGAGGAGAAGAAGAAGGGCCCTAAGTGTGCTTCTCCTCTTCCCTCTTTCGGTCCAAGGAGACCTCGCGCTCTACCTTCATGCAAGCCCTATGCGAAATGACATAGGGAGAAGGAGGGTACCTCACCTTAGGCATTATGCCCCCCCTCTTGTACTTTACATAAGTTTGGTATGAGAGGTCCATCCTAGGAGGAAGTAGACCAATGGTCACAAGCCAAAAGTGATCCAGTGAGTAGCCCCCACATGTAATCGACAACTTATAACCGGTGTTGTGGACTACATGCACCATACCCTCATGGAAAAACTTCACACTTCTGAACTACTAAGGGAACAACATTCATAGGGACCAACCAAGGGATACCTAGTTTCACTCTGAAGAGCTTAAACCCCAATATAATGTCAAAAAGTGCATTTACAGATCTAGGTTCAACTACGACTGACAAGGTGATGCAACTGATGGGAGGGGTGGAAAGCCCATAGTGTGTACGAATAGTACTCCTAGATTCATCATACCCATCCTTGTGTAAGAAATTAATTAGTATAATCTCCTTAGTGATGAAATTCACTAAACAGATGTAAAAAGGAGGCCATTTCTATATACACTAAACATAAATTTCACAGATTCCCTCGGTGGTTTTACATTTAGACAATGACCCACTCAAGGTTTTATTTTGCAATGCTTATGGAACCCTCTAGCTATGCCACTAGGGGTTGTAGTTTGGGTTGCAAGGCTAGGCACCTCACAACACTCACACCCACAACACTCCTATGATACAAGGAAAGGGTCTTTCATCACTGCTAAACGGAACCAAAATGGTTCATGTTGGGTTCACCAAAATGTAGAGGAGGGGGACCAACCACACCAAGGCTCTAGGTCACAGAGAGCCAAGAGCGAAAGGCTACCCTGATCTATCTCAGGTTAGACAAGTGTTTAAGGTCAAGGATAGAGAATGAAAAACACTCTTAGTGCTTTTGTCACTCTACTAATCGAAGAGTTGAGTTAGGGCTAAGCAAGCAGGATTTTGGAACCCAAACCATACCTCAAACAACTCTCTGCTAGAGGACAACAATACAAATTAGGGATGACAACGTGGTGTGTTGGCGTCTCATAGATGCACTAGCATCTGTATGGATAGGAAGTGCAAAAGGACAATGAAAATATCAAAAGACCTACTAACAACTTAGATGTTGAAATGTAAAGTAATAACAAAAATTCTAAATGAAAAATTGATAGGAGTAACTAAAAAGATGATGTAGAAATGACAAGAAATGAAAGTGGTGGAAATGAACTCATGAAGGGTCAAGTTCACCAGCAAGCTCCACACAAACGTGTACCTACAAACAACCAAGAGGGGAATTTTTTTGGGGTTGTATAGGGGTTTTCCATAGTCAAACCCCCACTTTGGTGTTTCCACCTCCACAGACAACCAGATAGATAGATATGTAGATGATAAAGAAAACAATGCTAGAACATAAATGAAACCAAACACTATGAGAGACACTATGCTACACAAATAAAACAACAAAGTAGTAATATGAAATCATTACCACCCTTGAACAAAGGCAATAAAGGCCAATGAGAGAGGAATGCAAGTCTATAACTATGGAAGAGTTGATGTATCCGCAATAATACTGAAAGTAGTCCCACAAGACACCAAGCTACAACTTATGTGGTATATGTGAAGAATGTTGTGATTGTTGGAGTCGTGAAGCCAATAGTGAAGCAAGTAGCAAGAGTAGGGAGCAAAACGTGAAGTTGGAATGAAATAATTGACAATAAGATCGCTGAATGTGTGAAGAAGATCAAGAATTGATAAAGATATGGATTGAAAGTGAAACACAGTCATTTGAAGAAGGTTTGGGAAGGAAAGATTCGTTCAAAGGTCAACAAGAAAGTGCAAGGGTGTAACTAGGTTTCATCGCCAATGGATAATGTAATGCCTCCTCTGATTCCAAAGGCAAGAATCCTATTAGGATGACAACATGTCGTGCAGACGTCTATGCACCACGTGCACCCTTGATAGAAATTCCCCCACCAACACTAAAAACAAGTGCCAAGTGGATGGGGTATGAAATGAGGATGTGGAATTACTTGGTCGAATTCGATTTTTCTAAGGTGGAGGGTGTAAAAGGGGAATTTACAAGAGGGATACAAATTCACTCCTATATAGCCTCAAAGAGCTTTCATCTCATGGAATGCAATGATTGCAAGATAGGCACAAAGTGGATTTGTTGAGAAGGCTTTAGAAAATTATTTTTACCTTCACAAAAGATTTGAACAATTTATTGGGGCTTTAAAATGATCTCTTATTGCTAAAAATTCTTTTTATTTTGTGTCTATATTTGTTTATGTTTCATGCTTATTATTAGTCCAATTTCATGATTCCTTGAAGGTGTTGTGGTGTTTCATTTGTGCTATGAGCATTTGCAAAATCTCCATGGGGGTTTGATGCCTTCTAGAGTAAAAATAAAAAGGTAGAAAGGCAAAGCAACATATGAAGAGACACTGAGAAAAGGCTAAAACAATCTCAAGGATATGTGACTAGTGGTTATATTTTGTGATGTGGTAGCTTTGGCCTTACACATTCATGATTTTTCTCTCCTTTATTTGTAAGGAATATATAAGGTGAAGAATCATTAATTCCTTTGGAAGTTTCCTTTCCTCACCAAGGCAAGTCCTTAAATTAATATTTAACAAACATGATATCTATTTGTATGCAAGCTTTAGAAATATTGAGGGATCAAATAAACATGCAAATAGATTGTTCACTACTTTCCTTAATATATAGCTTGTTCATTGTCTACCTTGTAATATACAACCTCTAATTGGTGTTTCCTTGTCATCAAAGCTATTTTATAGGATTGAATTTGATTACAATTTAAAACTATTTTATAATATTGAATTTGGTTATAAGTTAAATCAACTTCTTAAAATATAGTTCCCTATCTTTGTAGACTATATTTATTTTTATTTCAACATAATTTTAGTTTTACATCTTATATGATAATTCAATATTTTCTTTATAGTTTTGATTTATAATCTAAAATGTATAGATTAGTTTTATTGTGGAAAAAAATAGGTCAGGTAACCACTACAAAAGTAGTGAGTCTTTATAGGCTTTCTTTTGCAAGCTTGGATATCCACTCACCATGAATTGAGCTATTCCATAAGTGATAAAGTAGGAACTAAAACATCTACAATCTATTTTATCTTTAACCAAATCAATTGTACTGCAACCCTTGTTTTTGTTGGAATCATTGGGAGAGCAATTCTCATAATAATGACTATTTGCTTTATTTTTCTTTTCTAAAATTTGAGTAGTCAATCCTTTTTACTAAATGATGCAACATACATTAGCTAGGTAATTTCCATTGAAAATTTACAAATAGAAAATCAAATTTATGGGAAAAACTTGTGAAGAATTTTTGGTTAGTTGTACATATGAGAAAAACTTGGGAAGTATTATTGGTTAGTTGTACATGCTGATTATTTTGATTTTCTTTAGTGAATGCCTACTCAAAGAACTCCTATTTAAGGGTCAATGGTAATAAAGTTATTAGAAGCTTCCCTCATACCAGACAAAATATTTTAAATGGCAATAGAGTGGTTAGAAGTTTCCCTCATACTAGATAAAGTATTTTAATTGTTCAATTAGAAAAGAAATAAGCGACAACTATTTGACTCAAATTATTTTAGTTGACAATAGAGTGGTTAGAAGCTTCCCTCATACTAGACAAAGTATTTTGATTCTTCAACTAGAACAAAAAAAAAAAAAAGGGAACAAATATTTGACTCAAATTAAATTTTTGCATGCCTATTATAAGATCAAAATCATTGATGATTTCATACTTTCACCTCACTCTTTTTTCATTTAAGGAAAGCCTTCAACTTAATTATTATAGAGGTAAAAAGTGTAGTATTCGTGTTTTTTTCTACATGTTTTGTACATACTTTGCCTTTTAATCTATAATATAATAGTTCAATATTGTAAATGAAAATAAAAATTTTCAGATTAAATTAATAAAATTCATACATATATGTACAATTAACCTAGACTAATTTAATAATAACATATGTGATCTAATGTGATTTGGAATTAAATGTTAAAAGTAGTGAAATAAATACAAATAAAAAATGTACTCAGCTCTATTCATGAAGAATAAATGACTTGTATGAAGATTCTAGAATTTATAGTGTCTTAGGATCAATAATGAATAATGATAGTTTGTAACCCACCTTAGAATCAAAATATTATATTTGCACTATAAAGGATTGAATCTGTAGATCAGGGTTGAGTCTCTGGATCAAGGCTGGATATGTGCTCATAAAAATGTCTATTATATGTGGAAATGGTTAGAAAATATGCACTGAAGAAACCTAGAAATTACCACTAGGCCTGCTAATTTATTAAAACCCCTTCTTTACCTTTGATAATTAAACAATCATAATTATTTAATTATCACCTAATGTCATTAATTCTTTCATTAATTAAATAGTCTAAATTTTTAATTAATTCATTTTCATCTTTTCTGACACAAACAAATTAAATTATATTTAATTAAATAACTCAGTTTTTCTCTCACTTTTTGAATTAAATTTCTATTTAATCAAAAAGTGAACTCGCTTTTTTCCTCTTGCATTGAGATAATGTTTCCATTATTTCAAAATTCACTTTCCTCTTCAAACTAATTGATTTTGTTGAAAAATCAGTTAATTTCCTCTTTCTCTTTCACTTTCAATCTTATCTCATCTCGTCTCATCTAATTTCGACCATTGATCGAATTAATGTCTTTTTAATCTTGATCATTCATTTTCCATTCGTCTCGGGCTATAAATACCATTATCATTTATCATCTTAGGGGATCTAGAGATCATCTTAGAAAATCTTGAATTCATAGTTATCGTGTTGTTGAGATAATAATTATTCTTTGATATTTTGCTAGTCGCTAGTCACAAGGTTTAGTAGCATCTTCAATATTGAGGGCACTTGGAGCTTCAAAGAAAAATGGAGAAGGGTGATGGAGGTCATTCAATGGAGGTGTGAAGATTAGGGTGAAATCACTCTTTATTGTTTCCTTTCATGCACTTCTTTGTTCTCTATCATTAGATTAGGAATTTCAAGTTTATTTATTGTGTTGAATAATATTAATTCTGATTTTCCTAAGTTACATATGGTGAACCCGACGTGAACGAGGAAGTTTGAAAACTGTTCTAATATCTCATGGGTATTGTAGATTATGAGAATCGATTAAATCATGGCGGTGGTTTGTGATAACACTTAATTTTACAAGCAATAAAGCTTCTTGGAATCGACTAATAGGAGTGGTTGTTTTTGAAACATTTTCTTATCGTCTTTCTTTTTAAAATTACAATTTTTCTATTATGGGCATTTATTTTTGTTTTGGGGTTCTTCATGCTGAAAATTTGAAGTCTTTTAATATGTATTGAATGCGTAATTAATGATGTTTTGAATTGAGCCTTTGGTTTCATCATTCTTGGTTTCTTTTGCATAAACTGCTATCATTAAAACCAAGCCACGATGCAGTGTGAAAAAGAGAAAGTAACAAACTCTCCCATTAAATCAAATCAGTTATAAAAGGCATTTTGAATAAATGATTCTAAAAAATGGTATTTCAGATAGTTTGTTCCTGGTTTCTATTGTCGAATTTTGTTTTGTTGCATAATGTATCTGATTTCCAAGTAAATCATCATTCCATAATATTGTCCAAATGAACTGACTTTTATGCTTTCATTTTGTCTCCCACTCATCCTGGAGTTTGACATCCAATTTAACAAAGAGGTCGTGTTTCTTAGTTATGACTGTCTCCACCCTACAACCCAAATTCCACCATGGGTACACATTTATTGCTATAGGTGCAATTCCAATGACTTGGTCGACAAATACATAGGCAACATCAAGCAATTATTTATAATAGTCGACATGTAACTCCAATTTTCATCAAAGCCATGCAACTTAACATATAAATATTTTTCATTAAATTTGATTTAGAAGATTGAGTTTAAATTTTAGAAGGATTTAGATTTTGAATTAATGTTGATTTAGTTTTGATTTTAGATTAAATCTCATTGAATAGATTTAGTTTAGATTTTAGAATAATTCTAGTTTAGTTTTGATTTTTAATTAGATTTTTAGGTTTTTAATTAGGTTTTTAGATTTAGTTTTGATTTTTAATTTAGATTTAGATTTTAATTAGATTTTTAGATTTTTCAGTTTAAATTTTTAATTTAACTTAGATGTTAAATTTAATTTAGATTTTTAGTTTAATTAAGATTAGATTATTATTAATTTTCTTATTTACAATAAATGTTTTTGATTAGTTAAGCAACATTTTCAGGGCGATGTACCCTTAACACATCAAGCCACTAAAGCCAAAAAAGATCACGTCCATAAAACATAAAAATCAAAGCCAAAAAACAAAAACAGTAGACTAACAGCTGAAGAGCACCAACAATAGCAACAAATAATCAAGAATTCTTCTAATTCTGGGAGAGAGCATTAATAACATCATCACCAACCAATTTAGGGCCATCATCATCAGTCTTTGTGTCCACCTCGCCCTTCAAGGCAACATAGAGGGTATCGATGACATAGTGAACCAACTTGAAGTTGAATGTGGTCAGGCCTTTGAACTTCTTTTCCATTTTCTCCATCCTTTCTTGGAACACACAAAGCTCCTCCCCTTTTTCCCCAATCTTAATAGTATTGATGCACTCCACATCCGGGTCAGAAGATTGGGACACCAAGTTCTCACCATGCACTTTTTTGAGATTCGAGATGGTGTGAGGTCCTTCAAAAAATTCTTCCTCAACATCCTTCAACTCCTCCTCGTTCCCATCACCTTTGTTGTTAGAGCGCTCCTCATCAGTATCCAATTCATTTAATTGCATTTTCTTGTTATTTTTAGCCAATCTTGACTAACCTCCTAATTTTGGTCATATCAATCCTAGTTTCCACTATTGCAACCACCATAGTTTCGCCCTTAGAATCCTTCCCCGCCATATTTTTATCTCTGTTGTTTGTGGCTGATAGTTTTGTCAAACCCTTCCCCTCATCTTTTGCTTTCTTTTTGGTGGTGGTTTTGCTGACCGTCTTAGCAAGGCCAACCTTCAATTCACAGAGTCCAACAGTAACACTCAACTGGGCTAACACAACAATTCCTTTAATCTTCTTTGGGGCCAGTTTAGGTTTTGGGGTTTTCGAAGGGGTTTTCTTTTTGGGTCCCTTAGACTAGGACAAGGAAATTTGCACAAGGGGTTTAATTTCCTCAATTCTAACGGCGAAGATTGGTTTAGGTGGGCAAAGAGAAAGATGAAAGTGGTAGAGCCTCAAAATGAGGCCTTGATGAAGCAACAAAGGAGGAGAATCCCTAGGGTTTTGAGTAGCAGATTCCAAATATTTCTCAACAAAGTTTGCCAAGTCCATAAGCAAGAAAAATAGAAATATTAACAAAAATTTATGGCAAAGGTGATTCAGAAGCAAAAAATGGTAGAAATAATAGATTTTGTATCAACCTTCCAGGGTGATGTACTTCATTAGAGCAAGGTAGACCTGGTCCCACGGTCGCAATAGAGCCTCTCTTTTAAATCCCAACAGGTTACACACAAGTTCTTCATTGCCAACAAAGAAAGCCTTCAAGATTTTGTTGTCCTGTTAATTTGTATGTTTTGGGTATTTCTTTCTGGAGCATTAGAGACTTGTAGCTTGGGAAATCACCTCCTCATTAACTTCAAAGGAGATACCACCCAAAGTAACCTTGCGATCTTTCCAGGAGCTCGCAAACTAAGCGGATAAATTAGGTTCATGAGCCACTAAATTCTCTATTAAAGGTGTAGGCTGGCTCTCTATGCAAATATGCTAGACTAGAGGGTCTTTAGGGAATTCACCACAATTATTAGGCTCTGTTTGCACTCTATCGCCACCCATATTTCTCCTCTACACACAGAAAATCCAGAAAGCTTGTGAGAGTAAAAGGTTTGATATTTTGATACTTTGAGCAGTCTCTCGCCTACATAAAATTTTAAGCCACACAAGGCAACTTTGGGAAATCAAAGTGATGTATAGAATACATGCTTGAAGAGTACCATCCCAAAAGGAAATCTCAATGATCACATTAATGTGAATCTTCAAACACTTACGACTAAATAGGTAGGAAATGATGGAATGAGAAGGTTTTCCCTCAACATTGCATTTGCACAATTCTCGATGAATGTTGGTCACATAGCTAAATTTAGCTAATCCCAATCTCCTCCCAACTAGTAGCAAATTCAAATTAATGAAACCAAAATGACCAACTAAGAGTTCCATCCCACACATGCAAGTCACATCAAATATAATTTCAAAAATTTGTACCGTTAAACATGGGCATATATAAAATCTTAGTAAAAGATTATATAAGGCTAGATCCAACTTGGTCCTAATCATGAAGTAGTCCCCATCACTTCGCATAAAATCCTTTTTAAACACTATCTCCATCTCATTAACCCAAATTTTCCACAAGTTAGACACCTCATCATTTAAAATGATCCACATAGCCCAGTAGACAAGAATGTGGACCCCCCAAAAATCCCATAACTTCGCATAATTCTTCAACATCACACATAATGCAAGTGTCTTTCTCCTTTAGGATTAACTCTTGAATGCTAGGCAGAAGGATCCCCAAGTCACACTAGAACTTATAAAATTTCCAAAGGCTGCCAAGATTAGCCATAACATCCGCCACTTGGTTCCCTTCTAGATAAATATGGGTATCCACCTTCAAATTTAGCTTAGAAATTAGATGTTTTATGTCAATTAAAATGTCTTTAGTACTCCATCCCATCAATCTGCCCAAGTTGACCGCATCAATTAAAGTCTTAGAATCTCCTTCAATATTAAGATTCCCAATCCCCATTGAGACAACCAACTGGATACCCTTTAGCAACGCTCTAGCTTCAACAATCACAGAGGATTGAAACCCAATCCCCTCGAGTAACCAACCACAAAATTTCCATTGCAATCCCTAATTATTCCTCCAATACTTGCCCTTCCTGAGTTTTCTTTGGTGATTCCATCAAAATTGAGCTTATGCCAACCATGGTCAAGAGGTTTCCAAATAGTGTCTTGTCGAGCTTGAGATCTAGGGTCGTCATAGGAATTGGCCTCTAGATTTAGATGCAAGAATTTAGCCATTTTTATTTCCCAGTCAATTGGCACCTTATTCAGGACTTTTCCTTTGAAGAGAAATATTTTCTACAATAAATCTTGCCCCTATACCAAAAACCTTCTTTGGGCTCATCTCCATGTTCCTGAAAATCCGGTTGTTCCTTTCTTTCCATAAACACCAATATATAATGGGGGGGACCTGATTCCAAATCTCACGAGCAACAGGGTGAATGAAAGGTCTAGACTAGCCTAAAATTAAGAAAATAATATCTTTGTTCATAGCCTACTAAATACCCAACCTTTATAAAGCCATCTCCCACACACTAACAACAAACAAGCAGTGCAAAAGCAAGTGGTCAAAAAATTCTTCATTACATTTGCATAACAAACATCTATTGGGGATTTGAAATCCCCTTTTCCTCAAATTATCCTAGGTCAGAATCCTATCATGGTAAGTAGTCCACCAGAAAATTTTTATCTTTGATATCATGTGTCTATTCTAGACCTGCTTCCAGTGTTCAAGAGTGCCATGGTCAGACAAAAAATTGTAAGCCGTTTTGACAAAGAGCTCCCCCTGCTTATCAGGGGTCCAGAAAAATTCATCCTCCATGTTATCCAAAGGTAATCTAGTCGGAGAAAGTAGGTCTTGCAAATCCTTGGCTAAGGTACACAATCCAGGATATAGAGGGTAGAAAAGGGCCAAATCGATCCATCTCCGGACCCCTTGCAGGCCAAGGAGATAATCCTTGATGTAGTGGCCAAAGAAAACTTGAGTAGGTCTCATCAGTTTTTTAAATTTAGATTGGGCCAAAGGGGTTTCAAGTAACCAGGGATCTTCCTAGAATATGATCCTACAACCATTCCCAATATTCCATTTCATCCCCAACCTTAGTAGCCCCTGTAAAGTGTAAATGTTTTTCCAAACCAAAGACCTTAGAGGGTGATCATCAAATAGGAAATTAACCAGGGGTTTATTTTGGAGTTACTTAGCATTCATAATTTTTCACCTATCTTTTTTACTCCTTAGTTGATCCCATCCCACCTTTTCTGCAATCAAAGTTTTGTTGATGCAGGGGACACTCTTTATCCCCAGCCCATAACAAGTTTTAGGTTTACAAACATTCTCCCATTTGACTAGAGCAAACTTTTTCTTTTCCTCAGTCCTCGACCAAAGAAAATTCCTCTAGATTTTCTCATATTTTTCAGCTATATATCTAGGAATCTTGAATATGGAGATGAAGTACATAGGGATCCCTTGAAGAACCACATACATGAGTTGCAACTTTTCAGCATGACTGAGGATGAAACCTTTCCAACTAGCTAACTTCCTTTGTATCCTTTCAAGGACAAAATTCTAGAAGTCCGGGGTGACTTCTTTAACAGTAAGAGGCAGGCCAAGATAAATCGAAGGGAGAGAACCATACAAACAAATAATAACAACAGTCACCCAAGTTTGCAAAGACAAAGTGCTATTTAAGAAATATATCATGCTTTTATTATAGTTAATACATTGCCTAGAGCAAGCAAAATAATTGTTGAGACAATTTTTCCATTTTCTAGCTTCAACCACAGAGGCTTTCCCAAAGAGAAAGGTGTCATCCAAAAATAGTTGAATAATAGTAGACTCCAAAGAAGAGGTAGCCTTAACCCCTTTAATGGCCCCCTCCGACAACAAACTTGAAATGTTCCTACTTAGGACATCCGCAACCATGATAAACTCATATGATGAAAGGGGGTCCCCTTGCCTGATACCTCTCCCAACATTAAAGAAACCACACATAGTCTCATTTACCAAAAAAAAATATTTAACTATGCATATGCATTCCTTTAGGATGTTGATCACATGTTGATCAAAACCAAACTTAGCTAGGACTTTAGGAATGAAGTTCCATAACACCTTGTCATAAGATTTTGAAATATCAAGTTTGAGGGCCATGGTTGCATTGCTACTCTTATCCATTGAGTGGAGAAATTCATGCGTATTTATAGTAGCATCAAGAATATGTCTACCTAGAACAAATCCTTTCTGAGTGGGGCTTATAATTTTATCCAGAAGGGGTTTAAGACGATTCACCAAGATTTTAGTGAGGATTTTATAAAAAAATATTACACAGAATGATAGATCTATAAAAGTATGATTCAATTGTTTGAGGATCTTACTGGATTTGAAGAAGTCTTTATCAACCAGAACAAGGTCCCCACCCACAATCTCCCAAAAAATATGAAAAAAACCTGAAGGGAAACCATCTGGGGCAGGAGCCTTGTAAGCCCTCATGTTGAAAGTGGCCAACCTGACTTCCTCAGGAGTGACAACACTAAGGATGCAAAGTTTATCATTTGGAGTAATGGTGGTCGAAAGAGGGTCCAAAAATAGATTATCTAAAGCCAGATTAGGTGCCTTAGTAGGGGCCTGAAAAGCCTTCTAAAAATAGTTCACCATTAGCAAACCGATCTAGGAGGGCGTAATTTAGTTATCTAATTTATTTTCATGTGTTTCAAGGCAGAGACATGAAAGAATGAGGTATTTTTGTCCCCTTCTTGCAGCCATTGAACTCTAGATTTCTGTTTCTAGAAAATTTCCTCTTTCCTTAAAATTTTCTCCCACTCCCTTCGACTCTCTCTTTCCTGATTGCAGGTTGGTAAGCTGACATCCCCATCTTCCATCTTTTTTTGGATAATATTTAACTTTTCCCCTAAATATTTTTTCTTCTCAAAGAAATCTCCAAAAACTCTCTTGTTCCAACTTTTAACCATGCATTTGATATGCTTAAGTTTATAAAAGATCTTGAAAATGGGTGAACCACGAACATGAATATTCCACCATTCGACAATTTTATCCTTGAAGTTAGGACGAGAGTTCCACATAATATCAAACCTAAAGGGGAAGGGTCCAACTTTAGGAAGATCATTCATGACCAACAAAAGAGGGTTATGGTCAAAAACAATCCTGGGCAGAGCACAAAGGTTAGCATTCAACATCGCTGGCCAATTGCTAGACTAGAGAAACCTATCCAGTCTAACTTGAATTAAACCATCTGACTTGAATTAAACCATCCCCAAGATTCCTATTATTCCAAGTATAGGATTGACTTGAGAGGTCAATGTCAATCAGGCCATAAGAACTTAAGAAATTTTCTAGATCAACCATGCTGTCAGAATAATCTACAAGACCACCAATTTTCTTAGAAGGAAATAATGGGGAGTTGAAATCCCTCACCACCAACCAGTGAGACCCCCTATTATTTTTTAATCTACCAGATAGAACCTACCACATGGAATTTCTATCATTCCTCCGGTTAGGAGCATAAACATTGATCATCGACCAAGAGCCACCTGGGTAAGAGAATAAGACTCCCACACTACTCCAACAACGAAATAGTTCAATACCATTGATCCTGGAAGGGTTCCATAACACTTCCAGTACCCCCAACGCCCCCGCAACACCACTACAAAAGTAGAGAGAACTCGACCAAATATACTTAACAATACTATCAAAACTTTCTTTTTTTATTTTAGTTTCTTATAGCAGTAAAACTTCTATTCTATGTTCTAAAATATAGTTTTTTAACGCAAGTTATTTGTGAGGAGAATTTAGTCCTCTCACATTCCAAGATAGAACCTTCATTTTTTACTCTTCTTTAAGGACACTTCCAATGTCCTCTATTTACCAATTGCAATCTCATTTGTTGTCTCCCTCTACCTAGTTTGTTGCTAATTGGGTCTTCCCGGTTTAGAGTCGTCACCCACATCCACCTTCTTCTTTTTCCATTTTTTATTTAGAGTTTTCTAGGAATCCTCTCCCATGACCTTTTCCTAGTTTAGATCTAATATATCCAAAACACCTTTCTCATTGTTAACTTTGGAAACCATCCTCTCCAATATTTTTCCATCTTCAACTTTGGTCTAACTGGGATCTGCAACCAGGTCCAACCCACTAAAATTTAGAGGGCCACCAAGATCTATGGCTCCCCAAAAATTTTGGTCAAGGGAAACAATACCAATCAATGAGTCATCCTTGATAGATAAGCTCATAACCAACATTGTATCATTAGAATCAACCACCAGGTCCACA
Source organism: Sequoiadendron giganteum (assembly GCA_007115665.2). Lineage (NCBI taxonomy): Eukaryota > Viridiplantae > Streptophyta > Pinopsida > Cupressales > Cupressaceae > Sequoiadendron > Sequoiadendron giganteum. The sequence continues at coordinate 88,306,761 of CM021110.1, read as the reverse complement.
TCGACAACCACACCTGTAGTTAAAGCAGGGCCAACAGGGACTAGAGCTAGACTAGAACATGACACATTCTCTTCGACGGGATGACCCATAAGAACCAGGGGGTTATCCAAGGCAGGAGAGCCAGACTTAATCGGAGAGTCCACTATCTTCAGGATGTCATTTTCAAAAAGATGGTGCTCATCAGCAGTAGTAAAATCACTAGGGTTGGACACCCAATCAAAAAAGGATTTGTAGTTAGTAATAAGGTGTCTAGGTTTATCACACTTATGATAGTAGACCATTGTATTTTCATAGCAGACTGGTTGGACCCAAGTACCAAACTTAGAGCATAGCTTCACAGAGGTAGGAAGTGTCTTGTGTACACCAATAGAGTAAATGTTAATATTTTCTTTAGTTACATTTTTATTTCAAGACTAATTTTATTAATTTGGCCTTTTGTAGGATCGTTTGTCCAAGACTCTAAAAAAAAACCTCTCGCTTGTCGAAGATTAAAAATTAAAACTACTAACTAATTCAGTGAAGGACGCGATCAAACGAATGTGATTTGAAACTGAGTGTATTCATTTTATTAGATCACATTTTTCTTTTGGGCTTAAAAATAACTTAGGAGTGTATGCCATGTCTTCTTTAGCTTTTGAATTTTTTTACCTTTAGAGGGCTTGCCACCCTGCTTCGAAAGGTGGGAATGACCCAAGTGGTAACAAGCTAAATCCAAGCTCTTCTGAACCGCTATATAAATGTGTGGTTGCAATGAAAATTGCGATCAATAGGTAGTGGTACGTGATAGCTCTCCCCTAGTATCATTATGATACAAAAATCCCTTTTTATAACTCTTTTTATAAGGGTTGGGAGACCTCTCGAGGTAGTTTATCATAGTATCCCTTGAACTGGATTCCCTTACTAGAAACCTTTGTGTAGAAATCCAAAATCCTTCTATCTATTGGTGCAGGAGGTCGAACCTCTGAAGCCATCCCACACTTTCGTAGTTCATTATAGAAATGGAAAATTTCTTGAGATCATTGTGGTACTAGGGAATTTGGAACTTGGTATGCTCGAGAAGTGAGTGTCGTGGAGGGGAGCCTGTGCTACCAAGTTCCTAGGTCATTCAAGCTAAATAGGTGCAGTTGGGAGAAATCCCAAGTGGGAACCAACATATATTTCCCTGGCCAACCATAGAATTTGTTGTTGAATGCGCATGAGTGTCTTCTTTAAAAATCAAATTGCCATTCTATCTTCTTGTTTGTTAACATAAAAAAAATTCTAAGAACAAGATCACCAAAAATAATCTTTGAAAACAACATTGCTAAACACCAAATTGACCAAAAACAAGAAAGTTCAAACACAAAAAGTTTTCCCAAAATTTGTAACTTGTGTCAAATTTCAAAGTTATCATCCAAGTCCCTTCACAACATGACTTATCATATGATTGGATACCTTGTTTCAATATTTATGTCACTTTAGGTTAGAATTTTCATTATCCAACCTTAGGTCTTAGAACATATTTCCTATCGCCTTTGCATTTACCATTGTGTTCTTGCATTTAGGTCCTAAGCTCATTTCTCCTTAGGTCATAACTTCATAACCTTTTTGCATTGTCCTCATAATATAATTGTTTGCATATCATATACTTAGTTCATCTTTAGGTCATTTCATATCCTTATTGTATATCATATCCTTACTTCATATCAAATCCTTGCATATGCGACTTCCAAAATTGGATTTACCAAACTTCAAAAATAAAATTTTTGGACCATACCTGAGGTCATTATTAGTGTCTTGGCCTTGTCTTAAATTTATCCCTTTTATCAACATTATCCTGTCAAACCTCACTTAGTATCCAAGCCATAGGTGATACATTGTCCTTTTGTCCTCTCATTTTGGTCCTTTTTCCTTTAAGTTCTAGACTTCATTATAGTTTCCAAGGCTACATCTTTAGCTTTGCATTCCCAAAGTTTGTGAGATCCTCAAATAGAATCATCTAGGTTGCATTATCCTTTAGGATTTCATTCACTGTCCCTTAGTTTCATCTTATTCCATTTCAAAATCCGAAAAATACCAACAAATTTTTTTTTGCATTACCTTATTTCAAAAATACAAAAAAACGTAGCATATTTCCATACCTTCCACTACATTGGCATCTCTTAGGATTCATACCATTCAATACCATGTCTTCCATGCACCTTGATATGCTTTCTAATCAAGTTTAATACCAATTAATCTGTAATGGTCAAGCCCAACAAGCCATAGAATTCAAGAGATAATGGATCAATTCTACATCAAAACCACCCATCGACCCATCTTACCAAATATTCATAAGCTCTAGTCCTCCATCCATCTACCCTCACTACCAAGAGTCCCTTTGAAAAATACATGTCATTAATCCACAACAAACATCCATTAATCACCCTTATCCTAACCTTGACAAGGGAAACCAACTTTCCACTAATCCCTTCCAAGCCTCCATGTCCTATTCTAGTCCACCATTCATCAACCCATTCCAAGTCTCCATATCCTATCCTAGTATATCATCCACTAATTAATTCATATTCACTCCATCCCAAGCTACATTTAGTCATGAAAATCATATCCTTGTCCCAAGTCACATTCCATTGTCTAAATTTGAGGATATATGTCAAGAGGAAAACCCAAGGCGTGACATCATAACTTCACCTTCATGTCAAGATCAAAGTAGTCCATCCCATGACCCCATCCTTATGTACATTCAAGAATTCCTTTTAGTTAATCATGGAATCTAATATACACCTATCCTTGATAAACATCCCATTCCCAATCATGTCATCCAAAATAAACCTATTTTTGACCAAGATCCTACCCTTGAACGTGAAGTCCAAAATGATCCTCTCATTGACCTTTATATTGTCCATGACCACACATTTGAATATGACCCTATCCAAAATCTAAGCACATATATTTCCAAAAATGAGACACTTGCCTCCTTTGGACACATAGATGATCTTCCTTTAGAACAAGAGTCTCCTATCCTAGACATATTCACAAATGATCAAGCTTAGTTGAATTCATTGGACTCTATGATAGTGACCATAAAGATGGTTTCAAAATCAGCTTGGAAGCACCAGTAGAATCATTTGAATCCAATATGTTATAAAGTCAAAAAAATATATCAATCAAAAATATATCCAACATGTCAATGACACTATGATATCTTATCAAATAGGATCATATATCTTTGTTAGAGCAGGCTTTCTTGCAGATGAGAAAATACTGAGTAATGATCTCCACTTACAAAATAATGGGTTTGAATCTTTCTTCCAAAATGACAAATACCCAATCGCAAAGAGAATATGTCAAAGAATGTAGTATCAAGAAAGAGGACTAGGCATACATGAGCAAGGCATTTGCGAACCAATACAATTTTATGAAAATCCTAGACATCAAGGTCTTGGCTATTCTTTGGTTAGAGAATCAAATGATGTTGGTGGTACCTCCTTGATATTGGGGGAAACTTTATCTGATACAAATATCAAAATAGAGGCCATGAGTAGTCCTTTCCATAAGGTTGTTGCCAACACTCCTTCCATCCACACCATAAACTATCATTCCAACATGAATAAACCTTCCATTTGGAACCAAAAAAAAGAAAATTATTAGAAATCCAAATTTCAAAATCAAATTCCAAAGGCCATTAAATCAAACAAAAATCCAAGTGGACAAATGAAGTTAAAATGGATCCCCAAGAAAAACGGATCAAGCAAAGAAAATATTCCAAATCCAAAAGTCAATCAAAATATGGAGCCACAAGAAAAGAGGAGTCACACATATAATAAATTTCCACCCCTTCAAAATGTTCATCAAGAAAGGCTTATAAAAGTGTTGGTTCCAAACGCTATCCCAATCAAAATTCCAAACTTTTCCATCCAACATCCCAAGTTTGGAAAATAAAAAGTGATTCGTCCAAATGTCTAAACAATCCTTCCACATCTACCATTATCCATCATTCCAAAAATCCTATTTCAAGAATCTGTCACATCTTGGTAGAAACTCTTTATCATAAGGAATCTCATGGAAATTTATCGTCATGTGTGTATTTTTATAAGGCCAACCCTAGTATCAACCAAGATCATATTGACATCGATCAGTTGTATGTAAGCGCTATGATCTTGACAAGGTAACTACTTCATAAAGGTAATTATTGGAATATCATAGCCCCAGTCTCTACATCAACACCATCAATTGATTCAGAACATTCAGTGATCAACTAAAATAGCAAGGCCATCCAAAAATCTCAAAAAAACAAAAAAACAAAAAAAAAAATCAAAAAAATGTCACCTTGATGAAAATCTGGAAAATAGGCATCTTGGTGACATAAAAAAAATAATCAAGAAAAATAGTAAAGAGAAAAATTATGTCTAATAGTGAAAACCATTTTTATGGTGCTTTGGATAAGTACCATGATGAAAACCTGGCAAATAGGCGTCATGTGTAAAAGAAATTATCTATGTGGACCATTACACTTGGGGGCAAGTTGTCTCATCTCCCATACCCTTCACATGACATTTCTTATGACATTTCCATCTATCCATCTATCCATCTAAGCCCTATCATTCCCATCCATTTTCCCACCTACTTTGATCTTGATAAGGACTGGGATACAAAAATAAATCCTACTTTGGGAAAAATCTTGACATGTCTATCCTATCCATGAAATATCATGTCATAGCCTTCATGGAATTATCCAAACCCATACCTCGGAGAAAAAAAATTATCCCTATGCGACATTGTCCTTGGAGACCAAACGATAAATCTTTCAGCCAATAACCCTAATGTCTCCTATCCTTTACCAAAAATCAATCCATTATCATTTTATACCTATCACATGTCTTGGTTTTCCATTGTCAATGGTCTAAGGACTCTTCATCATCCCATCTAGTCTTAAAGAAGTCATTCCAAATGCAACAAGCCTAATCCATACAATCTTGCTATGCATCCTAGTGCATCATCCAAAACACTCCTTGTCTTCGTTTCTAGAATTGTTGTAAACCTTGATCCTTTAGTCACATTATTATCATCCTCATGTTGTTTTAGGATGTGTCCTTCCCATGCCAAACAATGTTATTATCACCATTAGTTGTCAATTGGTATTCAAATTGACTAGGGGAAGATCATGTTTGTCCTTGGATTCTTGTGCATGCTTTCTCACTTGCTTGTAGGCACCATTCACATACATTTGTCAAATCCTCATAAAATGAAAAAAGACAAACAAATCAAAACATTTGAAAAAGACAAAAAAAATGAATATTCCCAAAAATCCAAAAAACATAAAAACATTCGAAAATGAAAAAAAAAACCCATAAAACTTCAAAAATAAAATAAAATCAAAATATGTCGAAAACCCAAAAAAATCCAAATAACTTTCAAAAATCCCAAAAATAGAGTCAAAGCCAGTCATGTCAATCTTTGTCATTGTTAAATACATTGCCTCTATGACTAGACATAGGCAAGGCCATCTATCGATCTACCCCCGACGCATTAGGTCATTCCTTTAGTTTTGTCAAATAAACAATAAAATCATGATTCAGTCCTTTTGTCATTGAAACAAAGTCTTTGTCATGTCAAACTACAAGGTCTCTGTGTATTGCTACGTAGGCAAGGCCATCTATCGATGAGCCCCTGAGGCCCCCTAGGTCAGTCTTTTAGGGTTCATTAAGTCAGTCAAAATAAATCAAACACTATCAACTCAGATGCAACGTCATCATCTGTACTTCACACATGAATCCTGCATAAACCAGACAAGCAAACCAACAAGTCTCTAAGTCAAATCAATCATTTGTAAAATCAATCAAACCAGTCAAATCAATCGACAACCAATGGTCTTAAACAAGATGTGTCCTTCTTGAAACCAGACCTTGTCACTATCACACTTTTTCATTTGCCTTATACAAGTAGTTGCATGATCAAAACTAGACTAGAGGTCTTATATGACATGTTTCTTCTCCTAAAACCAGGCCTTGTCAAAATAGTCAACTTGTCATTCAACGCACTAGCAAACACTTATTGGCAAATAATTTGAATGAATATTGATCTTGTTGGTCTATTTCGTCTTATCTTTTGGATTTTATTTGGTCATGTTACTAGCTACCTTGAGGATGTCCCATGAAGGATTTAGAGGAGCGAGGATGTCTCATGACTTGTCTTTTATTTAATTGTTGTTTGTGGTTTGTCTTGATAAAAGGACTAGGGAAACATGGCCCTTAGTATGAGTTAGGACATTCCTTCTGCGATTATCTGTTTCACAAATGGATGACCTTGCACACCTTGGCCTATGTCATTCCATGGTGTTTGTTTTCTATTTGTCATATTTTACCGCCCAATGATGATTAAATGCAAAGCCTTGCATAGAAAAATATATATCTATAAATTATCTCAACTAGCACTATCTCAACATCCATGTCCTCCATGCTAACATCCCTCTTTTCCATGCTAACATTCATCTTTTCCACTCTAACATTTATTCTAGTCCGCATTTTCATCATCCTTATCTATTTTTCTTTGTCCTCTTGTCCTTCATCGTCTAGTTTGCTCATCAATTTTGAGAGCACATTCGTGTTCTTTAAACCCTCCTTTCCTCTTTAGGGGGCATACCACTACCTCCTCTTTATCCTTTCTCATCTTTCTTTCACTAGGGCATATCTTTTTCTTTGAAACAACGTGATAAACTGCATTGTATCAAAAAGGGGCAAATGTAGACACCTACAAATTACCACTAGGTCTGTCAATTTATTAAAACTCCTTCTTCATCTTCGATAATTAAATAATCTTAATTATTTAATTATTACCTAATGTCATTAATTATCCCATTAATTAAATAATCTAAATTATTTAATTGATTTATTTTCAGTTTTTGTGACACAAATAAATTAAATTTTATTTAATTAAATAACTCATTTTTCCTTTCACGTTTTGAATTAAATTTCTATTTAATCAAAAACTGAACTCGCTTTTTTCCTCTTGCAATGAGATAATGTTTCCATTATTTCAAAATTCACTTTCCTCTTCCAACTAATTGATTTTGTCAAAAAATTAGTTAGTTTCCTCTTTCTCTTTCACTTTCAATCTTATCTCATCTCGTCTCGTCTAATTTCAACCGTTGATTGAATTAATGTATTTTCAATCTTGATCATCCATTTTCTATTCGTCTCTCTATAAATACCATCGTCATTCATCATCTTAGGGGATCTGGAGATCATCTTATAAAATCTTGAATTCATAGCTATTGTGTTGTTGAGATAATAGTTAATCTTCAATATTTTTCTAGTCACCAGTCATAGGATCTAGTAGCATTTTCAATATTGAGGGCACTTGGAGCTTCAAAGAAAAATGGAGAAGGATGATGGAGGTCATTCAATGGAGGCGTGAAGATTAGGGTGAAATCGTTCTTTATTGTTTCCTTTCATGCACTTCTTTGTTCTCTATCATTAGATTAGGAATTTCAAGTTTATTCATTATGTTGAATAATCTTAATTCTGATTTTCCTAAGCTACATGCACTATTATACTTTTTATTTCACCTTGTTTGTCCCTACTTAATCCTACTTTTCTAATATTTAAAGAATGGTGGTATTTTAAAAGTACTTGTCTTAAAAAGATTTTCATTGTATCATAAGGGAACATATTATCCTTAGTCAACCATCAAAAAAATTAAGATAAAGATTAAGGAAATCACTCTTCAACCATGCATATGCTCCTAAGATGAATGTGCAAATGTAGATTCATTTAATTTTTTTCCTTCGCCAAATGTAATGATACTCAAATTAATCTAATTAAATGCTTTTAAACATAAGTATATCACAATAAAATATTTGAATGTGTATATTTAGCTCTGGAAAGAGAGAAATTGGTTAAAGTCATCCAAAACTTGAATTTAAATTTTAAAATATTAAAGGTCAAATCCATAGGTGTAGGGTCAATTTTGTGAGTGAATAGTGTAGGGAATAAGAAAAACCAGCTCATATCTCATTATTCTTCTTCAAACATGTTAGGTGTCAAAAACGTAAGTTGTATACCTTAAGAGGATGCCACTCTCTTTGGAAACGTTTTTGGCTAACAAATGGGGCTAATTGATATGTTTGAAATCCCCCCACACTTTAGGCTCTGCAAGACCTAGGCAGGTGCACCTAAATGATTAAGTAGATTTAATGTTATGTATGTGATATTTGACTTGGGCAATCTATTCACAATGGCACATGGAAGTGAAATAGATGCAAAGCTAGCAATTGATCCTACTGCAAATGCTTTAGGAGTTGAATGTAAGAATAAGGTTTATCGAAAATATTGTAAGTACAAACAATGCCTAATCCTATTGGGTGGATGGAGTCAAATTTGTATGATGGATTGATGGAGACAGATGTGTAAGAAGGGTGAATCTACCTCTCAACTTAACTCTAACTTTTTGGGTACTTTGGATGTTTGTAATTTGTACAAACGTGCAAGTTTGTTAGTCATTGTACTCTTCTTCCTAATCCCAATGCTATATTCCCAAATTACTATGAGAGTATGAAAGGACTTTTAATTCTTGACTTGAGGGAAACCAATCAAAATAATTAACAAACAGATTTTAATCCTGAGCAGGAACCAATTAAAATGAATTAATTGAAAGGAATTTAATTCACCCCAGACAAAAACCAATCAAGAAAATCACCCAACAACAACAAGTGTGCCCTGAAAAATTATGTTAATTTGAATAATAAGGGAAAACCACTTTGGAGACAACACAAAAACATATAAGAATTAATTTTGACACAACAGTTGAGCACTAAAAGTAAATCACCAAATATGAGCAATCTTATCCATTGATTCTACTTCAAAATTAATACATTAATAGCAAAAGTGTTCTGAGATGTCTTGAAATATGAGTGCGGATGAGTGGAAGTGGAATGGTGGAAAGATGATATGATGACGGATTATTATGTTTTTTGAATGATGATCCCAAAATCGACCTTGTTTTCCCATCTTATATAGGAAGAAAAACAAGCTTCAAGCCTTTAAAAAAATGAGGCAACGTTTCAAAACTACACCTCTTTGATAATCTAACTATGGGTTTGATTAACATAATTAAAGAAATATACGAGATTTAAAAAATTGGGACATTCTAAATTTGTTAATCAACATAGAAGACCTATGATCATTGATTTGGCAGGATCTTCATCTCCATGATAGAACATCCAATTTTTTTTGTCCCAATGACTTATTCTTCAAAAGCTAGATACTTCTCTTCCCACTGATATATTGTGAAATCTGATGGCCATTTGTATTCTCGAATTTTTGGTATATTTGCAAGATGAACTCACCACCTATTATCTAACAACACCTTTGCATCAGTGAAAAATTTCAAATATCCAACATTGAAAGCAACCAATCCATCCGGAATCAAGTTAAGACTGTAGAGACTAATGTCACCACCCTTTTGTATGTGAGTAATGCACTGAGGAACAATATGACTATGAACCCCAATCCTATACCCGCATAAACACATCAAACAAATACATAATTAGGTTCATATGCAAGTGAGAACAAGGATTCCCCATGAAATCCATCTACAATGCTCAATAATAGGAAAAATGAAGAACAAAACATAAAAGATAAATGAAATCCTAATTAAGCAATGCAAACACTTGATCCCATGAGGGAATTTGTGTCAATTATGTGTAGAAATTGGCTATTTACCAACTCCTTTGTAAGCTTTGATGATTTGATCCACTTGATGGTGAAGAACAATGATGAACTCGAGAAAACCTGCAATAACCTAGCTATGGTGATAGCAAATGATTAAGAAATGATATGAAATTGCTCTAATGTGAAGATAATGACTTTGCATTAAAATCGTGGATGAACAATGAGAGGAAGAGTCTCTCATTTATAGATTTTCAAATTGGAAGAATGAGCAAGATTGAGCAATGTGGGATCATTCAACATCCAATGGTCAAGTGCCACTTGTTAAGATGTGAATGGGTGAAGGTTGTGCATATTTTGGTCAATGTGCATGATAAATGACATTAGGTGGCATTTCAAATTTGAGAAATGATATGTGAGAGGGGAGAAAAAATGAAATAAACGCCACTTGGCTCAATGCACAAGGACATGTAAAAAGAATGAATGCTTTGTTGGAAGGACAAATCCACTTGGATTTGAATTCAAATTTGAGGGAATATTTCTTTTTTATGCCATGTAAGGGAAAATAGAGATTTAATAAATGAATTAAATCTATTTTCATGTGCAAATGGTAAAAGCTAGAGGATGAGACATGATTTAAGATTAATTTAATCAAAGATTAATTAATGTAATGAAGAATTAGGAGATGTGACAATTTAGACTTAAATTTATGCATTGATTTAAATCAAATTGAGAGGAAGGGTTTAATTAAATAAATATTTTGATTTATTCAATTAAAGGAGATAATATTAGATTAAATCAAATAAGGTTTAATTTATCCAATTTAATAAAAAGACGTTAGAGATTTGATTTAAATAAAATGAATTATTTAAATGAACAAAGATATAAGGTTAATTAAATTAAATTGATTAATTTAATCAACATATGAGAAAGACCTAATTAAATAAATAATTATTTATTTAATTAATAGATGAAGAGTGATGATAAGCTAAGAGTATGATTTAGGATGAACGATGTTAGTAATTAGGATCCAGTGTGTCGGTCAATTTTCCATGTCTACGTTTTGCCCCTCTTTGAAAGAATGCACTTGTATTGGTTATAAGAATAAACTACTGTGATCAAAGTTCAATTTATTTTTATTTTTTTGAATTCCCCATTGCTGCTCCAATGAGAAAGATTATGCTAGTATATTGCCCCCTCGAGAGATCGAGCGGAAATGTTCGATTTTCCGATTGAGATCACGATAAAATGTGAGAGAAGTGGTTCTATTGATCAGAGGGCAAAAAATAATTCTTTAGAAAGATCAGATATTTGATGTAGACAGTCTTGATGATGTATAGATAGTCATTGGCCATGGGTAGCCTCGTGTATATTTTGATACAACACATTAATTTTGGATAGAAATATTAGTAAAGATAGAAGAATAAGAAGAATAAGATGGATGGAATGAGGATCCACACAAGTTCACATTATTAACGATGATGATGATTTTCTTATCAGGAGTTGGGATTTTAAAAGGGCCAATTACTTTATGTTTGATAATACACATAAGTATGATGCATCAAAGTATAAAGGATCAAAATGGCGTTGTACCTAGTGTGATGGATTTTGACTCAAAAATCAGATAGGAGTATTCCTGTTCACACTTGACATACAAAAACCTTGCTAGGATGCACCTATCAAAGCAAGTATTCGCCAAGTTATTTTATAAGGATATCCAACAAGCACAATAGATAAAAGGATAATGATCATTGCCCCATTCCTTTCTTTCTAAACTTATTTTGTTTAGGCATCATCGAGAGGTCCTTAGAATGAGCGCAAAATAAGATAAGTCAAAAAAGACCAAGATAAAGTAATCAAACAAGCTAATGTTCTTCATATCGCTAGCTAAAGCTAAACTAAGGTGTGATACCTGATGTTGATGTCCATCATAGGAAGGTTGCATTCTTGGATGATAAGCTATTGATACTCTGAGTTGATCAACTTGCTTGCTTACTGACCTAGACTTGAGACTTTTGACAATTAGGTGTTCACTTTGGAACCTGCTAGAATTTCTTTTGACTGACTTACCAAAGGATGAAGGTGACAATTGATTCATTAGCAATGGTGATTATCGTGGGTGAAAGCAAGATGAGATGGATGCACCATTTTGGGTTTTTTCAAATATTTTGAGGTTGTTTTTGGTATTTTTGAATTTTTTTGCAAATGTTTTTGATTTTCGAGATTTATGACCAAGAGACCAACCTAAAGACCTATCCTAGGGGTCTCGAGAGCTAATCCATAGATTAGCTTTGCCTACGTTATACACACAGAGACCACGTAGTTCGACTGACAACAGACTCGACTCAATGATGAGACAGATGGGCAAATGGATTGCCAATGCGATAGATGCCTAAGGGACTGACCTAAAATGTCTCGGGGGATGATCAAAGATCAACCTTTCCTGCGTTCAAGCTCAAAGACGACGTAGTTCGACAGGATGATGCCACTTTTCTTTTTTTTTGATATTTTGATATGATTTGGATTTTTTATTTATTTTCTGAATGTTTTGGGATTTTTTGATTGATTTTGACAATTTGGATATGGATATGTGATAATATCAGTGCTTTATTTTGGGATTTTGCTGAAAACCAAGCTAAGGTTGATCGATCAGATCAATGGAATGATGATGATAACATTGTTGAGGATACACAACAATGCAAGTATAGTGTTAAGCAACACGAGGATTTTAAGATTGATGATGATAACATTGTTGAGGATACACAACAATGCAAGGATAGTGTTAAGCAACACAAGGATTGGGAAGGATATCCCAAGATGATGATGGATTGATTGATCAAGATTTTGAAGCTTGGTTTTGAAACAAAAGTTGTTTGAATGATTTGATGTGAAATTGAAGTATACATTAGATGCAAATGATATGGATTGTTTGGATTGATGTTCGATGAAAGATAAAGCTTGATAAAGAACATATTCTCATCAAAATATGTCATGGGCTAGTGATTTGGATTTTGGCTCACAAATGCTTGGTCGATTTTATTTCACATTTTCCAATTTTCGGATCACCACATAAGTTGGAGGATATAGATCAAGGTTTATTTCTGAAGCAAGATGCAAATATCCGCCCCTAGTGTCTAGCAATGTTTGAAAGGCCATGGGTGGATTCTTGGATAGATGGATGGATGGATGGGTATGGTAAGCATGCGAAGGATGCCTAGGATTATCTTGTGACGAGATAAGGTGTTTGAATAAAGGATGCTCATTTGGATAATGCTTCAAGGCTTAGATAATGTTGGGTAGGATAGGATCAATGAAAATGACCCTTGTCAAGATGTTTACCATAAGAAAGTGTAAAGTGTGCACCAAAATTTGTCAAGATCAAGATAAGGTGGACAATGGATGTAGATATATGAAAATGGATTGGATAAATGGTTCATGGATGAACAGATGATATGGATGGAATGATGACTCTATTATGGATGCGATAAGATGCTTTCTCTCGAAATGGCGCATGTAGATGCATGATTCTACACATGACACTTGTTTTCCAAGTTTTCATCATGGTACTTGTCCAAAGCACCACCGAAGTGGTTTTCACTAAAGGATGATTTTTTTCTTTACTATTTTCAAACTTTTTTTTTTTTTTGTTTTTATTTTTTATTTTTATTTTATTTTTATAAAAGATTTTAAGCTCATGTTGAACCACCTGGTGGTGCTGATGTTGATGCTTCTGTCATAATGTGTCATCGATATCTTGCTTGAAGATTTTTCTTTGCTAAGATACGTGCACTTGAAAACAAATTTTGAGATTCTTGATCTGCTTTGCTGATAATGGAGTTAACTCCATCTTTGTGCGCACATCGCAATAGAGTGCCTTCTGAATCCTTATGATGAAGGGTCATGGCCAACACATGCTCAATGTTAGAATTGGATATCACGCGTGGAGGCTTGGATGGAGTTTGTTTAGGAGTAAAATATAGATTGGTTGATAGTTTGGAACCTTTGACTCTCCAAACTTGGGAAGGTGAGCAACGATGGGTGGATACAGAAGTATGCATGGAATTAGGACCAATAGCTTGATATACTTTGTACATTGCTTGAGAAGCATGTTTTTTCCTTTGTGAAAATATTTGATGGATACTTTTCCCTTTTTTATCTTGCCCCATAGTTTCTTTGACTAATGGAGTTTGATAGGGATCATCTTTCTTTGTATTTTTTGGTATCCATATGTATTTGATTTGTCCTTCATGCTTCTTAGCTTCTTTTTCTTTGATAATGTTCTTCATGCTTTGATTCAAATCTTCCTTTTGATGTTGGTCCCAATTCATGGATGGGGTGATGGGTGGATGAAGATTCATGATGTGGTTGGTTGTAGTATTGGCATTGGTTTCATCATAAGGATCCTTCATGCCCCATATGTTGACATTTTCTTGAGACAAAGTTGCCCCTAGTATGGTGGTAGTAGCATCTTTGTTCTTTGATTCTCCCTATTTTGAGATGTCTTGTTCAAAATGCATTCCCTGACAAATGACCACTGCAAATGGCGTCATTTCAATTTGTTGTTTTGTTAACTCTGGAATATCCTATTCTATCTAACATGTTCCCTTGAGTGGATAATACTAGATATCTTCATACATGATGTCCTCAGTCTGAATCTGGGATATATCTGATCCTGATGTTGACAACTGAGTTTGACTGTAGGAATCAATATCCTGCTCTTTTTGTGTAATAATGTCAGGAGTAAAGGAATCATGTTCTGAATGAAGATCATTTACATGTCCATCCATGGGAAGCATCTCATGGGTAGATGAAGGGGTATGTCCTATGTGGATGTGATCATCTTGTATAGATAGAAGAGTGTCCATTATCTCATTGTAGTAGCTTGGAGATACAAATTCTTGATCTCGAATAATTTCATAATTGCTTTCGACATGCTTTGGATCAAGTTCTTGACATGGGTCAATTTCAAAGAATGGATTGCTTATAAAGGGTTCTTGGATATCTTCATTAGGCATAGGAAGTTTCTCAAATTTCATGAGGTCAAAGGATGTCCATATGTTTGTCACGTATTGACTTTGTCGATTATTTGAATGCAAATTATTAATCATGAGATTGTTAGTTATTATGTTAAATGATTATTTAAAATGAAGTGAAATTGAAATGAAATTCAAAGTGAAATTTAAATTGAAATGCAAATTCAAATGCAAATGAAATGATTTGAAATGCATTATTATTTAATTTGGGGTTTGTCATTGTTGATGAAAATTCGAGTGCAAGTGAACGCAAGAACAGGTGAACAAAAATGAAGGCGAGAACATTGATTAGGTAGAGTCGTTTTAGCCATTAGACGTTTATAAGGATGATGAAATCTCACACACACACTTAGTTATTATTTTAATGTATTTTTGTGATGATTATACTTACAAATTTAAAATATGTTTAATTGATTTCTCAAATATATGTGAAAATAATATGTTGCTTTAAATGACAATTTGATTATTTTTGTGAAGAAATTGATGTTATTTAAATAAATTGAATGTCTTGTGTCAATATTTTATTATTAGTTAAAAATAATAATGTTGTTATTTCAAATTAATAGAATAGACTTTTAATTGTGAAAATTTATTAAAATGTAAAATAGTGTTATTAATATTGAAAAGATTTGTTGAAGAATTAAACAAATATCAAAACCAATTATTCAACAAAAATTAGAAAAACAAATTATGTTCAAATTTGAATTGGAATTTAAATTGGAGTTAACAAATTGAAGAAAATATCTTTCAATCAATTGAAGGCAATCAAAATTTAAAACTTGGAGTTTGATAAATTTAGACTGGAGATCAAACACAAAAAGTGGATCTGGCTTTGTGAATAACTCCATCACCAATGCATGAGAAAAAGGATTCAGTCAAGAAATTTGAAATGGGGAAAACAAAGTGAAAAATCCATTTTTGATTTTGGAATAGAAAAAGAGACAGGATTATTCATATCTGGCAGGGAATTCATTTGATTTGGAGGAGGCAGTCTGGTAGTGATTTTATTGTTTTGGAGTTGCTAAACACCCCATTCAACCACTCTCCACACATGGCCAAGAAGGCTATTCTTCCCCATGTGCATAAGGTAGGGAGGGTGTTGTTCACAGTCAAGAAGACTCCCCATTCACCCAATCTCTTCCATGCGGCTAGGTAGCAGGGAGGTGGAAAGGTAGACAACATAGAAGGGAAGAATGTGCAAGGGAAGGACGGGTGAAGGAAGTGCACGATGGAAGAAGGAAGGGAGTTGGGGTTTGGTTTTTACTAGAATACAAAGAGAACTGTGGAGGGCATGAGTGGAAGGAAGAGGGGAAAAAGAGAGCAATGGCTCAACCAGAGAGGAGAAGAAATTCTGGATAGGGATAAAATATAGATGAGAGACCAAAGAAAATTCTATTGCCTGAGACACATGCACAAACACATAGGGAATTCACAACAAAGCATAGAACAAAAAATTCACAGAGAAAGATACAAATAATTATTTCCAGATTCAGGAAATTGCCAGGTAGGATCTATGAAAACAAATTCACAGTCAGTTTAATAAAGAGTTAAAATTCTTTTCCAATTCATGCATTTAAGTTTTGAACAAGAAAGAAAATCTATGTTTTTATCAATTTAAGAAAAGAACAAACTCCATATTTTATTTTTATATCATCTATTAAAATTATCACTGTTTCCATTAAATTTTGATGAAATTTTAAACATCAATTTGTGTTTTTCCAGAAAAACCCAAGTATAAGTTAGAAACAAAAAATTGTAGGATAAATTTGAATAGAAAACATTCAAGACAGTTGATTTATTTTTCTGATTTGGAAAAGATTCACACAAAAAACGTATATTTAAATTAGAATTGGAAAAACTTCAAAAAATCCAAAACAAACAGATAGATTTAATTCTGAAAACAAATGAAACATAAAAGATAATGATTTTGATAAAATGCTTGTTGTATATTAAAAGTATTTGAAAATATAGGAGTTAAAATCAAAGATTTTCTAGAATGAGCTGAAAAATTATTACGAAACAAAAATAAAAATGAGTTATTAAACGTGTTTTTGAAAAAGTAATTATTTTATTTTCTGGAAACGTGGCAAACAGAAAATAAAACAAGTAAATTAAAATATGAATTATTTGGAAACAAAACGTATTAGAACACGATTATTTCAAAGTGAAAATAATTTAAATGAGTAAGCAAACCAGAAGAATGTGTGCTCATTTATGCCTGTTTAAATATGTACTTGATTTACATACTTGAGATACACCTTCTTTTATTATTTTATTATTGATTTAAATATTAATTTAATGTTGTTTATGATTTAAAACGATGAAAATACTGCATTAGAACCATTTTTGCTTGAAACAAGATTGCAGTTAAAAATGTTGTGAAAGATTATATTTATTTGAATGGAACCATGCATGCTTGATAAATGAATGTGCATGTCATGTGTTTGGAAAGTTACCTTCCGGGATGGGTGCCGAATATGGGTTATTAGAGAGTGTAGTTTTGCTTTTCCAAAATTGCTTTTATTTGTCGTGCATGACATTTTACTCGACCAAGTAACTTAAGGACCATTGAAATAGATGAAATGAATGAAATCTCTACCATATCCTAGTATTGAAATTGCTTGTTTCTTAAATGAATTAGAAAAATGAAAATGCTTGTGGTTTTACTAGTTATACTAGGCACGCACCAGATTCCATCTTGCTTGTCGACTCCTTTTTGCTAAGCAATTCGTGTAGGGTCGGGTATTCTTTGAATGACTAAGGAATTTCGAGTAAGCGTAAGCTTCGAGGTTGGGCGGAAAAAGCGCTTGATTCTTGTTCTTGTCTTCATATTTGAAGATAAGCTATTGGATTGAAGATCAAAGGATGTTTTCTTTATTTATGTATTATTGTATTCTTTAATTATGTATTATAGAGTTTAAAGTGACAGAATGCCTAAGTTTTGAAATGTAAACTTATGTTACAAATGCTTTTGTATTATTATCAATGTCGTGTAATATGACATGTGTATGAATTTAACTGGAAGCATATTGGATCTATTTATTGACTTTAAGTCGTTGTTTTGGAATCATTTGGATTTTATGATGTCTAATGAAGTGTCGACTTTCTTTTGAATATAAATGAATTTATTTAAAGTATTGCCGATGTTTTGAATTAAAGAGTTTCGCTCTTTACAATGTTTTGGAAAGGATCATTTCTAGATCTCAGTGAAAGATATTGATCATGCTTTGGAATAAATTCTTGAGATATGTCCTTTAATTCATTAGGTGATGTAGAGACATTTTCAACATGATCATTGGTCGAAGGATCTTATCATCATTTTCAATGATTGTGGTGGGAATCTGTTGCAAGCTTTGTTGAGGGAGTAATGCCTGCATTTTCTGTTGAGCCAACAACACTTTTTGTTGGTCGTGTTGTAGTTGTGCCAAAAATGCTTATTGTTGGACTTACTATTGAGCTACTTGTTGTTGTGCCTGAAAATCTTGCAGGACTTGTTGATACACTTGTTGATGGATTTCTTGCAATTGTGCCCGGTATTGTGCTTGCACCTCCCAAGCTTAGTGTTGGGCTTGAGCTTGAGCTTGTGCTTGTTGGGCTGCTTGTGCCGCTTGCATTTGCTGAGTAGCTAGCTGTGCAGCTTGTTGGTTTTGGAGTTCCTTTTGGTGGGTAGCTTGTTGAGCGGCTTGCAACATGATGGAAAATGAATTTTCCATGTGTTTTGGTGGTGGTGGCGGTGGATTGAGAATGGTGTTGACCGTTGTGATGAGCAGAACAGTCGCATTGATTGCCAAGGTTTGAGTGGTAGAGGGTGTGATTGAGATGCTTGGTCCCTGGGAAAATATGCTTTGAGAGACTTGGGGTGTGCTGACCTGAACGACTGCCATCTGTCATTGCAATATCGATGGCAACATGAGAGGATTTTATATGATGTATTGATTCGATTGATGGTTAGTGGGTAAAGAAGGAAGGCTCGTGCCTTGATTGTTCGGTTGATAGATTTGTAGGTTTGGACTTTATTTAAATCTAACAAAGGAAAAGGTGTTCCAAAATTCAGATTGGGCATGCTCACATTTGTTGTACCATTGAGGTTTGGAGGAGATAATGATGCCATGTATGGATTGCATAAATGTGAGTTTCGGTAATCAATTGGCATTGCGACACTTAGATAGTTTGGTTGACTTGGATTATTCATGATGTATGAGTTGAGTTTAAACTTGATGTTTTTCTTGTGTTTTGACCTTATCAACCTCTGAGGGGTTTAGGACCAATGATGAGATGAAGGATGAAAGGGGTGAAAGATATGGGTGTT
Source organism: Sequoiadendron giganteum (assembly GCA_007115665.2). Taxonomy (NCBI): domain Eukaryota; kingdom Viridiplantae; phylum Streptophyta; class Pinopsida; order Cupressales; family Cupressaceae; genus Sequoiadendron; species Sequoiadendron giganteum. The sequence goes on along the minus strand of CM021110.1, from coordinate 88,287,772 downwards.
TTAACTTTTAGGAACTTTGGATCAATGCTAGAATTTAAGACTTGGTTTGATTTGATTTTGATTGTGGATAATTTGACTAAGTGTGTTAAGTAAAACAAGGTGATTTTGGATTGGATAATTTGACTAAGTGTGTTAAGCCAAATAAAGTGACAATGAACTTGAAAACCCTAGGAATTTGTGTTATTCTAGAGTAAACTTGTACACAAGAGGATAATTTGACCAAGTGTGTTAAGTCAAACAAGATGATTTTGGATGATGAACTTGTAAATTCTAGGAAGTTGTGTTATCCTAGAGTAAACACGTACACAAGAGGATAGTTTGACTAAGTGTGTTAAGTCAAACAAGATGATGTTGATTTTTCCTAAAGTCTAGCATAAGTGATGTTTTCCAAGTTTCCAAAAGTTGTTGGTGAAATGGGATTTTGATAAGTGTTTGGATGGATGAAGTGTTTGACTTGATCCTAGATGAACCTAAGATTACTTGTTTACTAGACCAAGATATTGAAGAACATATTTTTCCCTAAAAGTGGTTCAAACCAAAAGACCAATGTTTGCATGAAAACCAAATGACTCAAAAGGGACCAAGCACATGTGTGGTTCAATTGTCTATTATCTTGCTTATATTTGGTTCTTTTTACCACAAACACTTTCTTGATTATGATTTTCAAATTGAATGTTTATGTATCAATTTCTTTTCATTCCACAATGTCATTATGTGAAAATCAAGGTTTCAAGAGCATAGGTTTCCTAGTGTTGACTTCGAGAGAAAAAAATTGAGATGTTTGAATGTTTAGAAGCTTTCTAGAGATAAGAACCCCTAGGGACAAGCAATAACATGTGGAAACCTCCAAGGTATTTGTTCTTCCAAAGGGTTTGAAATTTCAATGATTCGTTGAATGTTTGTTTCCCATTATTTTAGATCCAAACAAAGTGTTTTATTTCCAAGAACATGTACAATCCTAGAATGATGAAATAATATTTCATTGGGTTACCACTTGGATAAATCCACTTGCGCATATTTAGTGCAGATGATTAGATGCTTGACCACATAGGCTCCCCCTTACAGTGGACTCATTTCTCGTGTCAACCAAGCATCAGTACCCATGAATCTCCAATGGCATAATTTTTATCTCTACAATAGAATCACATGTATATGTGGGGCGGCTTCAAAGGACATGAACTTTTGCACCAACAAATAGTTAAGAATTTTGGCCTTTGCTAAACAAGGGACTTTAATTCAGAATTTCCATTCGTGGAGATTGACCCATGTGGTGAGAGACCATTGCTTCCCTTCTCATCAAATCCAACCGCGTGATACCGGTCTTTGTTCCAGTACCCACTTTTATATCCCAACAAGAAATACACTTGGCTTTAGTGTGTTACCGATTGGGTCGTTCCCTTGGGTGAGTAATTTTTCCCACAAGATAGGTATTCTAAGATAAAGAAAAGCGAGAAAAGATATTCATAGTTTGATCAACCTTAGTTTAGAAACAAAGAGAGAACACACGCAACATGTTCCACTCACACTCGCAAGATGTTTTGTTCAATTTTAATCCCAAAATGAAATGTGGAGGCAATTACTTTACTCAACTTAAGATCACCAAAAGGGATTTTTATTCTCAAGATCGTTGTGAGGTGAAAGAGAAGCGCATACCCCATTTTGATGGTATTACTTTGAGTAAGCAATTACAAAACAAAAATAACACTTGTTCATTTTAAGTCCACAAAACAAAAGTGAATTCTTTTTATAGCACCAAATCAAATGTGGGATTTTCCTTGTTCAATTGTTAATGTATGTAGGCGAAGTCATCGAGTGGGCGGGAATTAGAGTTTCCAACAAATCTAGTAAGTTGTTTTAAAGTTATTTTTAAGCCCTTTGATTGCAAAATTGAAAGAAAATTTGTAGTGTCATTTTTAAAGCCCAAAAATAAATTTAGTGTATCCGAAGAGCATGGAAGCAATCAAATCTTTAGAAAGGGATTATAAGTTCTCCCAAAAGTGTTTAAAAACACTTAATACAATGAGATGATAACATCATAAAGAACCTTTGGCCTTTGTTTTCCTTTCTTCACTTTTGATCAAGAAATTTCTTTTTTTTGGTAGATTTCAACAATTGTTAGGTTTTTCCATTTTTGGTAATTTTGCGTGCATAACTTTGAGAGTCCTGTTTTTTCCCAAAAAATTTCTAAAACTAAGATAGGATGAATTGCCAACTAACATCTTAAATTCGAAACATGAACTTCGAGTTATTAACAAAAACAACTTTTAAAAAACTAGAAAAGAACACTAAATTGCCATTTTGAGGGCCAAGATGAAAGTTTCAAGCCCCAAAAATGTGCCAAAATGGTCACCAACCCATCAAAAGTTTATTAGTAACCCACATGCCACCTCTTAACGAAATTGCTTGTAAAATTTCAGCCAAAACCCACATCTGAGTCAAAAGTTATGACCTCGAGAAGTTCATCACAAAAAATGTTAAAAATAATTAGAAATCTATATTTTACCCAACTTCAGCGGCGCAATCCACGGGTGCAACACAGTTTGAGAAGGCCAGTGGCGCTATATAGGGCCGCTGATGATTGAGATCAACACTATATAGCACCGGTGATGATTAAGAGCGACACTTTGTAGAAAAATAGTGACCGCGATTGCGACGCTATTTGACCTAGGGACGTAATTTGGAATTTGGAAAATCCGCGACACAGTTTGAAATTTGAATTTTTTGGGTGGGAAGACTCTAGCGGTGAACTTTAGAATTTAGGAGCAGTGCAATATAGCGCTATTGGATTGGTAGCGGTGTAGTTTGGCGCCGTTGGACTGTGAGTGACACAGTTTCCAATGAGCTACAAAAAAAACATTAAAAACACAATTTTTCAAAAAACATGATGAAATCCTTCAGATTCCCCCTCCTTCTAGCGCCAAAATGTGAACCCCGATCCTATACTGGCACAAACACATCAAACAAACACATAATTAGGTTCATATGCAAGTGAGAACAAGGATTCCCCATGAAATCTATCTACAATGCTCAATAATAGGAAAAATGAAGAACAAAACATAAAAAATAAATGAAATCTTAATTAAGCAATGCAAACACTTGATCCCATAGGGGAATTGGTGTCAATTATGTGTAGAAATTGGCTATTTACCAACTCCTTTGTAAGTTTTGATGATTTGATCCACTTGATGGTGAAGAACAATGATGAACTCCTTGATAAAACCTGTAATAACTTAACTATGGTGATGGAAAATGCTTAAGAAATGATATGAAATTGCTCTAATGTGAAGATAATGACTTTGCATTCAAATTGTGGATGAAAAATGAGAGGAAAAGTCTTTCATTTATAGATTTCCAAATTGGAAGAATGAGCAAGATTGAGCAATGTGGGATCATTCAACATCCAATGGTCAAGTGCTACTTGTCAAGATGTGAATGGGTGAAGGTTGTGCACATTTTGGTCAATGTGCATGATAAATGGAATTAGGTGACATTTCAAATTTGAGAAATGACATGTGAGAGGGAAGAAAAAATGAAATAAATGGCACTTAACTCAATGCACAAGGACATATAAGAGGAATGAATGCTTTGTTGGAAGGATAAATCCACTTGGATTTGAATTCAAATTTGAAGGAATATTCTCCTTTTATGCCATGTGAGGGAAAATAGAGATTTAATAAATGAATTAAATCTTTCATGTCAAGTTGTAAAAACTAGAGGATGAGACACGATTTAAAATTAATTAATGTAATGAGAAATTAGGAGATGTTACAATTTAGACTTAAATTTATGCATTGATTTAAATCAAATTGAGAGGAAGGGTTTAATTAAATAAATGTTTTGATTTATTTAACTAAAGGAGATAATGTTAGATTAAATCAAATAAGGTTTAATTTATCCAATTTAATAAGAAGGCTTTAGAGATTTGATTTAAATAAATTGAATTATTTAAATGAATAAAGATATAAGATTAATTAAATTAAATTAAGTAATTTAATCAACAGAGGAGAAAAACCTAATTAAATAAATAATGATTTATTTAATTAATGGATGAAGAATGATGACAAGTTGAGAGTATGATTTATGAGAAACGATGTTAGTAATCAAGATCAAATGTGTCGGTCAATTTTCCATGTCTACAATGACTAAACTCTTTTTTCCATTCTTCAAGGTCCCTTAGCTAGTCATCATCATTTACCATCTTCAGTGTATACCATTGCTTCAGAATATGGAAAGAATCTATTTGTCTTGATATATTTTTCCTCTCACTGTATTTACTAAAATTCATCCATAATCATCTTGACCATTTTTTCGTTTGGTTTCAATGTTGCAGGGGCATCAATACTTCTTTGTAGGACTCTGCACAGTTTGAACAAGGTGTGGTGTATAGGCTACCATTTTTTGAATAGGGGATCCAACATAAGCATATGCGCTTTTACTTGATCAATGGATTGTATAAATGACTTGTAACAATCATTTACATCCTCCAATTTATCTATAACCAACTTCACCCTATGTTCAAGAATATTTTCTATAGCCTCACAAATCTACTTCTTTACTCCTTCCTGGGCTTCATGGTTGTCTTCTTCAGTTCTTCCACTTCCTCCTTGAGAACTTTTATTTGTTCAACAAATTTTTTTTGTACACCATCTAATGGAGAACTTGGAGGCTGATACAACACTATTTCTTTGCTCTGTGAGGTCCCTGCTCCTCTTAGTTCTTTTAATTTCACATTCTCCACGAACAACCTATTGATTTCATCATTTAAGAATTTTTTCTCTTTCTCATATTCTCTTAGTCCATCCTCTAATCCTCTAACAGTAGCTCGAGTAAACATGGTTGAATGTATGGTCATAGTGGCAGCTTCCAAAGGAGTTGTGTCTTGTAATGTTCTTACTATGGCTTCCCCTTTCATTCCCTGTACTACATCCAATAGCCTTGGATTTTGTGTATTTTTCTACTTCATCCATATAGTTGTTGGAGTTGAGAAAATACAACTTCAAAGGAGCCCAGTGATCTCTGCAACCAAAAATACCTATTACAAGGAGAAGCAACAAAGAACACCATAAAATGCTCAAAGATGTGGAGCTCTATATTCACCAATGTGTAAAATGAATAATTGATACAAAAGAAAGTTTTTCAACCACATATAGGTCAAAGAAACCCTAAAAAGGAAAACCCTAGGCTTGCACATTAAGATTTACAAATATCTTATCCACAGAGGATAAGGATTGCAAAATATCTTATCCACAAAGGATAAGATTTACAAATATCTTATCCATTATTATGCACCTAATGTTAGCTTAAGTTTAAAAGAGATAAAAGAGAACTTTAAATAATTAAACAAATATTGTTTAATTAATAAAGTAAATAACCAATTACTCTAACACCCCCCCTTAAGCTAGATTTAGGGAGAAGCTAAAACTAGATGAAACTATTGAAAGCAAAAGCAATGGGTCCCAACAACTAGGCCTGATTAGGTACCCAAATACAAGGAAATCTCTATGAAACGGAGAAAAAAGAGAAAACCTAGTGGGAAAAAACTCCTCTCCAAAAAGAGATAGAAGAACATGCTAAAAGAAACATGAAGGAAGGAAGGCCTCATAAAGACCCCCCCCAAGGACAACATCCTTCACCCCAAGCATAGAGTGCAACTGAAGATAGCGCGGTGATGCAAAAGGCTTCGTGAAGATGTCTGCAACCTGCTCGACAATGGGAATATACTCCAAGATGAGAGAACCATCCTGAATCAATTGTCTAATGAAATGCATATGAAGCTCAATGTGCTTCGTCCTCTGATGCTCCATCGGGTTGCGAGAAATGTGTATAGTACTCTGATTGTCACACCAAAGAATAGTGGGACTATCAGGAGGAAAACCAATCTCAGTCATCAACTGTCGAAGTCGTAAAATCTCTTGACTAGCAAACACAATAGCTCAGTACTCAGCCTCTATAGATGATAATGCATGAGCAGTCTGCTTCTTGCAAGAACATGTGATAGGACCAGAGCCAAGACAAAAAACAAAGCCAGAAGTAAACTTTCGATCATTGACATCACCAACCTAGTTTGAGTCAGTGTAGCCAGCAATGTGAGGATCCCTTGATGTGTAGTGAATGCTATAAGAAATGGTGTCTTGAATGTACCTCAAAATACGCTTGGCAGCTTGCCAATGACTCTCATGAGGATCATGGGAGAATCGAGAGACAAGGCCAACCGCAAAGGAAAGATCAGGACGAGTGTGAGTCAAGTACAACAAATTGCCAACCAACTGCCGGTAAAGGGTAGAATCTACTGAAGGAGTGGGGCAAGTAGTAGTCAAAACAACCCCTGACTGAAAAGGTGTGGGGGCATGCTTGCAATCAAGCATGCCAAAGCGCTGAAGCATATCAAGAGCATACTTCTACTAGTAAATGTAGATCCCATGAGAAGACTGAATCACCTGAAGACCAATAAAATAGTGCAGAAGACCGAGATCTGTCATCTCAAACTGCTCCATCAAAGCTTGTTGAGCATGCTGAATCATAGAGGATGAGCTACCTGTGATGAGGAGATCATCAACATAGAGTACAAGAATCAGGATCTCACCCTCAAGATTCTGAATATAGACTGTGGGATCAAAATGACAGCGTGTGAAATCAGTGGAGAGCAAAGAGGAGTCCATCTTCTCATACCAAGCCTGAGGGGCCTATTTGAGACCATATAATGAATGTTGAAGTCTGCAAACCAAAGAATCATCCTACATAAATCCTTGAGGCTACTCCATATAGATCTCCTCCTATAGGTCACCATGCAAGAACGCACACTTCACATCCATCTGAAAAATGGGCCATCCCATAGAAGCTGCAAGTGATAGTACAAAGTGAATAGAATTCATCTTGGCGACAGGTGCAAATGGCTCAGAGTAATCAATACCCTCAACCTACGAGAAAACCTTTGCAACAAGACGTGCTTTGTACTTATCAATAGAACCATCAGCAACATACTTAGTGCGATACAACCATCTGCACCGAACCATCTTTCTGCCCTTAGGAAGAGGACAGAGATCCCAAGTACTATTCCTCATCAAAGAAGAATACTCCTCCTCCATAAAACTATCCCACTCAGGGTGACTTGTCACCTCTGAAAACTTTTGAGGATCCTCTAAAAGAGCATGACTCAAATTACTGGAACCCGAAGTATGAGAACAGGTGTGACGAGTGTCTGAAGGATCACCTGCCATAGATCCTGCTGCCTCAACAGTAAAGCAAGCCCATTTGGGCATCTGAGGTGGAGCAAAGGGAGGTGGAGATGGGGGATCATCAAAATCCTCATCAAAATCATCCTCAACATAATCCTGAAGAGCTGCAGTGGGAGGAGTAGGTAATGAAGTAGAAACTGGAGATAGGGTATCCACTGTGGGAAGGCGCTCATCAAACTGGACATCCCGTCGAAACAGGACCTCTCTGGAATTAGGATCAAACAACCTGTACGTCTTAACATCCTCATAGTAGCCAACAAAAATGAGGGGTTGACTCTTCCGCTCCATGACTCTCCTCTGAGCATCAAGAATAAATGCCCATGCCTCACTACCAAATACTCAGAATGATGAAACATTAGGCTTGTCATGAGACCAAGCCTCCTCAGGAGTCATATGTTGAATCACCTTGTGAGGCATTCGATTCTGAATATAGTTGGCACAATTGATTGCCTCAGCCCAAAAAGACGAATCCATGGACCTGGACTGAATCATATAATTTGCCATCTCCCGTAAAGTCCTATTCTTTCTCTTAGCGACACCATTCTGCTGAGGGGTGTAGGGAATAGTAAACTGATGCTACAAACCATGCTCAGTACAAAAATCTTTGAAAGCCTGATTCACATACTCCCCTCCATTATCTGTATGTATTTGTTGAATAGAAAGGCCAGACTGCTTCTTTACAAATGTCTTGAAGATTCGAAAGGAATCAAAGACATCAGACTTGTACTTAAGAAAGTACACCCATGTGCGTTTGGAGAAGTCATCAATGAATGTGAGTACATACTTGGCCCTAGAAAAAGGAGTGGGAAATTACATGAGGTCACTATGAATCAACTCCAAGGGTGCCAAAGCACAAGTGGCTCTTCCCTTCAGAAAGGGATCCTTATGATGCTTTCCAAGCACACAACCATGACAAACACCATCAGTGCAAGAAATCTGTGGAAGACCAAGAACAAGTGCCTATGTACTCATCTGTTGAAGATATCTGTAATTGACATGGCCCAAACGCTCATGCCAAAGCTTACTCACTGAATCTGCATGTGCTATAAGAGATGAACCTGTACCCTCAAAAGGCTCAAATCCATCAAACCTCTAAAGGCGAAATGCAGTATCAACACTCCCAGTAGCCACAACCAGATCAGAGTCATGGGGGTTCTGAATAACCACATCATGTGGTGAGAACTCAACTGTCTTACCAGAGCCAGTATGGAAAATCTGATAAATGGACAGGAGGTTCATCAAGATGTCAGGAACAACCAAAACATCCTGTAGAGTGCCCCCATCCAAAGAGACAAAACCTGAACCCAAGACTGAAATTTGTGTAGAGTCACCCACTGCAATCTGTGAAGTACCACAAGAGGCAAGAGAAGTGACCAACTGTGGAGTGTGAGTCATATGGTGAGAAGCACCAGAATCTAAAATCCAAGTGGACCCATAGGTCGATGCTCGAGCAGTGAGAGCATGACCTTTCCCTGTGGAAGGAGAAGACGAATAAGGTGAGGAGATGTGATGCTGCTGCATGGCTTCCTCTAAAATCTCTAATTGTTTCCAACACCTGGAAATTGGATGTCCTTCCTTGCCACAAAAACTGCAAGTGTCTCCTGATTTCTGCTTAGTATTGGAGGAAGACTCACCAAACTTCAAAGATTTTCCCTATTTGGGATGAGGAGATGGTTTAGAATCAGACTTAGGAGGTGGTTTGGAGGAATGCTCACTGCCTGCAAAATGTTTCTTGGGCTTTGGTTTCTACTTCTATTTCTCCTTAAATGATTGAGCAACCAATGCTTTGCTCTTTGATCTTGAGAGCATATCCATCTGAGAAAGGTGTGACTGCTCATGAGACAAACACTCACAAAACACATCAAAGGTAGGCATGGTAAAATGAGTACTCAGGCCATCCATGGTGGAATAGAAGGAAGAAACAAATATCTGAAATGGACCACGAAGGTTCGAAAGGATCAAGTAAATGCACTTTGTGTCTGACTTATTCTTGCCACAACCCTCTAAAATAATGCGGATAGTTTTGAACCTATTCAAAAAATCCTCAATAGTGGGAAATGATTCAGGTAACAGTGAAGTCAACTCTGCCTCAATCTGTAATGCTCAAAACTCATTAATGGCCCCAAAAAGTGTCTCAAACTTCAACCACATGGCTCAAGGAGTGAGCAAAGCATCAAGGTGAAATAAAAGACTGTCTGAAACGTGCATGGATAGCAAACCCATAGTTTCATCCATCTTGTTCCTGTGCTGCATAATCTCAAAAGGACACTGCAACTGAGGCTGAACCTCATCTAAACAAGACCAAAACCCTCGTGACCTGAATAGCCTCATCATGCGAGACTTCCAGGAGTGATAGTTGTGTGATGTGAGTAACTCAACTGAAGAGTCTACCATGAAACCCTGGACCTGTACCTGCTTGTGTTTTTTATTATTATGTGATCTTTCAGAATAGATAGAAGATGCAGAAGGGTTTGATTTTTTTGAGAGTTTTGGTGTTCTATTTTTTTGATATAAATGACAGAAAGCGAGAAAAAAACACCCCCCCACAAGAGATAAACCCAAACCCTAGTATAGACTGAGAAAGAAGAAGCAATGCGGAAGCAAAAAATACTTGAAAAAAAATTCTTGTGTACCTGATGAAAATCTGAGAAAAAAAATCACATATCTAAATAGAGCATGCTGAGAGCTTTCCAACGCCTATTCGAGTTTGAAAAACAGAGTCCGTTTGCACCTTCTATGGCCCCGGAAGTGCAGAAAAGAGACCCCACTTTGACTGGATAAATAGCAACTAGACTAGTAAAATATTGAAAACAATCCTACACCATCAGATTGGTGCCGGAATTAGCTTTCCAACGCCTATTTCCATTCGAAAATCTGAGCTAAAATGCCCGAGATATGCACGTTTGAGTGAAGGGGGGCAAAAAAAGATGAATGAGGGCCCTGGTGGCACTCCAGAGGCAGGTGGTGGACTGGCTGAGCGCGGGTGGCACGGTAGCGGTGATCCAGCAACAGGCTAGTGGCGGGCCGACGGTGGCTGGCCGGCGGAGGTTGGGCGCCAGGAGTGGTTGGGCGACCGACTGACGGAGGTGGTGGTCCGGCGACGTTTGGTGGTGGCCGCCGCCTCTTCTAGTGGCCGCTTGGCTGTGCAGTGGCGACGAACCTACTTTACATTGGCCGCGGGTTTTACAAACCCAAAAAATGTTTTTTTAAAATTTTTTTTTTGCCTCCCCAGTCGACAATGGCCAAATCTAACAAAATTTATATGAAAATAGGGGTTTTTGGGCCTTCTGGACTCAACCGTGATGTCGGTTTTTGCCCAAAGTGCACCAAAAATAAACTCCCCCCCCCCAAATCCATAAAAGAAAACGTCTGAAACCCCAGATCTGCTTCCAATGCAAAAATCTCAAAACAAGAACAGTTAGTTGCAGATCTAAAGTTTTGATACCATGTTAGAGTTGAGAAAATACAAATTCAAGGAGCCCAGTGATCTCTGCAAGCAAGAATACCTGTTACAAGGAGAAGCAAAGAGAAGCAACAAAGAACACCATAAAATGCTCAAAGATGTGGATCTCTATATTCACCAATGTGTAAAATGAATAATTGATACAAAAGAAAGTTTTTCAACCACATATAGGTCAAAGAAACCCTAGAAAGGAAAACCTTAGGCTTGCACATTAAGATTTACAAATATCTTATCCACAGAGGATAAGGATTGCAAAATATATTATCCACGAAGGATAAGATTTACAAATATCTTATCCATAGAGGATAAGGATTGCAAAATATCTTATCCACAAAAGATAAGATTTACAAATATCTTATCCATTATTATGCACCTAATGTTAGCTTAAGTGTAAAAGAGATAAAAGGGAACTTTAAATAATTAAACAAATATTGTTTAATTAATAAAGTAAATAACCAATTACTCTAACAATAGCTAGGGTCTCAATCCTTGGATTATACCTTGTACCACTCACTCCTTCATTAGAATCGAACTTTGTAACTAGAATAGGATCTTCTTGGGTCCATACGTGGTCAAGAAAAAACATATTCTTTAACTCCAAACCAGGGAAAATGAGCATATTACTCTTTAAAATCATTTTTCTAGCCTCCTGTGGGCTAATGTCAATGTTGTCAATTCTTAATTCTTTGAAGGTTTGTGCCATCACTTGATCATGTTGGGATTCTTCAATCCCTATTTTATTTATCTCCACTCTTTCCTCAAATTCTTTTACTTTCATCTTTGTCCAAAAATCTCCGAACTCTAGAGTTTTAATAAACTCATCATCTTCTATGAAGCGCAAAGCTACAACCTCTCTTTCATCTTCTTGTATTTCTTTACTTTCCCTTTCTTCAACATCCATCCTTTCTTTAGGTTTATGGGCATTAGTTTCATGGAATGGCTGGATGACCTCAACATCATCCTTAATGATTGTACCACATTGGCTACTTCTTCAGTGTCTCCCACCCCTTCACTTTCTTCATAAGGTTCTAGTGGTTCAACCCCTTGTTTCTTTTGTCTTTTAGGAGGTGGTTGTTCCATGCGAGATTTTGTGGTTGTGTCCGGAGTGTGCTCTCCAATTATCATGCTACTATGTTCTTGAAGATGTGCTTCCCCTCCTGTGGTAGCTTTACCATACACGTCCTCAAATTTATCAATTATCAAATTTATTCTTTTGATAGGATCCTTCTACTCAATAAATTATCCTGGGAAATATTTGTACTTTTGTTTCCTTTCTTCCTCAAGTTTTCTAATAATTCCCCATTTTTTTATTTTTGTAAAATACTTCTTGAGGAGTAAGACAATTTCTTATCACATCTTCTTCATAGTCTACTTGGTGAGAAATCATTGACTTGGTGAGGAGATTGTGTCACATAATTAATATGATTCTGAGGATCAAAGACTCTCCTTTCTTGAATCCAATGAATATCTTGTCTTCAAATAACATTGCAACTCCTCCAATGTGCCAGAGCCTACTAACCAATCTTCACACTTATTAGGGTTTGGAAAAAATGTACCCTTCTTCTATTTATACATCGCGTTCTTCTCTATCCACATTATTGGCCACATAGACTCTAGAAATGCCACTCTAAGGTGCAAAAAATTTGGTAGTATATGTGGAGCAAGAGGGCATCCATAAACTCATTATTATGACTTCAAATAGGAAGAACCAATCACCAAATTTATTTGTATGAACTTGATCTGGCTTCAGAGCTAGAGGTCTCAATTGTAGTAGCATTTTAGTAGGAAATATTGGAATTATGTGGCCAAGAACTCTCAGGATACTGTACACAAAATCATCATAAAATATCACAAAGCTTGAGTTTTGCATCGACTGTCCCAAATATAACACCACTTCTGAACAGGTACAAGATTCCCTTGTCCATCAATTCTAGCCAAGTCCATTTGTTTGGTCCACTTGTTTTGGTTCTGGTATAATATCAAATGACATAAAAGAGAATAATGTTTGAATATAATGGGTGCTCTGTCTTCTATGACTTTTAGGAATTCTTCATTCAATGCCTTTTCAAGATAGGAAGCAAATTCATATTCTATATTAGTCTCAAGATTTTGGATTCTCATGGTCATCATCATCAGGCCTATTGGCATCTTATCCTGAGCATCCACCCCTAGTATTTGGTATAGGGCAAGATATGTATTTACAAAATAGTACTAAAAGTTTGTAACAATAATTGGTTTGGTAGTGGAAGGGGAAAAAGGGATTGTTTTGTTGCCAACACCTCTCTTTATGTATAGGGGAATCTCGTCACTTTTGTAAGTTCTTCTCAACCTAGTATACTCCTCCTCACTCTTCTGTAGGTCTATCTTAGTTAAGACCTATTTTATCAGGTTGAAAAACTCAATGATAGCTTTCCTGGTTACTTCAAACAACACCGAACCATTTGACAACCTCAAAATTTCAGTAGTAGGGTGATAATGTTTAGCTATTATTCTAATGAATTCCATATCAACAAAAAAATTTGGGACAATTAGTTTGGCCAAGTCTAAAATCCATGGGTTTGACATTGGGATTTTTCCATCTCTTTTATTGTAAAAATACCAAAATAGGTCCCATCCAGATTTAGGAATGACGACATCTCTACAACCTTGTGCGGTATCTGCGAGGAGTTTCTTGAAACCTTCCTTAGTGGACCCTGGGAGTATATCTAGAATGGATCGATGGAGAGGCCTCTTTTTTGTTTTGGGTTATTCATCCCTAATTTCAATTTTACCCTCCTTAGTTTTTTATTGTTTCCTTTTAGGTGGCATGATTCTACTTGTTTCGCTAAAATTTTGAAATAACAAAGCTTTTGAATAAATTCACAGCAATCAAGTTTATTCAATGAGTTACTTGTGCACTTACACGAGTGTTGACAATTGTAGAGCTCTTCCTCTAGTATCCCTAGCTCCCTTCATGACAACATTTTTCAAATGAGTGCAATAGCCAAGTGAAACTTTTGTTTTTAATGGTGTTCGAATTCAATCATATCAACATTAATACCAACCTTCTGCCAAATATTTTCACAATATGCTTATATCTTGCATTTGATTATGCACTGTTGGATACACACGTCAAGGTGATTTATGTGATCTCATATATTTATCAACGTAAATTGTAATGATGTCATGACAAGTCTTATCATACTACCACTGTTGCTTATTTTACTTGGTGTGGTATGGCGGTACCGGGTTTTATGCCTTCTATCTATGTTGCCTCTAGTATTCATGGTCGCAGGATAACATGATACATATCACTATATTATTGCTACATTATTTACATTATGCGGTATTGCGGTGTCTTCCTCTACTTAATGCTTATCACACTACCGCCCTGCTTAAACCTCCTTATTGTAGGGTAGTGGTGTATACCGCTTGACCATGTATGCTACTTAACCTCTTCGCGGTATGACAATTTTATCTTGTATTTTATGAGTTAGGAAACACATATCCGCTTGAGGCTTCATCTTATTGTTACGAGACTATGATAAGGGGCATAGATTGGTTTATTGGTGATTATTTGAGTTTACATAGGTCTTTCAATGTTTATTAGACCCAAAAATTAAGTTTGATTCTAGGGGAAGGTGATGTTTACGAAAGAAGGATTTATCTAAAGGACTAAATGAATATATCAAAAATTTGATTCCAATGATTTTATGGATCTTGTCACACAAATTGTTGCATTTCATGTTAAACACCATGCAAAACCAAAGGTAGTACATCTTTTGATATAGGTGAAATGTGAACGAGGTAATGAAGACCAATAGAAATTAAGGTGAATTTTTTAGCTCTAACAAAACACATATAGATTAGTAATGTTGAGTTATGGTTCAAAATATGATCAAAATAGTAAAAAATTATCTTTCACTTATCAAGACAAAAAGATGGTAGAAACAAGGTGAGAATGGAATGTCTAGGGATAAGTGCACATATATGTATATATATAAATATAATGGATAAGATATGGGAATGCATGTAAATGAGAGTATAACAACATGGGGGAAAGATCCTAACTTTGCAAAAGAACATGCCATTATCCAATATGTAAATGTATCAAGAAATTCTCTCAAAATGAAGACAACTAAATGGGAGATTATGGTTATGTGAAAATTGATCATTACATTTTACCCTCACTTTGAGGTCCATGTGAATCCTAAAATGACCATGAATTTTAAAGTATATAGTGTTAGGAAAGGTGTCTCAATCTTGCTAACTAAGTATAAGGTGAGTTTTGTAGGTATTATTATGGTGCTTGATATGGAGGTTTTGATAATGAATTTCGTTGTTATTATTTTTTATTAAATAAGTAGGGAAAGGGCCTTGATTCCAAAATTCATAATATTAGCAACTTAACCAAGAAGAAAAAACTAGAGAAAAGGCACACATGCCACTAATGAAATAAGTAGGCACATAGTGTTGAATCTCAGTTGTGATCATGGTTTGTCCTTGATGACAAATCCACTTGATTTGAGTCTCATGGTTTGACTGCTTCAGATTTGGTCTCTCGGGATCTTTATGCTCTTCATATTCAGTTGTCTTTACATGATATATACTTGATGGCTCTTGATGATGTCAGTTGCTTTGCATGGTCTTATCATAACATGCAGTTTCTGAATTTAGCTTGTTTTGATACATGATGATTATAGTTGGTTCATATGGTGATTCACATGGCTCATGGTATGCACTTTCAAGTTTCAGTTTTTACATGTTGGTACTGATATTTGACATGGTGTTCATTGTGGCAAGACATGCATTTACTTCAAATATATATGTCATTGCTATCTTGACAGGTCCCAGGATCTTTATGCTTCAGGTTGATCATGTTCTTGATGATTTAGGTTCAGGTATATTCAACAGATATATTATTTCAGCTGATCATTTTTCAGGTTGATCTTGGTAGTGGCACTCAGTGCATGGTCATTTGGTTCTATATCATCATGGCATATTTTTATTTCTATGGTATCAATGGTTATGACACATTGATTGATATATATAGCATATGAAATCTGGTTCACTGTTATATATATTGCTTTAACAAGCAATTACCCTGTCTAAGGCTTCAGGCATTATGGTATAATCACTATGACCTAAATTCATACAAGTATATTATCAAGGTCATTTCTTATAAAGGTATAGAGGAGTTGGCATCTAAAAAGAATTAAACCCTATCAGAATTCCTTAAGCATTCATTAGAGGTGATATCATTCCTATCGATCACTTGATTTTTTGACTTTGTGTAAAGTCTTTTGAATATAATACTTGGCAGATTAATGTGCATTCAACAACCATAATTTGTCATTAACCTTGTCGACATTTTGAAAAATCTTGACATGGAATAAAGTTTATTGAGTGATAATTTGAATCGATAGCTAGGAAGCAATTATCAAGGTGATGATTTGGTCAACATCCATGGTAAATGAAGTGACATCGGTCTCATAAGATTTTTAATAAGTTGTTTATTATTGTGTTTTTGTTTCTTTGGACTCCAATGAATCATTAAATTTGAAAAATTCATCGAATGACTTGAGAAAAGATAGAATGAATAGGGAAAAGTCATTTTGTCTTCTCTTTGCTAGGGTTTGGAACCCTAGTCGCCGCCATGGAGAATGTGTAACTGTTGTTACTTTGACAATTCATTTTGTTGCAACTCTTAAGAAAGTAGGTGAAGTTCATTGTATGAGCTATCTCGTGTATGATTACTTGGTCTGTTGTTTTTCATTGGATGAGGGCTTTAGTTTGGAAGGAGATTCACTAGTTTTTCTTCTACTGGGTTGGAAAATTCTTCATGACAGGTTATCATGCTCTCTTTTTCAGTTTCTTTTATAGAATTAGGTATTCTTTCCATTGCTTGAATAAAGTGTTAAAAGGGCAGTCACTTCTCTTTGCTTGAATATGGAAGGGTATAAATGGGTTGTTAGAATCTTGTGTCAAGACATCATTCTTTGCATTCGATTTAATTTTCCTTTTCCATTTTCAGTATTTTGAAAAGGTTGTTCGTTTTATTCAAGCCATATAAACATGATGATATGGAAACGGTTACACTTCTTGACAGGTTTTGGCAATGATAGTTTCCTTTTGTCTTTATCAGTATGGATAAAATGTGATGTGAAGAAAAATATGTTTTGGGGAGATATTCTTTCCACCTGTCACTGCATATGAAGGTTTTTGATACATATACTTAAGTGCATTTTTGATCTAACAAATCACTTTAGAAAAGACACATGAAATCATTAGTGCATAGTTTACTGGTTTTGTTTTAGTAATCTTGGAAAATAATTGAAATGGCATTCTATCTTATTTGAAACCTTCAGTGAAGGTTATGCATAGAATGTGTGCACTTTGTAAAAGATAGAAATATAGTGATTGATCATAGGTTTTTTCGGTGATTGATTTTGTTCTTTGAAGCACAAGTGAAAATTTCTATAATAGTTAATTTGTAAATATAATGCAAAGAGATAGCTTTCATTTTTAATATGTCTGGTATTTTGAAGATTCAATGGTGAATCTTTAGGATATTAGGGGTATTAGATAGAGAGGCACACATGTGAGTTTTATTGAAACAGAAAAACCCTCTGATGTATTATTGTTCTGAGATTTGATAAGGGGTTGGTGCTCCTTGAAATGGGTGTTTCTAAATAAGGGGTTGGTGCTCATTGAAATTGGTGTTTGTAAAAAGTGGTTGATGCTCCTTGAGTGGGTGTATTGAAATTTTCCTGTACGACATTACAAGCAGTGATTTGAAAATATAAGCCAATATGGTAGCATTTTAGGAGTGGTTTTTCTACCCCAGGAGGGTTTTCCACTCGACAAATCTTTTGTCTCATGGTCTCATTTGTGGTCTCCTTGGTTCATTGTGATAATGTTGTTATGTTCACTCTTTTGCATTAGTACTTCTCATTTTAGTTATTTAATGGTTGCATTCAACTCATGAATGTATTAATCATTGAAATTTTGAGAGCATAAATTGTCTATGTTTTATTTTCTGGAAATTTTAAAGAATGGTTTAAGACATTGATTCACCCCCCCCCTCAATGTCATCTTCACTCCAACAATTGGTATCAAAGAGTGGGGTCCTCTTATAGGTCTAAACCACCTAGGATTGATTTTGGTCTTGGAGTCTGTTAAAGATGTCACAAGGTCATGAACGCACTTATGTGACTGGAGCTCCTTTGTTTGATGGAACAGACTATGTGTTCTGGAAAATCAGAATAGAAACATATCTGATTTCAATAGATCTTGATGTTTGGAGCATAGTTTTAAATGGGTATACTATTCCACCCACAATACCCACATATGCTGTTGAGAAAAAGAAGTATGAAACTAATGCTAGAGATAAGCATGCCATCTTGTGTGGATTAACTAAAGATGTTTTTGTTTGAAGTCATGCATTGCAAATCTGCTCAAGAAATCTACGAAAAAATTGAAATCATTTATCAAGGAAATGACAAAGTCAAACTGTAAAAAATCCTTACTCTCAAACATCGGTTTGAGGAAATGAGAATGAAGGATGATGAAAAATTAGCTGAATATTTCCTAAGAATAGATGAAGTTGTTAATGCTATGAGAGGATTAGGAGAAGATGTAAGAAATTTTGATGTGGTTATAAAGGTCATTAGAACCTTACAACCTAAATTTGAATATAAGGTTTCAACCCTTGAAGAAAATAAAAATTTTGATCAACTTACCTTAGATAGTTTGCAAGGAAATCTTATTGTTTATGAAATGAGAACACACAAAAATAATTCAACAGGAAAAGAAACTGCATTTAAAACTGAAAAGAAAGAAATATTAGATGACAGCGAGTTAGAATGTTCTGATTCAAAAGAAAACCCACTTTGTTAGAAAACTTAAAAAGGGATATGGCAAATACAAAGGAAAACTTGCTTTTAAGTGTTTTAACTGTGGAAAAATTGGACATTTTGCAGCTAAGTGCCCCAATGGTGATCAAATCAGTGACGATGAAAAATATGACAAATATTCTAAGAAGAAGGCCTACAAACCTAAAAGGAAATTCAATTTCAAAAAGGAAAAAAATTCTATTCAATAAAGATGAAACAAACACTGAAATAGAAGACTCTTTAGTGGAAGGAGATGAAACACTTTTTATGACTGTTACTAATCCAAGTCAAAGTCATGATAAGGAGATTGATAATGTTATAAACAATGGCTTAAAAATAGATGAATACCTTGCAGTTAGAATACCTCAGTTTGAAGGAACATCGAGAAGTGAAGATGTTAATCTTGAGAGTGAATTAAACAATGCCTTAAGAGATATTCAAAAAATCAAAGAGGAAGTTGTGGTAGAGAAGAATAATTTTGAGAAACAAATTGCTGACCTAAAACTTCAAATTGAAATACTAGAAATTACAAAAGTGCAATAAGAAATCAAAGAAAAAGAATGTTGCACTTTAGAGGCAAAGGTTGCTGACCCGAGAAAAGAACTTGATATGTGTAATAGCAGTAATAAACTACATAAATTTTAGGTAAATAAAGACATTATAATGATAAAATAGGTCTTGGGTTTATGGAAGGCCAATGCTCTTAGTCTAATAGGTTCCAACATAACAAGGTAGCAAAGCAAATAAGGTTGATTTGGAAACCAAAGAAAATTAATGAAAAGTCAGAAGGTACAGTTAGTCAAGCAATTTTAAATTCTAAGGTGAATAATGAATGGATTCTGGATAGTGGGTGTTCACACCATATGACATGTGACAAAAGTAGCTTTATCAATTTTGAATATTGTGATGGCGGTTTAGTTTGGTTTGGAAATAATGATTGTATTCAGATCACTGGAAAAGGAACAATTTCTTTGAATGATAACTTATGTTTGCAAGATGTATACTTTGCAGAAGAACTCAAGCATAATATTCTAAGCGTAACTCAAATCTGTGATCAAGGTTTTTATGTTCTTTTTAATGCTCTAGGGTGTAAGATTAGAAAGAAAATAGGTGAAATTATTGGTGCAGGTTCAAGAACTCAAGGGAATGTTTATAATCTGCAAGAAACAAGATGTGTGAAAATGGATGCTCAATTGAGGGAGAAAGTGTATGCTCTTCCTCATATTTCTCATCACTAAATCATCTATATGCGGTTTCAGGGTGCTTTTCAAGTTTTTTTATATAACCCTATGATTAGTTGTTGCATTGTATTCTATTGGTGCGGTTCTAAATGATAAAGTGATGATTCTATTGTTGGAATTTTATTTGGGAAGTCTCAAAGGACAATTTATGGCATTATTTTTTCTGAATAATATAGCATATGTTTTTGGGTTGTGATATGTTAGCATAATGAGCAAAAGGTGACAATATTGTTTTATGTTACAACTTCAGGTGACAGTAAGTTTACACATTTTCCTATACACTGTTTAGTCATACTTCTTAATCTAATATGAAAGTGGTGCTAATTTATGCTTCTTATACACTATTGAAGATGGCATTGCTTGAACTCAATGGTTTAGTATTTCATACTATTCCATTCAATGGCTATATACATTTGATTCGTTCTTGGATTATGTATTCAGTGCCTATTCTTAATCCATGCTGGTAGATATGTTGGTAAAGCTTTATCATTGGTGATAAAGGTATGGAAAAGTTTGGAAAATCATTTGATATTAGTTTCTGCAATTGCATTATACCAGGGTTGTTTTATGAAAGTACAATACAGTGAATGCTGCTTTGAGGAGACTATTCCAATTTTGATTGTTTAGTTACAAGGCTTCAAGGCTTCTTGAATCAGTCTTGTCTAAATGCTCTTAAAAGTATGCATGGTCTGAGGGGGAGATTTCATGTCTATTTTACATTCATGGTTCAACTATTCTTATGTATGCTTCTATGAATTTATTATGCATACTGGTATTATGATGATACACTACTACTGTTTTACCAGTGTTGGTTCAAATCATGGTTACCTTTGGTTCTTCTTAGTATTATCAGTGTTCATCTTTGACATGTTCAGTGATATTCTATTTGATATTCCACTGAATGGGGTTACATGAATTTTGGTATTGCATTATGGTTTGGATTGCTGATTGGTATAACAATTGTTTAATGATTCAGGTTTCATGAGATAATTACTTAAGATAGGATAACATCAATGAAAACAACATTTGTTGCTTCGACACATGTCAAGTAATAAGCAGTGATAATTGTGAGCAATAATTGAACAATGCTATATCATAGGGAGAGGTTTCTTGCATATTTCATTCCCATGGTACATAATACTTTTGATTGGTTGTAATGCAGTTTGGTGATCTGTACATTCTCCGCTTGTTATTGATGCATGGCGGTGGTATTTATTACATTCTCTGTTCATTCTTGGGGTGCTTGACAATGGTATTCTTTTGTGTTTTTGACAGTGAGTTTCTACTTGTAGGTTGTGCAATTGATGCATACATTGATATTTTTAGTCTCATAGTACTTGATTCTATGATATTTACATGCTGATGTTTCCTTGGTATAAGGTAACAACTATTTGTGAATATTGTGACTTGATCACTCCCAGCTATAGGCTGAAAGTAGCAGTGTGTTACAGGTTTGCTTTGATAACAGTTACATAATGATTTGTGAGTTTGGTGATGAAAATATATGGACAGTGGTAAAATCCTGTTGACTTTTTTTGCTTGTACACTACTTGCATGCATACTGAATTTGTTAGTGGTACCGTATCTTGACTATATCTTTCCTTGATTCACATGTATTTGAATGTCAGTAAAAGTACCTAAACAATTTAGTGAAGCAACAACACTCAAAGGTTGCAAGATTTATATGATCTAAGTCATTTTTTTTGAACTTGCTTGTTGATCAACATGTAGAAGCAACAATGCTTTACTCTAAATTCGAAGCAATTCCATCTAACATGTGAAGTTAGTGAGTCCATAAAGGTCATTTTGTGAAGGAAAGTTAATGCAAAGCATCAGGGGGAGCTTCATGTTGCAATTTGTCTTTAAGTATCTGAATTGACAGGGTCTTGGATTGTTGCGAATGCAAAGATATTCTATTTATCCATGTGACTAGCACAAGGAGATATATGCAACAGAGTTGTTTGATTATAAAGTGATGATATATTGGTTGATCTTTGATTCTTGATTCTTGATTCTTACTTTCTTATGGGTATGTGTTGGTTGGCTTCTTAGTTGTTTTTCATGGCTGTTCATAGTCTTCTCTTTATTCTTTGTCATTGAGGCAAAAACGGGGAGAGTCATTTGTGTTTTGCCATCAAGGACAAAGCGAGAGTTTGTTGGATCTCAGTTGTGATCATGGTTTGTCCTTGATGACAAATCCACTTGATTTGAGTCTCATGGTTTGACTGCTTCATATTTGGTCTCTCAGGATCTTTATGCTCTTCATATTCAGTTGTCTTGACATGATATATAATTGATGGATCTTGATGATGTTAGTTGCTTTACATGGTATTTTCATAACATGCAGTTTCTGAATTCAGCTCATTTTGATACATGATGATTACAGTCAGTTCATATGGTGATTCACATGGTTCATGGCATGCACTTTCAAGTTTCAGATTTTACATGTTGGTACTGATATTTGACATGGTGTTCATTGTGATAGGGCATGCATTTGCTTCAGATATATATGTCATTGCTATCTTGACAGGTCCCAAGATCTTTATGCTTCAGGTTGATCATGTTCTTGATGATTCAGGTTCAGGTATATTCAACAGGTATATTGTTTTAGTTGATCATTTTTCAGGTTGATCTTGGTATTGGCACTCAATGCATGGTCATTTGATTCTATATCGTCATGGCATCTTTTTATTTCCATGGTATCAATGGTTATGACACATTGATTGATATATATGGCATATGAAATTTGGTTCATTGTTTATATATATTGATTTAACAAGAAATTACCCTATCTAAGGCTTCAAACATTATGGGATTATCACTATGACCTAAATTCATAAAAGTCTATTATCAAAGGTCATTTCTTATAAAGGTATAGAGGAGTCAGCATTTGAAAAGAATTAAACCCTATTGGGTTTCCTTAAGCATTCATTAGAGGTGTTTACATTCCTATCGATCACTTGATTTTTTGAATTTGTGTAAAGTCTTCTGAATATAATACTTGGTAGATTAATGTGCATTCGACATCCATCATTTGTCATTAACCTTCTCGGCATTTTGAAAAATCTTGACATGGAATAAAGTTGATTGAGCGATAATTTGAATCGACAGTTACGAAGCAATTATCAAGGTGATGATGTGGTCAACATCCATGGTAAATGAATTGACAATGGTCTCATAAGATTTTTAATAAGTTGTTTATTATTGTGTTTTTGTTTCTTCAGACTCCAATGAATCATTAACTTTGGAAAAGTCATCGAATGATTTGAGAAAAGATGGAACGAATAGGGAAAATTCATTTTGTCTTCTCTTTGCTAGGGTTTGGAACCCTAGCCGCTGCCATGGAGAATGTGTAACTGCTGTTACTTTGATAATTCATTTTTCTGCAACTCTTAATAAAGTAGGTGAAGCTCATTGTATGAGCTATGTCGTGTATGATTACTTGGTTTGTTGTTTTTCATTGGCTGAGGGCTCGAGTTCGGAAGGAGATTCATTGGTTTTTCTTCTGCTAGGTTGGAAAATACTTAGTGACAGGTTATCATGCTCTCTTTTTCAAAAAAAATCATCAAATTAGGTATTCTTTCCATTGCTTGAAGAAAGTGTTAAAAGGGCAGTTACTTCTCTTTGATCGAATATGGAAGGGTATAAATGGGTTATTAGAATCTTGTGTCAGGACATTATTCTTTGCATTCGGTTTACTTATCCTTCTCCATTTTTCAGTATTTTGAAAAGGTTGTTCATTTTATTCAGGCCATATAAACATGATGATATGGAAACGGTTACACTTCTTGACAAGTTTTGGCAGTGATAGTTTCCTTTTGTCATTACCAGTATGGATAAAATGCGATGTGAAGAAAAAGATGTTTCAGGGAAATATTGTTTCCACCTGTCACTGCATATGAAGGTTTTTGATACATATCCTTAAGTGCATTTTTGATCTATCAAATCACTTCGGAAAAGACACATGAAATCACTGGTGCATACTTCTTCTTTTTTGAGTAATCTTGGAAAATAACCCAAATGGCATTTTGTCTTATCTGAAACCTTTGGTGAAGGTTCTGTATAGAATGTGTGAACTTTTTAAAATATAGAAATATAGTGATTGATCACAGGTTTTTTTTGGTGATTGATTTTTTTCTTTGAAGCACAAGTGAAATTTTTTGTAATAGTTAATTTACAAATATAATGCAGAGAGATAGCTTTCATTTTTAATATGTTTGGTATTTTGAAGATTCAATGGTGAATCTTTAGGATATTATGGGTATTAGATAGAGAGGCACACATGTGAGTTGTATTGAAACAGAGAAACCCTTTGATGTATTATTGTTCTGAGATTTGATAAGGGGTTGGTGCTCCTTGAAATGGGTGTTTCTAAATAAGGGGTTGGTGCTCCTTGAAATTGGTATTTCTAAAAAGGAGTTGATGATCCTTGAGTGGGTTCTATGAAATCTTCCTATAAGGAATTATAAGTAGTGATTTGAGAATATAAGCCAATATGGCAGCATTTTAGGAGTGGTTTTTCTACCCCAGGAGGGTTTTCCACTCGACAAATCTTTTGTCTCATGGTCTCATTTGTGGTCTCCTTGGTTCATTGTGATAATGTTGTTATGTTCACTGTTTTGCATTGATACTTCTCTTTTCAGTTATTTAATGGTTGCATTCAACTCATGAATGTATTAATCATTGAAAATTTCAAAGCATAAATTGTCTATGTGTTATTTTCTGGAAATTTTTAAGAATGGTTTAAGACACTGATTCACCCCCCCCCTCTTAGTGGCCTCTTCACTTCAACACATAGGCCTTCCAAATAGCAACACAAAAAGAAACTAAATAACTAGCAAAACAAGAAACAACACCACAAGAAGTAAGACGAAAACACCACCAAAGAGCCAAAATTAATTTATTTCAAAAAACTCTAAGTTGTATTCTCTTGCCTTCTTTTATGCTTCCATTCTTTTACAATATCTTTCCTGCCTTTCTTGAATTTTTTCAATGTCATTTATTTCGTATTCATCTCCATATCCAACTTAATTATTTCAATTATCTCCCTTTTCCTTTTGGTATCTCCTTTTCCATGGGTTTGTCTGGTCTGGACTTCCATTAATCCTTATATATCCCATGGATGGTTAAAATTTTGAACAATTACATATTTTTAGGGGTCCTTTCAAATCCCTCCCCCTTTCCATTTGTCATCCCTTAAGTGCCTACCCCCCTCTCACAGAGGTAGTAACTAAGTGAGTTATCTACAAGAAAAATTTCCCTTTGGTTATTACTTTTTATTTTACTGCTAATGTTCTTCCACTCCAAATTTCTTCATTATCCTCTCTAGGGTCCTGACAATATATTCAATGTTAGCAAGAGGAATTGGAAAATTATACTGCTAAGATTTGTACCCTACTGTCTATTATGTAGTCACTTTATACCTCAAAGGGTATAGTGGTAGAAAAGAGTGAGTGTGATACTAAACAATATCTAACAACAATTCATCTGTAACTTAAACATATATAAAAATCATCCATAACACATATATCCATTGAATCCTTATAACTTCATATATTATATATTCATAGAATCATTACATAAGTAGGTCTTAGTCTTTGCTTTGTACCTTACAATCTATTTCTTCTATATCTATTATATTCTACTATTCTATTATCTATTACATATATAGAATGATGCTTAGTCTCTTATAGAGATGCGACCCCTATGAGGAACCCCTTAACCTATCTCCCTTGTTGGCTAGGTGCTCTACATGTGCTTTGTAGCAGATTGCAGTAGGTTTTTCTCTATGCCTTGTACCATGCCAACAGTGATAATATCTAATTATCTACTTTACTTACTCATGTTCTCTTATCATCTTTGCTACCTTCCACCTCTTAGAATTCTTCATCCAACAATCTTTCCCCTCAAATTCTTCCACTTAGGTTTCTAACAATTTTAATCAATATATCTGTGAAGCTTTTCACCATCCTATCTAATAAGAAACTCTTTAATATGATCAAATTTTTGAAGTGAAGACAAAATTTTACCATCAAGCAAAGGGTCATTCAAAAAACTTTCTTCCCATATCCAACTCTCCAAAACATACCTTTCTTAATAATATTTATGACTTTAAGTAGGTTGTCCCAAAACAATTGAACCTTGAAGAATATTAGAGGAAGTTAAAAAGAAATTGTGACATTCAAATATTTAGCTTTGAGGATAAGACCCAAACTTTGTTACTTTGTATGAAGTTCTAACCCACCTTAACTAGAAGGGATTTATTAAACCATTGCAATCTTTTGATTCCCAACCCAACCCACTTCTTCGAATTACAAACCTTTTCCCAGTTGAGTAGGGAAATCCTAGTTTTTTATTCAATTCTAGACCACACAAATTTATTTTGAATATGTTCAATTCTATCAGCTATGTAAGCTATAATTTTAAACAAAGAAATATAGTAGACCAAGATATTTTGTAAAGAAGCTTTCAATGATTAAAGCTTTTTAGCTTGACTTAGCAGTTTCCCTTTCCAACTAACCAACTTTTTTTCCATCCTTTCCACTATAATATTCTAGTAATTATTTGAAATTTATTAGTATATAAGGAAGCCCCAAATAAGTAGTAGGAAGGTTAGCCATTTGACAACCAATAATTATCATTATTCTATCTCTAAGAGGGGGATCAATATTAAAGAATTAGAGCATTCTTTTATTGTAATTGATATACTGACCAAGAACCTTAACATAATAATTCAAGAGATCTTTTCAATAATTAGCTTCCACCATATAGGCAACTCCAAAAAGGATAGTTTCTTCTACAATTTGTCGATGAGAAGAGGGAGGAAAATAAAAAGTAACTTTAATCCCTTTCAACAAACCAACATTAATCAGCTTTTGAATATTTCTTCCCAAAACTTCACCCACAATAATAAACATGTAAGGGGATAGAGGGTAACCTTGTCTAAGACCTTTTCTAAAAGAAAAGAACCCTTGAGGAACACCATTTGCTAACACTGAGAATTTAGTAGTAATACAAGCTATAATAAGCTTCAAGATCCTTCCTTTAAGACCAAACTTTTACATAACAACAAACAAAAAAGACCAAGAAAATCTATCATAAGCCTTAGATATATCCAACTTAAGCACCATACCATGTTTTTTGTTATACTCCATCAAGTGAATATATTCATGAGTAGACAAAATAATATCCATAATTTATCTACCCAAAACAAACCCTTTTTGATTAAGAGATATTAGCCTCTGAAGCACAAGTTTAAGTCTATTGAAAATCAATTTAGAAAATATCTTATATTATATATGTGTAAGAGAGGGGGACCAACTACACCAAGGCTCTAGGTCATGGAGAGCCGAGAGCGAAGGGCTACCATAATTTACCTCTCTAACAGATGTCTTGGGATGGAGATCAAGAGTGAAGAGTACTCTCAGGTGCTTCTATCACTCTATAGATTTGAGAGCTTAAACGGGGCTAAACAAGCCGATTTTTCGATTCTCGACTACACCTTAGACAACCCTTTGTCTGAGGATGTCAGCGTGGTTCTGGGACAACATTGTGATGCACTGGCATCTCTTTGGCACACTAGCTTTCGTACGAACAATAAACATAAAGTGCAGTGGAAAAACAAAAAAGACCTACTAACAGTCTCGCAACTTGATTCTAACAAAGTAAACAAAATGATAAAGTATAAGAAATAACTACACAAATGATAGAGCAAGTAAATGAAGACAAGGGAGATGAATATTAACTCACTAAAGCGCCAGTTTGCCAGTGAGCTCGACACACACGCCCACCTACACACAAGAAAGAGGGGAAAATTATTGGGGCTATATAGGAGCCTACCTCAGTCAGACCCTCGTTTTGGTGTTTCCACCTCCATGAACAACCAAAAAAGCAACAAAGTAGAAATGAAAGAACTGAACACTACAAAAGACAATGTGCTATTCTATCAAACTACAAAAGAAAGAGAGTGAAATGTTACCACCTCCACCCAAAGTCTCACTAGCCAATGAAGGGAGAATGCAAGGTATGGACTTGGCAAAGTCACCACAACCACAATGGTGATGAAGGGAGGTCTCACAAGACTCCAAGCCCACAAATTTTGAAGTAGCACCACACTTACAAAGGTGGAGTGAATGAAGTATCAAACTACTGCAATGCTCAATGGAGCTATGAAAAATTCTTGAAGTGAGATTGCTTGAGTTGTGGAATTGTATAGAGGATGGAATGAATGAATGAAGAATGGTTTTTGAAGGTGGCATGAGAAGAATCTGCCATTTTCGGGTTGATTGGTCGATAGGAGGACGTTACAATTCATCCCAAATGAGGAGTGTAATGCCTTTGCCAACTTCAAATGCGAGAATTTTTCAAGGATGGTAGCACGCCGCGTAGATGTTCGCACACCACGCTCGTGTCCCCAAAAAATATTCTCTCACCGAGACACAAGACAAACACTAGGTGGATGGAAGGTAGGTGGGTGATGTGGAATTTCATCTTTGGATTTGATTTTCTAAGGTGAGGGTATGCAAAAGGGGAATTTGATTAAGGGGTGAAAATTCACTCCTATACATTTCCCCCCCACTTTAGAGAGCACAAATATCGATGAGTGTTCAATAAAGTAGATTGAAGAGTTAGAAATGCATACGTGAACTATCAAGGAAGCAAACCGCAATTTGGAAAACTCTAAAGCATAGGGCAGACAAAGGACTCCATAGGTACTCTCTCATGAGGAGTTTCAAACAAAAGGACTCTATAGCCCCATAGAACTATGAAGTTGCACAAAGTACACCGAAGGCCCTCAAACCAACGATGGACAAATCTTGCAAGATGTAAGCACCTTACAAGCCCACAAACCTGGAAGAAGACATCCCCCAAGTACTCTCTCATGACGGAAGACGAGTGTAGTAAGCACCTTATAGGCCCGTAGACTTGCAAGAAGGCATCCCCCAAGTAATCTCTCATGAAGGAAGCCTAGTGAAAGGGGATTCGATAGAGTAGGACTAGAAAGCAACTTCACAGGTGCACCTGCAAAGCAACATGTTAATCCGTAGATAAAACATATCAAAAAATAAAAAGAAACCACACAGGCAAACAAATAAACAATCACATAAACAATCAAAAAATTGAAAGACTTTCAAAGGGGTCCCTTGGGAACCTTCCAAAGAAAAGGGGTCTACTCAAGGGATGCGCTATTTGAAAGTGCAAAAGAAATTTTTTTCTTCAAATTGATTCATCATCAAGAAATCCTTTCGAAAGATGTTCACTTCATCAAGGAATTCGAAAGGAAGAAAATGCGCCCTCTTGAGGGGAAGGTCGAGGCTTCTCCTGCAAGAAAAGATGCTCCCTCGTTGGAGGAAAGTTCTCCAAATTATTTCTTTGCAAACCCATGATGAAGGAAATATGTTCCACTAGGGGGTTCTTGTTGAGAATGCAAGTTTTGAGAGAGTTTTCAAAGATTTTCGAGAAAATATTTGTTGGAAATGAATGCATTTTTTGAAAATTAAAGTATCATGGAAACAACATTGTCATACATATGAGGGACAAATCAAGCAAAGAAGAGAGAAAGAAAACACAAGAGATAAAGGAATTTGGTTTCGTGGGGTCAGATTTGCTCATGCTTATATAAATAATAGGTAACCACGGTGCAAGGTGAAAGATCATCAATCCCCACCAGATCAAGAGGAATGCATGGAAGATAAAGTGAAAAATTTAAAAAAATGGTTCAACATGGAAGGGAAGCCTAAATGCCCCCAACACTTTGCATCGTCCCTAATTTTCTAAAATAAAGACACATAACAAAGGAAGAATGATGATACAAATAGAGGAAGTTTACGACACATAATCACTCCTGTATCCAAGCACCTATGTGGGTGACAAGAGTCATCCATGAACACATAACACAAGCATGGGGGAACACATCACAACAAACACACACCTAATCTAAAGGTAAAGAAGAGGCCTCCCCCTAACACTCATCGAACAAGAGGTTGTCTGCTTCCCAATCTTGATCATTGTATGGGGAAGGAAAATGAGATTGTAAATGGTGGAATATTAAGGGGAGGCACTTCCAACCCTCTCGCAACAAGGGCCAATGAAGAAGGCCTCGCAAGGTCTTCTCTGCTCGACTCTTGTAGAGCAATGGTCAATGATTTCACGAAGATCGCCAACAAGGCCAACACCTTGTATAGAGAGTTGAACATGCACTTCACGAGAGTGCCATGTGTTACCTCAACGGGAAAGGAAGGTGGTGCCTGAGATTCACTGCTTGGCTCATCGAGTGACTCGGGAGCAATGACAAACTTAGGGGATGTCAAAGCTGGCTCTGTCACTAGGATGATGCATGCTAATGTAGGACCACCCTATGAAGAGGGTGGACTCCTCTTTTGACCCCCATTGCTAGAAGGACTAACCTCTGATTTTTGTTTCATCAGAGGAGGTGAACTCCCCACAGATGGGGTGAGAGGTGCGATCGAGAAGGAGAAAACTCTGATAGACACCACCAAAGTGTTTGAAATGTCCACAGGTTTAGGGAACGGTAGGATGTCCGGAAGGGACATTAAAAGAGGCGACTCGACTGAGGGAGCGATGAACACTTGCACCCTTTTAGGGTTAGGGGCGGTCACGCTCACAATAAGGGCTAGAAGCAGAACCGAGTTCTGTTGAACAAAAGCAGAGGGGAGGCTGTGATGGGAGGTCTAGAAAAACAGGAGCAGTCGACTCCCCCTCCTTCTGCAAAGTGGCCTGCTCAACCTTTGTGTTACGTACTCACTTGACTCTATCTCTGATGCAAGCCGACCTAGTGGAAAGGTAGATCCGATATATATATATATATATATACATATGTGAAGCGACATAAAAAGTAGTAGTTTTGACATGTGATGTATGATAGCGATCTGTTGATATTATCTTGTGAATTGATATATATATATATATATATATATATATACACTATATTATCCTAGTGTAGTGTTTGTATAGAAGAACTTTGTGCTTCAACGAGAATTATATTCTTGCATATATAGATGCAATTATAGCAGTTCAATTTTGTAACATATACTCTAACAGTACGCCGTCTCTCAACTGTAATAGCTGGTTTTATATTTTGGGTAGTGAGCTCACCGGTAGTGAGCCACCCGACAGTGAGCCAACTTGATAGTGAGCCACTTGACAGTGAGCCAACCCAATAGTGAGCCACCTATGTATTCTATAACCAGTTACTTAATACTTGAGAGTTAACCCTCTCTGTGGTTTTTCCCATCTTGGGTTTCCATGATAAAAATCTCGGTGTTATGTGGTATTGTGTTATATTGGTTATTGTTCAGTAATTTTAATTATGTTACGTGGACAATTGTTTAAAGTTTTTAATATTTGTAGAGGAATACTAATTCACCCCTCCCCTCTTAGTATTTTGAATGTTCAACAGCTCCCCTTGCGCCCTAGGCTTGGGGATGGTCAAGCCAAACAACACCTTCCTCATTTTCGCATCCCACTCTATAAAGTCATTATATTTCACCTTTTTTTGGGCCACCCTACCATTTACAACTTCCATGATGGCAGTCTCCAAATGGTTGATGAAAGTTGGGAAATCTCTCATACAATCTGAAAAAATCCGCCTTTTGCATTCTTTCCATAGCTCCCATATTAAAATTGACAAACTCACCACCAATAATTCATAAAAGAGTGAGGACTTCTTCAACATCATCCATGAGTAAAATAGTGACAAAATATCATTCAGGAGGGCACAACTCCAACCCAATCTTGCATAGATCCAACACCAACATGCTTGAGTGAATGGACAACTCACCAGAAGATGATTTACATCCTCCTCCGGTCTCCTGCATAGTGCACATCTTGACGACCCTGAGTATCCCAACCTTCTAAATTTGTCTGCTTTTAGTATCTTTTTCTGCAACACCACCCATGCAAAGGTTCTCGCCTTTGGTAAGCATGAGCAATCCCAACATAGTTGTAGAGGGATGTGAGCTACTTTCTTAGCCCTGCATTGCACTCAATAACCTTCCTTGGCTCTATGCTGACCCGATATTGACCCCGCCCTGACCAACTTGTCCTCCCTTGTATGAACCAAAATTACTTGTCTATCCATCTCCTTTCTTAGTTCTTATGCATCCTCTAGGGGAATAAGATCAAGATCAAGTGTTTTCCACGTGAAGATCACTACCCTATCCACATCTTTTTCCTCTAATAATAGACACACCTACCCCACACCCTCTGCAAAATTCCTTTGGACTGAACTAGCCCCAAACAACTATCTAAACTCGGGAAGCCACACCACAAATCCTCCCAAAAGATTGCAGTTCTTCAAATGTTGTTAAAATAATATTATGATGTTTATACTTACAACAATAACTTCTCTTTCAATTTTGTCCATGCAATCCTAATTATGTAAAATAATATTATTAACATGATGTTCTCTTTACAAAGCTAACTATTTGATATGATATCCTAGAAAGTACATTCATAACATTCATGTATTTTCATGTTGTTATTATACATGTCTTATTTATTATTTCAATGTCTTGGTCAAGTTTTAAGTATCCAATGTTTGTATAATATGTTGACATTTTCTAAAGCCTTGAATTATTCAACAACTAGTTGATAGAGGATGAATTCATAAAAGTAATTATGTCCATCATGGTAACTATGCATAAAAAGTAAGTGAATTTTTGTTTGAAATTTCATATACGAGTCAAGTTTAACTATATATTTATATAATTATGCATATGTACAACTCTAATGCTCAGACAAATTTTGTGTGACTATATAGGATACATTGTTTCGACTATAAAAATGAAGAATTACAAGCCTTTATAAAATTAGATTTATTAAATTTATTATGGATGGATATCTTTGAGCATAATCATCAAATATTAATGAATTAAAACATCTTCAACATCGCTTCTTTCTTATAAATATCTATTTATCTATTTAAATTCTAAGTAAATATATAATATTTGATTGATATTATGAATAAACCAAAGACTTCAATGTGAGTCTGTAATAGTCAAGTTTAAGAATTTCGTCGTTATTATTTTTTATTAAATAAGTAGGGAAAGGGCCTTGATTCCAAAATTCATAATATTAGCAACTTAACCAAGAAGACAAAACTAGAGAAAAGGCACACATGCCACTAATGAAATAACTAGGCACATAGTGTTGAATCTTAGTTGTGATCATGGTTTGTCCTTGATGACAAATCCACTTGATTTGAGTCTTATGGTTTGACTGCTTTAGATTTGGTCTCTCAAGATCTTTATGCTCTTCATATTCAGTTTTGTTGACATGATATATACTTGATGGTTCTTGATGATGTCAGTTGCTTTACATGGTCTTCTCATAACATGCAATTTCTGAATTCAGCTTGTTTTGATACATGATGATTACAGTTGGTTCATATGGTGATTCACATGGTTCATGGCATGCACTTTCAAGTTTTAGTTTTTACATGTTGGTATTGATATTTGACATGGTGTTCATTGTGACAGGGCATGCATTTGTTTCAAGGCATGCATTTGCTTCAAATATATATGTCATTGCTATCTTGACAGGTCCCAAGATCTTTATGCTTCAAGTTGATCATCTTCTTCATGATTCAGGTTCAGGTATATTCAACATGTATATTGTTTTAGTTGATCATTTTCAGGTTGATCTTGGTATTGGCACTCAATGCATGGTCATTTGATTCTATATCATCATGGCATCTTTTTATTTCCATGGTATCAATGGTTATGACACATTGATTGATATATATGGCATATGAAATCTGGTTCATTGTTTATATATATTGCTTTAATAAGCAATTACCCTATCTAAGGCTTTGGGCATTATGGGATTATCACTATGACCTAAATTCATAAAAGTCTATTATCAAAGGTCATTTCTTATAAAGGTATAGAGGAGTCGACATCTAAAAACATTTAAACCCTATCGGGTTTCCTTAAGCATTCATTAGAGGTGATATCATTCCTATCGATCACTTGAGTTTTTGACTTTGTGTAAAGTCTTTTGAATATAATACTTGGAAAATTAATGTGCATTCGACATCCATCATTTGTCATTAACCTTGTCGGCATTTTGAAAAATCTTGACATGGAATAAAGTTTATTGAGCGATAATTTGAATCGACAGTTAGGAAGCAATTATCAAGGTGATGATGTGGTCAACATCCATGGTAAATGAAGTGATAATGGTCTCATAAGATTTTTAATAAGTTGTTTATTATTGTGTTTCTATTTCTTCAGACTCCAATGAATCATTAACTTTGGAAAAGTCATCGAATGATTTGAGAAAAGATGGAACGAATAGGGAAAAGTCATTTTGTCTTCTCTTTGCTAGGATTTGGAACCCTAGCCATTGCTATGGAGAATGTGTAACTGCTGTTACTTTGATAATTCGTTTTGCTGCAACTCTTAATAAAGTAGGTGAAGCTCACTGTATGAGCTATGTCATGTATGATTACTTGGTCTGTTGTTTTTCATTGACTGAGGGCTCAAGTTTGGAAGGAGATTCATTGGTTTTTCTTCTGCTAGGTTGGAAAATGCTTAGTGACGGGTTATCGTGCTCTCTTTTTCAAAAAATTTCATCGAATTAGGTATTCTTTCCATTGCTTGAAGAAAGTGTTAAAACGACAGTTACTTCTCTTTGCTCGAATATGGAAGGGTATAAATGGGTTGTTAGAATCTTGTGTCAAGACATCATTCTTTGCATTCAGTTTACTTTTCCTTCTCCATTTTTAGTATTTTGAAAAGGTTGTTCGTTTTATTTAGGCCATATAAACATGATGATATGGAAACGGTTACACTTCTTGACAGGTTTTGGCAGTGATAATTTCCTTTTGTCTTTATCAGTATGGATAAAATGTGAAGTGAAGAAAAAGATGTTTTGGGGAAATATTGTTTCCACTTGTCACTGCATATGAAGGTTTTTGATACATATCCTTAAGTGCATTTTTGATCTATCAAATCACTTCAGAAAAGACACATGAAATCATTGGTGCATACTTTATTGTTTTTTTTGAGTAATCTTGGAAAATAACTGAAATGGCATTTTGTCTTATCTGAAACCTTCGGTGAAGGTTCTGCATAGAATGTGTGAACTTTGTAAAATATAAAAATATAGTGATTGATCACAGGTTTTTTCGGTGATTGATTTTGTTCTTTGAAGCACAAGTGAAAATTTCTGTAATAGTTAATTTGCAAATATAATACAGAGAGATAGCTTTCATTTTTAATATGTTTGGTATTTTGAAGATTCAATGGTGAATCTTTAGGATATTACGGGTATTAGATAGAGAGGCACACATGTGAGTTGTATTGAAACAAAGAAACCCTTTGATGTATTATTGTTCTGAGATTTGATAAGGGGTTGGTACTCCTTGAAATGGATGTTTCTAAATAAGGGGTTGGTGCTCCTTGAAATTGGTGTTTCTAAAAAGGAGTTGATGCTCCTTGAGTGGGTGCTCTGAAATTTTCCTATAAGGAATTATAAGCGGTGATTTGAAAATATAAGCCAATATGACAACATTTTAGGAGTGGTTTTTCTACCCCAGGAGGGTTTTCCACTTGACAAATATTTTGTCTCATGGTCTCATTTGTGGTCTCCTTTCTTCATTGTGATAATGCTGTTATGTTCACTATTTTGCATCGATACTTCTCATTTTAGTTATTTAATGGTTGCATTCAACTCCTGAATGTATTAATCATTGAAATCTTGAGAGCATAAATTGTCTATGTTTTATTTTCTGGCAATTTTTAAGAATGGTTTAAGATACTGATTCACCCACCCCTCTCAATGTCATCTTCACTCCAACACATAGGCCTTCCAAATAGCAACTCAAAAAAAAACTAAATAACTAGCAAAACAAGAAACAACACCACAAGAAGTAAGACGAAAACACCACCCAATAGCCAGAATTAATTTATTTCAAAAAACTCTAAATTGTATTCTCTTGCCTTCTTTTCTGCTTCCATTCTTTTACAATATCTTTCCTGCCTTTCTTGAATTTTTTCAATGTCATTTATTTCGCATTCATCTCCATATCCTACTTAATTATTTCAATTATCTCCCTTTTCCTTTTGTTATCTCCTTTCCCATGGGTTTGTCTGGTTTGGACTTCCATTAATCCTTATATATCCCATGGATGGTTAAAATTTTGAACAGTTACATATTTTTAGGGGTCCTTTCAAATCCCTCCCCCTTTCCATTTGTCATCCCTTAAGTGCCTACCCCCCTCTCACAAAGGTAGTACCTAAGGGAGTTATCTACAAGAAAAATTTCCCTTTGGTTATTACTTTTTCTTTTTACCGCTAATGTTCTTCCACTCCAAATTTATTCATTATCCTCTCTAGGGTCCCAACAATATATTCAATGTTAGCAAGAGGAATTGGAAAATCATAGTGCTAAGATTTGTACCCTAGTGTCTATTATGTAGTCACTTTATACCCCAAAGGGTATAGTGGTAGAAAAGAGTGAATGTGATACTGAACTATATCTAACAACAATTCATCTATAACTTAAAAATATATAACAATCATCCATAACACATATATCCATTGAATCCTTATAACTTCATATATTATATATTCATAAAATCATTACATAAGTAGGTCTTAGTCTTTGCTTTTACAATCTATTTCTTCTATATCTATTATATTATACTATTGTGTTATCTATTACATACATAGAATGATGCTTAGTCTCTTATAGAGACACGAACCCTATAAGGAATCCCTTAACCTATCTCCCTTGTTGACCAGGTGCTCTACATGTGCTTTGTAGCAGATTGCAGCAGGTTTTTCTCTGTGACTTGTACCATGCCAACAATGATAATATCTAATTATCTACTTTGCTTACTCATGTTCTCTTGTCATCTTTGTTACCTTCCACCTCTTAGAACTCTTCATCCAACAATTTTTCCCCCCAAATTCTTCCACTTAGGTTTCTAACAATTTTAATCAATATATCTGTGAAGCTTTTCACCATCTTGTCTAATAAGAAACTCTTTAATATGATCAAAGTTTTGAGGTGAAGAACAAAATTTGACCATCAAGCAAAGGGCCATTCAAAAAAATAACTTTCTTCCCATATCCCACTCTCCATAACATACCTTTCTTAATAATATTTATGACTTTAAGTAGGTTGTCCCAAAACAATTGAACCCTAAAGAATATTAGAGGAAGTTAAAAAGCAATTGTGATATTCAAATATTTAGCTTTGAGGATAAGACCCAAACTTTGTTACTTTGTATGAAGTTCCAACCCACCTTAACTAGAAGGGATTTATTAAACCATTGCAATATTTTGATTCCCAACCCAACCTGCTTCTTCGAATTACAAACTTTTTCCCAATTGAGTAGGGAAATCCTAGTTTTTTCTTTAGTACTAGACCACACAAATTTCTTTTGAATATGTTCAATTCTATCAGCTATGTAAGCTAGAATTTTAAACAAAGAAATATAGTAGACCAAGATATTTTGTAAAGAAGCTTTCAATACTTAAAGCTTTTTACCTTGACTTAGCATTTTCCCTTTCCAACTAACCAACTTTTTTTCCATCCTTTCCACTATAATATTCTAGTAAATATTTGAAATTTTATTAGTAGATAAGGAAGCCCCAAATAAGTAGTAGGAAGGTTAGCCATTTGACAACCAATAATTATCATTATTCTATCTCTAAGAGGGGGATCAATATTAAATAATTAGAGCATGCTTTTATTGTAATTGATATACTGACCAAGAACCTTAACATAATCATTCAAGAGAGCTTTCCAATAATTAGTTTTCGCCATAGAGGCAACTCCAAAAAGGATAGTTTCTTCTACAATTTGTTGATGAGAAGAGGGAGGAAAAGAAGAAGTAACTTTAATCCCTTTCAACAAACCAAAATTAATCAACTTTTGAATATTTCTTCCCAAAACTTCACCCACAATAATAAACATGTAAGGGGATAGAGGGTAACCTTGTCTAAGACCTTTTCCAAAAGAAAAGAACCCTTGAGGAACACCATTTGCTAACATTGAGAATTTAGTAGTAACACAAGCTATAATAAGCTTCAAGATCCTTCCTTTAAGACCAAACTTTTATAGAACAACAAACAAAAAAGACCAAGAAACTCTATCATAGGCCTTAGATATATCCAACTTAAGCACCATACCATGTTTTTTATTATACTCCATCGAGTAAATATATTCATGAGTAGACAAAACAATATCCATAATTTGTCTACCCAAAACAAACCCTTTTTGATTAAGAGATATTAGCCTCTGAAGCACAAGTTTAAGTCTATTGAAAATCAATTTAGAAAAGATCTTATATTATATATGTGTAAGAGAGGGGGACCAACCACACCAAGGCTCTAGGTCACAGAGAGCCGAGAGTGAAGGGCTGCCATAATTTACCTCTCTAACAGATGTCTTGGGATGGAGATCAAGAGTGAAGAGAACTCTCAGGTGCTTCTATCACTCTATAGATCCAAGAGCTTAAACGGGGCTAAACGAGCCGGTTTTTTGATTCTCGACTACACCTTAGACAACCCTATGTCTGAGGATGCCAGCGCGGTTCTGGGACGACATTGTGACGCGTTGGCATCTCTCTGGCACGCTGGTGTTCGTACGACCAACAAAAATAAAAGTGTAGTGGAAAAACAAAAAAGACCTACTAATAGTCTAGCAACTTGATTCTAACAAAGTAAACAAAATGATAAAGTATAAGAAATAACTACGCAAATGATAGAGCAAGTAAATGAAGACAAGGGAGATGAATATTAACTCACTAAAGTGCCAGTTTGCCAATGAGCTCCACACGCACATCCACCTACACACAAGAAAGAGGGGAAAATTATTGGGGCTGTATAGGGGCCTACCTCAGTCAGACCCCCGTTTTGGTGTTTCCACCTCCACAAACAACCAGAAAAGCAACATAGTAGAATATGCAATAAAGAAAGTAGAAATGAAAGAACTAAACACTACAAAAGACAATGTGCTATACTATCAAACTACAAAGAAAAGAGAGTGAGATGTTACCACCTCCACCCAAAGTCTCACTAGCCAATGAAGGGAGAATGCAAGGTATGGACTTGGAAAAGTCACCATAGCCGCAACAGTGATGAAGGGAGGTCTCACAAGACTCCAAGCCCACAACTTTTGAAGTAGCACCACACGTACAAAGGTGGAGTGAATGAAGTAGCAAACTACTGCAGTGCTTAATGGAGCTATGAAAAATGCTTGAAGTGAGATTGCTTGAGTCATGGAATTGTATAGAGGATGGAATGAATGAATGAAGAATGTTTTTGAAGGTGGGATGAGAAGAATCTGCCATTTTCGGGTCGATTGGTCGATAGGAGGATGTTACAATTCATCCCAAATGAGGAGTGTAATGCCTTTGCCAACTTCAAATGCAAGAATCTGTCAGGGATGGTAGCGCGCTGAGCAGATGTTTGCGCACCGCGCTCGCGTCCCTGACAAATATTCTCTCACCGACACACAAGACAAACACTAGGTGGATGGAAGGTAGGTGGATGGTGTGGAATTTCACCTTTGGATTTGATTTTCTAAGGTGAGGGTATCCAAAAGGGGAATTTGATTAAGGGGTGCAAATTCACTCCTATACATTTTTCCCCCACTTTAGCGAGCGCAAATATCGATGAGTGTTCGATAAAGTAGATTGAAGAGTTAGAAATGCATATGTGAACTATCAAGGAAGCAAACCGCAATTTGGAAAACTCTAAAGCATAGGGCAGACAAATGACTCCATAGGTAATCTCTCATGAGGAGTTTCAAACAAAAGGACTTTGTAGCCCCACAAAACTATGAAGTTGCACAAAGTACACCAAAGGCCCTCAAACCAATGATGGACAAATCTTGCAAGATGTAAGTGCCTTACAAGCCCACAAACCTGCAAGAAGACATCCCCCAAGTACTTGCTCATGAAGGAAGCCTAGTGTAGTAAGCACCTTATAGGCTCGTAGACCTACAAGAAGGCATCCCCCAAGTACTCTCTCATGAAGGAAGCCCGGTGAAAGGGGAGTCGACAAAGTAGGACTAGAAAGAAACTTCATAGGCGCACCTGCAAAGCAACATGTTAATTCGTAGATAAAACATGTCAAAAAATAAAAATCAACCACACAGGCAAACAAACAAATAGTCACATAAACAGTCAACAAATTGAAAGACTTTCAAAGGGGTCCCTCGAGAACCTTCAAAAGAAAAGGGGTCTACTCAAGGGATGCGCTATTTGAAAGTGAAAAAGAAATGTTTTTCTTCAAATTGATTCATCATCAAGGAATTCTTTCGAAAGATGTTCACTTCATCAAGGAATTCGAAAGGAAGAAAATGCCCCCTTGTGAGGGGAAGGTCGAGGCTTCTCCCGCAAGAAAAGCTTCTCCCTCCTTGGAGGAAAGTTATCCAAATTATTTCTTTGCAAACCCATGATGAAGGAAATATGTTCCACTAGGG
Source organism: Sequoiadendron giganteum (assembly GCA_007115665.2). Taxonomy (NCBI): domain Eukaryota; kingdom Viridiplantae; phylum Streptophyta; class Pinopsida; order Cupressales; family Cupressaceae; genus Sequoiadendron; species Sequoiadendron giganteum. The sequence goes on along the minus strand of CM021110.1, from coordinate 88,247,496 downwards.
GGTCCTTGTTGAGAATGCGAGTTTTGAAAGAGTTTGCAAAGATTTTCGAGAAAAAGATTTGTTGGAAATGAATGCATTTTTTGAAAATTAAAGTACCATGGAAACAACATTGTCACACATATGAGGGAAAATTCAAGAAAAGAAGAGAGAAAGAAAACACAAGAGACAAGGGGATTTGGTTTCGTGGGATCAGATCTGCTCATGCTTATATAAATAATAGGTAACCACGGTGCAAGGTGAAATATCATCAATCCCCACCAGATCAAGAGGAATGCATGGAAGATAAAGTGAAAAATAAAAAAATGTGTCAACATGGAAGGGAAGCCTAAATGCCCCCAACACTTTGCATCGTCCCCAATTTTCTAAATATAAAGACACATAACAGAGGAAGAATGATGATACAAATAGAGGAAGTTTATGACACCTAATCACTCCTATATCCAAGCACCTACGTGGGTGAGAAGGGCCATCCATGAACACATAACACAAGCATGGGGGAATACATCACAACAAACACACACCTAATCTAAAGGTAAAGAAGAGGCCTTCCCTAACACTCATCGACCAAGAGGTTGTTTGCTTCCCAATCTTGATCATTGTACGAGGAAGGCAAATGAGCTTGTAAATGGTGGAATATTAAGGGGAGGCACTTCCAGCCCTCCCACAACAAGGGCCAATGAAGAAGGCCTTGCAAGGTCTTCTTTGCTCGGCTCTTGTAGAGAAATGGTCAATGATTTCGCGAAGATCGACAACAAGGCCAGGACCTTGTTTAGAGAGTTGAACATGCACTTCACGGGAGTGCCATGTGTTACCTCAACGGGCAAGGAAGGCAGTGCCCGAGATTCACTGCTTGGCTCACCGAGTGACTCGGGAGTAATGACAAACTCAAGGGACGTTAGAGCTGGCTCCATCACTAGGATGATGCATGCTAATGTAGGACCACCCTATGAAGAGGGTGGACTCCTCTTTCGACCCCCATTGCTAGAAGGGCTAACCTCCGATTTTTGTTTCGTCAGAGGAGGTGAACTCCCCAAAGATGAGGTGAGAGGCGTGATCGAGGAGGAGAAAACCACGACAAACACCATCGAAGTGTTCAACATGTCCATAGGTTTAGGGAATGGTGGGATGTCCGGAAGGGACATTAAAAGAGGCGACTCGACTGAGGGAGTGATGAACACCTGCACCCTTTTAGGGTTAGGGGCGCTCACGCTCACGATAGGAGCTAGAAGCAAAACCGAGTTCTGTTGAACAAAAGCAGAGGGGAGGAGAGAGGAGGACGCGAAAGGAGGTCTAAAAAAATAGGAGCAATCGACTCCCCCTCCTCCTTTTGCGAAGTGGCGTGCTCAACCTTTGTGTAACGTACTCACCTGACTCTATCTTTGATGCAAGCCGACCTAGTGGAAAGGCAGATCCAGTATATATATACATATATGAAGTGACATAAAAAGTAGTAGTTTTGACATGTGATGTATGATAGCGATCTGTTGATATTATCTTGCGAACTAATATATATATATATATATATACTATATTAGCCTAGTGTAGTGTTTGTACATAAGAACTTTGTGCTTCAGTGAGAACTGTATTCTTGCATATGCAGATGCAATTATAACAGTTCAATTTTGTAACATATACTCTAATAGTACGCCGTCTCTCAACTGTAATAGCTGGTTTTATATTTTGGGCAGTGAGCTCACCGGTAGTGAGCCACCCGATAGTGAGCCAACCCGATAGTGAGCCACCTATGTATTATATAACTAGTTACTTAATATTTGAGAGTTAACCCTCTCCGTGCTTTTTCCCATCTTGGGTTTCCACGATAAAAATCTCGGTGTTATGTGGTATTGTGTTATATTGGTTATTGTTCAGTAATTTTAATTATGTTATGTGGACAACTTTTTAAAGTTTTTAATATTTGTAGAGGAATACTAATTCACCCCTCCCCTCTCAGTATTCTGAATGTTCAACACCTCCCCTTGCACCCTAGGCTTGGGGATGGTCAAGCCAAACAACACCTTCCTCATTTTCACATCCCACTCTATAAAGTCATTATCTTTCACCTTTTTTTGGGTCACCCTACCATTTACAACTTCCATGATGGCAACCTCCAAACGGTTGATGAAAGTTGGGAAATCTCTCATACAATCTGAAAAAATCCACCTGTTGCGTTCTTTCCATAGCTCCCATATTACAATTGATGGACTCACCACCCATAATTCGTGAAAGAGCGAGGACTTCTTCAACATCATCCATGAGTAAAATAGTGATAAAATATCATTAAGAAGGGCACAAATCCAACCCAATCTTGCACAGAGCCAACACTGACATGCTTGAGCGAATGGACAACTCACCAGAAGATGATTTACATCCTCCTCCGATCTCTTGCATAGTGCACATCTTGACGACCTCGAGTATCCCAAACTTCTAAATTTGTCTGCTTTTAGTATTTTTTTCTACAACACCACCCATGTAAAGGTTCCTGCCTTTGGTAAGCATGAGCGATCCCAACATAGTTGTAGAGGGATGTGAGCTACTTTCTTAGCCCTGCATTGCACTCAATAGCCTTCCTTGGCTCTATGCCGACCCAATATTGACCCCGCCCTGACCAACCTGTCCTCCCTTGTACGAACCAAAATTACTCGTCTATCCATCTCCTTTCTTAGTGCTTCTGCACCCTCTAGGGGAATTAGATCAAGATCAGGTGTTTTCCACGTGAAGATCACTACCCTATCCACATCTTTTTCCTCTAATAATAGACACACCTACCCCACACCCTTTGCAAAATTCCTTTGGATTGAACTAGCCCCAAACAACTATCTAAAATCGGGAAGCCACACCACAAATCCCCCCAAAAGAGTGCAGTTCTTCCAGTGTTGTTAAAATAATATTACGATATTTATACTTACAACAATAATTTCTCTTTCAATTTTGTCCATACAATCCTAATTATGTAAAATAATATTATTAACATGATGTTCTCTTTACAAAGTTAACTATTTGATATGATATCCTAGAAAGTACATTCATAACATTCATGTATTTTCATGTTGTTATTATACATGTCTTCTTTATTATTTCAATGTCTTGGTCAAGTTTTAAGTATCCAATGTTTGTATAATATGTTGACATTTTCTAAAGCCTTGAATTATTCAACAACTAGTCGATAGAGGATGGAATGATAAAAGTAATTATGTCCATCATGGTAACTATGCATAAAATGTAAGTGAATTTTTGTTTGAAATTTCATATACGAGTCGAGTTTAACTATATATTTATATAATTATGCATATGTACAACATTCTAATGCTCAGACAAATTTTTGTGTGACTATACAGGATACATTGTTTCCACTATAAAAAATGAAGAATTACAAGCCTTTATGGAATTAGATTTATTAAATTTCTTATGGATGAATATCTTTGAACATAATCATCAAATATTAATAAATTAAAAAATCTTCAACATCGCTTCTTTCTTATAAATATCTATTTATCTATTTAAATTCTAAGTAATTATATAATATTTGATTGATATTATGAATAAACCAAAGACTTCAATGTGAGTTTGTAATAGTCAAGTTTAAGAACTAAAGTTTAAAAAGGTACAATTCCATCAAATTATTAACAAATAACTTCATAAAATATATTAATTTTTAAACATATTAGAATTGTAGAAACTAATCACTAACTTTAAAATATCTATCTATCAATCTAATTTTTTTTCCAATCATACAATCAATATGTGAACTATCCAATCTCAGTTATGAAACAAAACAACTAGATCAAATAATCTATGAAACAACTAATTTCATGAACTATTTAATCTAAATTATGAAACAAAACAACTAAACCAACTAATCTATACTAATTTCACAATTTTTTTTAACTATGAATTATCCAATCTAGAACAATTAAATCAAATAATAATTAGACCACTAGTTTCACTAACTTGTTTTAACTACTTAAAAATTTGTAGAAAGAGATAACTTCATTTAGAAGACTACTCCATTTTCCACAAACAAAATGCTTTGTATCCCCATATTCATGTCAACGAGCAAAATGCTTTGGATGTTTGTCCATGACTTATGCGCAGCTGTATTGGACGCGATATAAATAAACTAATGCCAGTGTAGGTGGATACAACTTACAATGGAGGAAGCACGCGGTTTGACGAGATAAAAAGCGGCTCGGAGCACGCGATAAATTTGAATTCCATTCTCCCATTAAAGAATCTATATATTGATGAGTTTGAATTATTTTCTGTGAGGCCGGAAGAATAAATGAGATTTAAATTATTTGTTGGACTGATGTTGGAGTTTACCCGGACTCCAACGATCCATTAATTGAAGTTTGACAAGTTTTGGATTGTACCGCTTTGGGAAAATCGAAGCATGGGAAATGAAATGAATCGAGTGTTAACTGCATATACTAATTCTTAAAAAAACTCTGATCAAGTTTCCATTCGAGGCTTTAAAACAAGAGTCAAAATCGGGCGGAGTTTGAAAGTGTGCGGTGGAATTGAGAACGATATTGGGCCGGTTTAGATTAAATTCGAACTGGGGCAAAAATTCGAGGGTTTGACTGGGCGAGGGTAGTGCAGAGGGCGCAGATTCAAATGCGTTTCAGGTGAAATTTGGCAACAGTTCGCCTGTTTTGTGTAAAGATGATAAATCAGGCGAAGACGAAGGGAATCCCAAATGCAAAAATGGTTCCGCTGGCTGAGCTTTTGAGACTCGAGGTGAAGAATGAGAAGTTGGAGCGGCCCAACATTCGGTGCGGGCAGGCAGGGCAGAGTAAGAAAGGAGAGGATTTTACTCTTATCAAATTGGATTCTCACAAAATTCCAGGCGACGGAGCCTCCCTCTTTGCTGTCTTTGCTGTATGCAAATCTGGGCTTCTCTCCTGTTTAATTTCTTTGAATAAGCGCAACAATAGTAACTGAGGACATCGTAAATTTGGACAAAGAATTGTCTCCAATTTTCATTGTGCCCGATTCTTGTTTGTGTTTTTCTTACATTTCCTTAACAGGTATATTTTCTCTATGTTTTCTTTTGTTTTCGTCACGGAAAATCAGCTCTTTTTAGGGGAATTTTTCTTTTGAATTCACGAGAAATTTGTTCTTTGTTTTGATCTGGCACAAATTTGTCGTTTAGGCTTTGGATAAAAGAAATTAACAGCCAGGACGGCTGCAAAAGTTTCGATTTTGAACTCCTTCCCATTATGGAAATCATGAATTTAACATACGAGCATGAAGACTTGCCCTAAAACTGGGTATAGTGACTGAAACTAAAGACAAGAAGTGGATAAAACTTAAAATAGTATGAACCTCTAGTTTTCTGGCCTTTTTCCAGCAGACGGCTTTTTTCAAAATTTGGGGTCGGTATATTGTTCAAACGTTGATAAAGTGAAATTGCAGTGAAGTGAATGATGGCTTTTTACAGTAACTGTTTACGGTAGGCTAATAAAAGCTATAAGGGACAAGGGCTGGAACGATGCATTTTTATTGATGACAAGATGACCGAATAAATTGAGACTTTCAATTTTAGCTGATTTTTTCTTGCATTTTCTTTGTTCTTTTTTGTTTCCTTTGTAATGAAATGGAACGATGCATTTTTATTGATGACAAGATGACCGAATAAATTGAGACTTTCAATTTTAGCTGATTTTTTCTTGCATTTTCTTTGTTCTTTTTTGTTTCCTTTGTAATGAAATTCAATACGAAATATATATTTTAATTTATTTTGGGCTTCCTCCAGCGATACAGGTGTATCGCAGGGTTTGATTTTATTCATAAGTTATTGCATGAAACGAAGGGGAAAATTTGAAGGAACTTTAAATGTTCTAAATTTTGTCAAACATTGATTGGTCTTTCACAGGAGATTTCAGTTAAAAATATAATCGCTTGATTTTTAAAATTTCTTTTTGGTTGATATGGTTTGAATTCCAAAGCTGGCCAAGTTTGGATTTAGGTTTGAAGAATTCTTTATAATTTATAGAAAATAAATTGGGATATGTGTTTTCAACTTCTTCTTTTAACTATGTTTGGTTTGATTTAGACAGATCATGAAAGAGAATAATCTGGCAATTGTTTGGTGGCATGCTGTTTCAGATTTTTGATGGCCACAATGGGTCTGCTGCAGCTGTATATTCAAAGGAAAATTTATTGAAGGATATTTTGAGTGCCATTCCAGCAGGCTTGAGCAGGGATGATTGGCTCTCAGCATTACCGAGGGCTATGGTTGCAGGATTTGTCAAAACAGATAAAGAATTTCAGGTTAAAGGTATACAAATATGTGGAATTTGACTTGGAGATTTTTTCTATTATTCTGTTGTATTTGGATAAATTTTAGTAATTCCACATGTAATCAATCTTATGACAATATGTTTCTTTTTTACAGGGCAAACATCGGGAACTACAGTTACTTTTGTTATAGTAGATTGCTGGACAGTCACTGTTGCATCGGTTGGAGATTCTCGGTGCATCCTTGAATCATCTGGAGGGTTGGTTTCTCCTTTGACTGCTGATCACAGGCTCGAGGTCAATCCTGAAGAGTAAGATTCTTTCCAGAATGTAGAAATAATTATGAATGTGCACATTTTGGAGATTTTGTATTTCAATGAATGTTTTATTGTGCATATTTGTCTCTTTCTTTTTAGCAGTTGATTCTGGCAAGCTATTTATCTGTTCTATAAAGCATGGATGTGGGTAAAAGTCCCCCAATTGATTTGTTAGCATCCTCCTTACTAATGTCACTGCCAGTTTCAAACGATGCCTTGTGGACCCTACCTAGCTTGCTGATGTTATCATTTGATGTAATGAATGTTTCCAAATACAGGCAGTTCAAGAAACGAGTGGCATATCTAATTTATTGAGGATTTCTTTCCATTAGAGTAGTCTAAAGACTAACTTCTATACATGTGACTATAGGAGGGAGCGCATAACAGCTAGTGGTGGTGAGATTGGTAGACTGAATACTATTGGTGGAGCTGAGGTAAAAATTCCTTACGACCTTTAGTAGGATGTTGATTATGAAAGAAATAGATGGCTAAAGCCACCCTATATAAAACATATGGACACTTAAGATCATATATCTGTGCTCTCACATTTATGTTACCTTGCACCTTGTCTTGCAAAGCAAATCTATACCAGATAGCCTTTCCTGATGCTGTAACTCTTAAGACTGTTGCTGATCATCCTGGCATCCCCTAAAATAGAATTTTGCCAGGAGACAGCGGCAAAACTTTTTAATATGAATATTTGAATTATGTTTGTATCTGTGTCCAAAAGTTCTTGGGAGTTAAAACATTTCCAGAAGTACCCTTTGATCTATGTTATCGAGATCAATGATTGATCACCAAAATTCCTACTCTTGCCTGGGTTGTCTTTTTATTTTCTTAAATTTTGGAGTCACTAACTTTTTGAGAAAAATGTGATTAATAAAAAAGTGCTTGGAAAAATTGGCAAATAAAAAACCTTAATGAAAAAATCAATGATTCAAGTAATTTTCTTTCACTATAAAATTTTCCTAATGCCCACTGATTCAATTTTTTTTCTTTTCCCAATTCTGGTTTTTTCAGATCCCTGCCAATTAATTGCTAATCATGCTTATTAACTTTGCTATTGATTCTTTTCCCACACTAGACAGTATACACATAAAGAGTTGGATATGTGAGCTTGATTGGGTTTTGCATTGATTGCCAGAGCTTGATGAAGCACTTACTGGCTCGGAAACTGTGTTTGATAGAGACTCTCATCCTTTTATGATTGATGAATTTAAATTTTCTGTATAATTTTTTGCTCAGGGGATACCTCTCTTTTGTAATATTTAAGTTCTTATAGGCTATACTTACCTTTATGGGCTTTTTATTTGATGCTGGTTCATTCTGTTATATAAATTTTCCACGAGTATATTGCTTTTGTGACCCATGAACATCTGCTATGTGATTATAGATTGGGCCATTGAGATGTTGGCCTGGAGGCCTTTGTCTATCCAGATCTATCGGTGATATGGATGTGGGTGAGTTCATTGTACCAATACCACATGTAAAACAGATAAAGGTGTGTTGCCAATTAGAATATTGCTGTTTACAAATTTATTACTTTCATCTATTAATGGCACAAAGAAGTTCACAAAGTGCTACTTGATTTGATTTGTGATGGCCTTTTCCAACAGTTGTCAAATGCAGGTGGTAGGCTTATTATTGCCACTGATGGTGTTTGGGATGCATTGAGTTCTGAAAAGGCAGCAAATTGTGGCCGGGGCTTGAGAGCAGAACTTGCTGCAAAACAAATTGTTAAGGTACAAATAACTTTTATAAGGAAAGCAGATCAATGGAATAAAATTCCAGTGCATCATAGTGCTCCAAGATGCAATATTTGAGCAATATTAATATTTTGGATTCTCATCTTAACTCAATTTGCTGTAGGAGGCTTTGAAGATTAGGGGACTTAGAGATGACACTACATGCATTGTAGTGGACTTGATTCCACCTGAAAAGCCTGCATTACCACCTCCGGTGAAAAAGCAAGGCATGTTAAAGTCAATTTTCCGCAGGAGGTCCAATAATACAACATCAAGGACAGTGGAAAAGCAGCAAGATACGGACATTGTCCAAGAAATTTTTGAGGAGGGATCTGCAATGCTTGCTGAAAGGTAGGCCATCATTTTCAACTTCATTTTTGGATACAGTGTGGAGCATGGTTTTCTGATTCTTAGTCATTTGTTCCTTGAATTAGAACAATATCTTTTTGTAACTTTTATTCAACTTCACTTTTTAATAGTTGGTTATTTTAATTTTGTAATCACATTTTTGCTTTTTGGATTCAGTGCAGAGCATGGTTTTTGCTGAAATCCTAGTTGTGTTATCTTTTTACAAAACTTTTATTTTCGATGTCACCCCCTGATAGGAGATTTTTCTTTTTTTTACAATCAGAGCTTTATTTTTTGATTCAACACAGAGCATGATTTGCTGTATTTGTGTTGTGTTTTTTTTTTGAATTTGAACAATATTTTTGTAAACATTTATTTCAGTTGATAATTTGTACTGCAAGCTTAGTTTGTACCTAGCATGAATGGCATGTTACATCTGTGTATTTTCTGATGTTAAGTGTGCATCCTGTGATGTTTCCAAAAATGATTTTGGAACTTGAATGTAGTTCTTTTAAAAATAATCTTTATTGTCATCAAATTACTTAATCTTTTATGCATGTCCGATTCCAATTAGAATCAATAGACTTCAAATTATCATCACATATTTTTTGGGCAACTGATTTTTTGGTGATATGTAATTTTTTGTTTATCAAATTATTTATGTGGAGGCAAGAGGGTTTTATTATGTCCCCACTTTTATCTCTCTATTTGTTTTGCAAATGTTTCTTTCAGTAATGCAATATCTAATTGTGAGCTGTCCTTATGATGCACACATTGCAGGTTGGGGTCAGAATATGCAGTACAGACAGTATCAGGATTGTTTGCTTGTGCTGTTTGTCAAACTGACATCACACCCAGTGAGGGCATTTCTGTCCATGCTGGATCCTTCTTTTCAGGAACTATGCACTCTTGGGAAGGTCCCTTTCTTTGTGTAAGCTGCAAATTGAAGAAAGATGCAATGGAGGGAAAGCGGCCATCGAGAGTGTTAGTTACATAGGTATCTTTATGATCAGGTTGAACTCATATCCAATGGGCAAATTCATTCACAACATCGCAGCTTGGAGGCTTGCATTAAATTTTCAGTCCTAACTGTAGTTTTAGTCACTGTAAAACATCTTGAACTGCTGGTTCGAGTGTAGAGTGAGCAAGCCGAATCTATATGTAGAGTCAGGTGGAATTTTAGTCACTCAATTTTGATCTCACTGTTGGAAGCTAGTTATTTTAGGTGATTCATGTAGTATTTTTGCTTCCGTCTTACTCTGCATCATATGTGGCTGCCTCAAACAACTGGAAATTCAAATTTATTTTTTCTTCCCTGGTTCTATGAAAGAACCTTTTCGGGAAAAGAGTTGCAATACGAACATTTGAGTATAGCCACAAAATGTGTAATTGCTTGCTTTTATCTCTTTTAACTTGTTACTAACCTTGAATCCATTTGTTCTAATTGTTTGCTTTTATTCCTTTCCGACTTATTACTGACATTGAACTTTATTGTTTTAATGTATGTAATAATATTTATTGCAATTGTTAGTAATTTGTGTTTATTCAGACCAGCATATGCTGCTGCTTAATATCATAATTCACCACTCGTTACTTGTTGATCTGAAGATGTAGGAATCAGGCATGCTGGCCTGTCTAACACTATTGTTTTTTAATTTCATCTGCTGTCTAGTGTACAAAAGTACAAGTATATTAGAATGTACACATGACCAATTGATAATAAATTTAAATTTGTTTGTAGCAACGTGGAAATTTATGTGTACTTGACAATTGCAGGTTTTGCTTTATGGATATACTACAAAAATATGACATATAAGTGTTCGATTGGGCACAGTTGATAAACAATAGTTCAGACCGGACACAGTATGTGATTGTTTGGCCTATGATTGTGTTCTAAGTTCTAACTGGTAATTTGGGGTAAAGTAATTTGGAATAATTTCTGGGCAAACTTACAGATGTGTTTAGCAGGCTTCACACAAGCGTAATGAAATAAAGGAATTGCACACCTATGATTTAATTGTCCATAAATCTGTCAATTTAACAATGTTTCCGTGAGACTTGAAGTGAAGCTATTTTCCTTTTTTTTAATGTACATATATGTACATAACTTTCATCAAATTGCACTGAATATCACAATAGATTACTTTCTGCTGAAAAATGCAAAGAATTCTGCTGCAAAAAGGAAAATGGAAAACCCTAATAAAAAGGGTTCGCTGAATCTAATAGGGTTTTCACAAAAAGCTTTCAGGGCATACTTTGAACTGCCGAACTTTTTCAGCAAAGGGTGCGTACATATAAGATGTTAAGTTGATGAACTGGCGCTTAAATCATGAATTTTAGTGGTGCATGCTTTTGTAGCCCTGAAATGAAAATTACAGAACTCTTGCTACTAGATGACGAATTTGCTTCATTGGATTCCTAGCTACTTCTATGGTACATCCAAAAGAGTCATGTTGAATCTCATAGTGAAACAAAGCAATTCGATGTGAACAACTTGTTATGTACAATCAACTTGGTTAAAGGACTAGCTTTGGGCCAGGTGTCAGGGGAGTAGCTTAATAACGAGGAATTAGTTTGACCAATGGTTTTCATCTTATGCAAGATTTTCAAGTGTTACAAAATTTGTAAAATTAAAATTTTCTAATAAAAAAAAACTAAAAGAAAAGATGCACCGATTGAAATCCTTTTTCAAATTATGGGTTCAAACATCGAGATTTAGAGGGTTTTGCAGCTGTAAAAATCATAAGCACTGCATTAGAAAAACTCGGTCTGCAAAAGCTGGGTAGACATGACAACCCACAGAACAGGCTCTATGCACAACCCTGTATACATATATAAAAGAGGCTCCGAAAGAGCTAGAAGAACCGATCCCAGCAATAGCATCTTCAACAGGAAGGAGGAAACCAATTTAGCCGTTTGAGGTGCTGGATTTACTGCTGTGTCCTCCTTGGCAACCAGTTCCCCGTCTCAAGGAAGGGTCGCCTCTGTAAGGCCCCCAGCTGTTTTCTCACCTCAGTTGCACTGGAATTCCATTTCTTTAGATAAAGGTAACCTCCATTTCTTTAGATAAAGGTAACCTCCATTTCTTTAGATAAAAGGTAACCTCTATGGTTCATAGATTGTGTTGATGGTTGTTAATTAATACTGTATATATATTTTCAAGGTAATCTATATAAAATACATGGAAAGATACAAGTGTTTTTTTATTACCAAACTTAAAATGAATAAAAATTCATTGTATGATTTATTAGATGGAAAAAATAAAAATTATTATTGTTAAACAATGAAAATAAAATTTTGTGAAAAAGTAAAAAATCAATAAAAATCATTACATATGAAAATAGAATTTATTATAGTCAAACAATTAAAATAGAATTTTGTGAAAAGGTGAAAAAATCAATAAAAATCATTACACATGGAAGTAGATTTTTGTTCTTCTTTAAGGATTTGTTGACCTATGTCGTGCTGCCATTGTAGAGTTACATCTATTGACATAATTATGTTTAACTTTGATATGTGTTTTGGATGATTGTGTTATAATTTGTGTATGAGTTATTAAATAGGTGTTAGTATGTTGGAAATTATGATTCCTAATATGTTTTCTTTTTATTCATTGATTTGCCCAATTTGAATAGGTGTTTAATGTTGAATGAGATTAGGATATTGAGATTTAATTAAATATTAGTTTACACATGTATGTAAGTGTTAATTTTGATATGAAATAAGTTGTATATTAATTGAAATGGAGATTTTGTTGATGTGGATAATTTATTTGGAGAATAAATTTGATTATAATTATAAATACGTAGTGAATTGAAATACTATATCTTAGTAAAAGTGACAATGTTGGATTTTGATTCAATTTTAGTATGCTGAAGGCGTTCCCTTATTTGAGCTTGACGAGCTCATTTTGTCCCTGGACAATGAAAAACAACGATATGCCTCGCAAGTCGGTTGAAGCAATATCAACCATTGATTATTTTTTGCCGATAATTGTACAAACATAGGCTTGAGGAGATGTCTTGTTCAACACGGTGGGCAGGCGGTATTCTTCAATGCAGATTAGATAGCAAGGTGAAAGAAGGATTTGTCACCTCATTCTGACCAATGAACATATTCAACATGTATGTTTAGCTGATAAGCTTAATTCCAGAGTTGCTTCAGTCTCTAACATTATTGGAGAAGTCAACATTTCTTGAATAAAGGATATATACATCTTGCAAAGGCTCTTCCCATATCTTCCCATTGCCTAACCACATTTTCTTTGTTTCCACTACCTAGTTGAGGGTATTGGACATGTAGGTCAGTTTTGATGATGAGTATGAGCCTTCTAAAGTGCACTTTTGTGTTCTATATTTCCAACACCTAATGACATGATAATTGGATATTTTATTTTAATCTATTTCATACTTCTTGATATGACTTCATTCCAACTTTCCAGAGATTGTGGATTCAAATTTGAAATATCAGGCACTTTTGTAAACTATAAATAGATAGCAGGTTTCCACAAGCAATGCTTACCAAAACCTTCCTAGTACTCTCTAACTTATGGATTTTTGAAAGTTAAGTTTTGTCATTTTAATCAAGTAGTGTAACTTCAATATAGTGTGGATGAGAGTGCAGGAAGTTGTTTTAGATATTATCAGAACCCAAATAAGAGGTGAGATAGTTTAAACAACTTCTAACATAGCATTTTTTTGAGATTGTGTAGATTTGAAATAATTGAAGCCTTCTTAACTTGATTTTGAGGCCTTTTTGATATTCTTAGTGCAAAATGTAACTTTGTTTGGGTTATAGGTGTAGTGCCCCTCCATTCTCACTGTGGATGTGCAGGTAGTTTAGCTTTGGAACTTGGAGATGAAGGTAAAATAATAGGGATATTTAAAGATGAAACATGAGCTTCTATTAGTATTTTTGTTGATGAATATTGTTATGCTATTATTATTATGTAATGCAATAGTATGTTGTTGAGATAGGTGGAAAGGTTGGCATCGTACCATTGGACGTATGGGGGACATATGAGAATGAGATACGATTGCTAGAGTTCCTTTTCTAGTACTTCGGCTATTATCCACATGTGCTCTAACTTGTATGTTTGAGTGAACAGGTACCAGACTACGTCTTCACCTAAATTAGAAGGTTTGAGCGTGCCTCTAATCCCAATGGTGGTTGAGGAGATAACATCTAGGTCCAAGTTATACCCTAACCCTAGCCATTGTCCCCAATTAGGGACAATTGATCTAGGCCCAAGTTATACCCTAACCCGATCTAGCTTTGAGTATGGATTTAGTTCAAATGGTGCTAAGTCCTTTGGTAAGTCAGGTCAGTCATTGTTGTGATCATTCTTATTATTTATGCTTTGATGTGAATGTCTCTTTCATGTAAGAAGTTATTTTGTGGTTTATGCTTAGTCTTTGATTATGACCTATTTAAGTGAAGTTAGCTTCTAGGTTATGTTGCTGGTAACTATAGTTGTCATGTGGGTGTTAAAGTGTGATTTAATGTTATTATATATATGTATATATATTGCTATGGTTATTCTTTGGTGTGAGTGAATAAGAGTTATTAATATTATTATGATAATATGAATTATGTTTTATGAAAATAAGGTTATAAATATTAACATATTTTAATGTTATTTATTAAATATTAATATGTATATTAGTAAATATTTAAATATTAATATGTAAGCATATGTTATATTTGTGTTTTGATTTACTATTTTGGTGGAGTGGCTATTTTAAGGAGGTTCTTTTATTTTTTATAATGTTTTGAATTTATTTGGTGGGAAACCCTAAACAAATGAGTTAATTATGTGAGTTAATTTGATTATTTATTTTATTTTAATTATTTCATTAGTGGGTTGAGGATAGGTGCTTTAATTTAATATTTTAATATTTTATTTTATGAGAGAATTTATTTCCTTGTTTTATTTTGGAAAAGAAGAGTCTTTTGGGGAAAAAGAAAGAAAGTTACTTTCTTTTTTAGTTTTATTTATGGGAAAAATTGGGAAATTTGGTTTTCACTTTCTTTTGTGCATGAAATTTAGAGGATTTTGAAGAGATTTTTGGGGGGTTTGAGAATGGAGAGATTCTACATGGTTTTGAAGTAATTTTCAAAGGTATTTTGGAAAAATTGGAGTGGTTTTGAATCGAAATTTGGAGGAGAGCGATTTGAAATTTAATTATAATTTGAGGGGAATGGATTTGATGCTATTTTTTTGTGGAATTTGATTTTTGATTGTGCTTTGGATTAAAGAATTCGGGTTTGGAAAGCTTCTTCAATTTTGAGCATCTTGCATTCAAATTTTTCATATTTTGAGGTAGGTTTTGTACTTAATTTATAATTTGTGTTTTAAATTCATAGAGATCTTTATGGATGTTATAGAATATGTTATTTTAAAGTTTTGAAGTGTTTCTTTCAAGTTATGAAATGCTTTTATATGCTGGTTTTTCTCATTTTGATGTTTGACTGTAATCGGGTATGCTGAAAAGAGGGTTTTTATGGGAGCCATCTGTTGTTTTTCATTTTGTGAATTTTTGAGTCACTTTTGGTCAATTTCATCCACGATGTTGACTAGTGGAGGGACAAATTTGAAATGGGTTTTTGACGGATTTTGATTTCGAGTTGATATGACTATTTTATGCCTGGCAGATTTGACTGTTGTCAAAAAGGTTTTTATGGGAGTCGTCTATTGTTTTGCATTTTGTGAATTTATGAGTCATTGTTGGTCAATTCCGTCTGTGTTGCTGAGTAGTCAACGACCAAATCTGAAATGATTTTTTGATAGATATGGATTTCGAGTTGATATGACTATTTTATGGTTGATTTATGGCTAATAGATTTACTACTGCCAAGAGGGAATTAGTTCAGTTCTGAAGGTTGTATAGGAGGATATAACTCTATCCTTTGATTTGTATTGTGTTGTATCATTTATGCTTGAAAGTGTTAATGTATGCATATTGATAATCCTTTCCTATTTGTGAACTCTTGTGTTGGGTCTTCTATTCTGTGTAAGGATCAATTGTATCAAGGATATGCATTGTTGGTCTTGATTATGATTTGCTGAGAAAGAGAAATTAAAAGTTGGTTATCATGTTATAAGATTTCACAAATGATGTAATGTGCTTCATTGTATGTGTTGTGGCATAATGATCAGTTTTTGGGTTTCCTATCTGTTTGTGTTATGTGATTGGGCCTCTGGAAGTATTTGAAAGTCTTTATGAAAATATTTGTGATTTTTGGGTTGATTCTTGTTTTAGGTAGTTTCCTTTGGATGTTTAGTGTCAACCACTTGCTGCTTTTGTTGCTTGCTTGTGTGTGGGGCCTAGGGTTGTCTCCTAGCACACAGGGAGTGGGCCTCAGGGTTCCACATGGTAGGGTGGTATTTTCCAACCATCCATTGGGGTTTAGGTGGTGCAGTTCGTGTGCAACATGGAGTCTTTCCTTCCACTTCATTTCTGAGTTGGTTTTATGGTGTAGATGATATTTCTAAGAAAATAGAGTCCAATATCTATCTTATATATATGTACCTCTCAGACGAATGAATCTTATACATTGTAGCATTCTTGTAAAGGAAAAGTAAATGGATTGATGTAATCTTGACTATATATTTGTTGTTGTTTATTATGTAATGGAAAGGTTAACATAGGAATGCTGTATTTATGATGCATATGAGCTTAATTTAGGAGTATATGAGATAAATCTTTATGTATCTATTTAATGGCATTGACTAGGATTAGGTTCATATTCACATAGTGTTAGATGAGGTTTAATTATAATTATATTATCATATGTAATTTGTTGTATGAGATTTAATTTACATTTAAAGAATTGACTGGATGTGTTCTTAGTGTATCATATGTCTTTCTATAGGTTTAGTTATTGTTGGTGTGTCGTAGTAGCGACATTAGGGGACCATGGTGGATAGGTGTGTAAGTGGGCTATGATTAATGCTACTTTTAGGTCATAATGTGATTATGATATATGATGTTAATGTAATGTTGTTATCCATGTTAAATTGTTGAGTTGCATTAGTTGTGTCACTTTAGTTTCTTAAAAAAAATTAAAAAATATTGGCTTGATGTTTGAGGTCTTTTGTGTTAATCCACCGGATCCCTTTGCAGGGTGTTACAATAGGTTTGAAGCAATTATAATCCTAATGCCTTGATTCTACCCAATTAGTCTGATATTTTGCTAGCTGAATCCTTGCATGACTTTAGCATCTTTGAATTAATGAAGCGCTCTCAAACATATCCTGACATTATAAGCTTTACTTGTGTTCTATATTAATACAACCATGCAAGTATAGTGCCTTCAAAATAGACCTCACGTATTGCAAAATGTTTGCACAAAATAGACCAATTTTTTTCCTAATTGACCTTCCAAACCTCTTTGGCATACCCATTGCACACCAAGGTGCAATTGCTAGTATATGTGCTTAAATAATAAATTAATGAGTCATATTTATAGTTTATTTATGAGTGGATATGTAATAAATTAATGAAATTAAATGGTTTTGTTTAGACTAACTTTGATTAAAGTGTTTGTTTATTGATAATTGAATTAATGATGTTAGGATGTTGATCTAGGCAAATTATGAATAACAATGTGAATTTTGAATTAAATAATGAATAATGAATAATAATTTTGATGCAAATTTAATAGTATTGATAATATTGAAATGGTATTTGAATTGTGATTACAAATTTAATTAAATGTTAGTTTAGATATTAAATTAAAAGAATATTAATTATGATATTATTTCATAGTGATTGAAATATGAATAGTATTAATCCATTCAACCTCTTTTAGGAGATGCATTTAATTATAATTGATTATGATGTATTTTGGTGTGTGCGTTGTCTTGAAATACAAAGTTACTCAATGTGTTTGCATGTGTATAACTAGTTTCATGTATGTGTGTAGTAGCTAACAATTCTTAGCTTTGTTGACCAATTATGCAATTTCCTACATATTTAATGTACTCAGTAGATCTATATGGCTATTACCTGCTGCCTAATCTCATGCTATTTTTTCCTAACATAGCCCTTTGTATTTATGAATTTATTTTAGTAGAGAATGTGTTTTTTGTATTTATTATGACTCTTGTCATCCTAATTTTAGAATTTAAAATTTGAGAGTTAGTTGAATTTAAAATGAGAGAAATATTCATTTCTTCTTAATTTAGTGTATTTTTATGCTCCTACATGTACATATGGATAGGGTGTTTTAGGGGATGTGCTTAGAGTGTGTGAGTGGATTCATGTACCTATTTCGGTGTCTTGGGAAGAACGCCAATTGAAAGGGCATGGTTGGTTTGAGTACAAGCACTCAAGTCAACTCATTTGCCTTTCCAATTTATTATGAAAAGGAGTGTGCCCCATTCCTTTTGGTCTAAGGAAGGTGAACCCATGGGAGTTTACACGAGGTATTGTGAGACTCCTTCATTGCATATAAGGAGCTTGAGTGATTTGGGTTTTAGGATTCCATATGGTTCCATCTCATTGAATATGAAAGAGCGAAATGATAAATTTTCATATCCACCCCTTTGGTTTAAAAATGAGTTTTTTGGTTATATTTAAATTTTTGACAGTGAAGTTTGGGGAGCTCACAATGCTATTTATAGAATTCTTTAAGAGACTTTAGGAAGAGAAAGAAAGCTTTATTTCAACCTTGGATGGATATAAATGATAGGAAGGCCTCCATGCATTGTTCACCTCTCTTTTTATGGTTTTACATGTTTTAGAAAAAAAAGAAATGGTTTGTATGGTTGTTTAGACCTTGAATGAAATTGTGTCGTATGTGAATGGGATAAATGTATTCTTGAGTCTTTGTGAGTCTAGTATGTTGTTAGAATTGCAAATGATGTCATGAGTGCTTGTAATCTTTTAATTTTTGTGAATCTCTTCTATGACTTAACTTTTATGTTTGGAAGATAATTGATTTTGGATAAAGAAGAAACTCTATGATGAAGTGCTTCTTAAGATTCCCACGGAACTTCTCTCCTTTACCCCCTTAGAATCCATGAAATGATTCTTATTATGTGAAATCTCTTCATAAATTTATATCCAATTGTTTTCCATTTCCCCTTGGTAGTGTGGTGTTATAGGGTTGGACATTATGAGCTTGGTTTTTGGATAGCCTATTCAAGCTAGGGGATCAATGGGTTGGGCCATTGAATATTTATATTATAGTTATCTCTTGTTTTCCATGATTTTCTTGTGGAGCTTAGAACTGATCTTTATCAATAAAGACTTCTTTGTAAAGAGACCTTGGAAACTTCTAAATTGTTTTTATTTTTGTAAGTTTGTTTTTTAAGTGTATCTCATTGTGTTGCAGAATAGAGGAAATGTTTGAGACCTTGTTCTCTTTCCTGGTCTTGAAGAAAACACAAATTTTGGGAATATAAATGTTTCAAGTTCGATTGTATTGTAGTTTGATTTAGTTGATGAGTTATAGGATGAATGTTTAGAAGAAAAATGTGACCAATATACCATGAAAAAAAATCAAACAGAAATGGAAGATTCAATTTTACATTTGATTGATATGTAAAAATTAGATGGAGCATGTGTCGAGGAATGTTTTCCTTCAGAGTTGAAGTTTTCCATAAATTTGGCTATGGAATGAATTCTTAGTATTTTAATGTCTACAAACACATAGGAACTTGATAGTTATTCTACCTTTCAGTTTGGAAAGAGATCATTTAAGGGCACAAAAATCTTTAAATGAAGATTTTGAGCTCGTTTTGATAAACCCAAAACCTACCTGTAATTTAACAAAAATGTCATTTTCAATAAATAGTAAATTTGCTATTAATTGTAGTGAATTTCTACTCATCATAACAAATTCCAATTTTGTCATGATGATTTCCTTATTTATGACAACAAATACTAAAATTTTGTAGCCACCTTTCTATTTATTGTGAATAAAATGATCTTTGACAATATCTACAAACGCTTAGAAACATAATAATTATTCTACCCTTCAGTTTGAAAAAAAATATTTAAAAGTGAAAATTTCAAATTGACAAAAATGTCATTGAATTCCATTCACTATGATAATTTCTTATTTGCTGCAATGATGTCAACAAATTCTAAAATTTTGTAGCCATCTTTCTATCTGTTGTGAATAGGATGGTCTTTGACCCACAGTGCTGATTTCCATGTTCATTGCGACATTTTCTAGGTTACCATGATGATCATGCATTCGTTGCAACAGTTCTTGTTTTCACCACTTGGGAAAAGAAACATTTTGTAATAAAACAAATTACATGTTCTATGTTTTTTCCTAGCATTTTTTGATTTATGATATTGTCTCAATTTTTGTGTTGACTGTTTTATGTCAAAACTAGTGAATTAATGACTCATTGTGCTCTCTGTCTTCTGTGCATTTGTATGTTTAATCTATTTACGAAAGAAAGTGCCTTGGAATAAGAGATTAGTCTAGTGATTCTAAGTGCTTAAGATTCATCTGTATGTTGCTTGCATATGTTAAGACCTGGGGAAGGAAAGTATTATCTAGGAAATTGAATTAATTTCTTTAAGCTTATGTGGTTGATAATTTTATACGTTTATTTGGTTATTGTAGACAAAGAAAGAGACTAATTTATGCTCGTTTAATTAGATGTGTTGTTTATCCTTTCTTTTGATTAGTATTTTAAGGGAATTGCTCTTTTCTTTTTTATCTATTTAGAACTTTGTGGAGTTGGGATACTCTTGAGGTAACACTTCTCTAGGTGTCACTCTTATTGGTGCTTCTTCCCTCTTAACTGCTACTTTTGTAGTATACAATGTGTTGCATGGAGATGCATGCTGCCTATCTCTTCCTCGAGTTTATTTTCTCTTTTCTTTCTCACTCATTCATAAACGCATTTCTTTTATGCATTATCAGTATTAGGTGGCATTACACCTATTGCATATGTGTTGTGTTATTGTTTGTATAATACTTTTGGTTTCAAAAAAAATGTTAGTTGTGTTTTAGAAAGATTTGTCCATGGTTATTTACAAGCATTACAACATCTTAGCTCGAGAAGCACCACCCTTAGAAATTACGATTAGGGCTAACAAAATTGAAATCTCAAGATGCCCATTGCACAAAATGATATGCATGCCATCAATTTAAATACCAAATCTTGAAATTAATTGGCCAATTTAACATGCTTCCTTCACAAGGATTGAAACTCCCTTCATAGTTCCATCTCTTCCTCCTCCTACATGCACTTAGGAGTGACATTCTATTCTCAAAATTATTATAGAGAATAATATTATACTCCTTGGGAAAAATGTGGCTTAAAATACACTCCCTTGTTTTTAAATCTAGGATTTTGGTGTCCAATTCAGGGAAAACTTTAAAAAACCTCCCCCCTTGGTGAAGGTGTAAAATCTTGGCGAATCTTGTATACTTCTCGATAAAAAATATTAATTTTATTGGCGAATTTTTTCGTTTTTCGGGAAAAAAAATCCCAATTGGCGAATCTTTTATAATCCCTAGAAGTCTATGGAAAATCTTGGCGAATTGCAAATTTTTTAATCGAATAAAATATTTTTCATTGGCGATTAAAACCATTTTTCAAACCAGAATTTTATTTCCATTAGCAAATTAATCTTGTTTTCAAAACAATTTTTTTTTTTTGTTGGCGATTAAAACCTTTTTTCAAAGCAAAAAATATATTTTCATTGGCGAATTAAAAAGAATCTCAAAATAATAAAAAAATCCAGTGGCGAAATAAACGGATATGCCAACGAAAAATCATAGGGACCGTTCGATGAATGTTTGATGGACGACTGTACTTGCATTCCAGAAGTAATTCTCTAAAGCACTAGACTTGCGATTTGAAATCTCCAGAATAACACTAGAACCGTTAGATTTCTAGAAATCAATGGTTGAGATTTTATTACCGTACAAATGGTTATAAAGTTCTGTTTCTCAGTGATTGGGAGACCTCAACGGGATGCACAACTTTCAAAGTGTCAGCTCATTTAATGAATTGTAAGGTGCCATTAAGGGATGTTTTCTCAAATGCTTTCAAACGCCAACTTTAGGTTTAACGTAATCTTTTAAATCCTCTGAAAGGATAGCTCTTAAATAAGGAGGTTGGAGAAACGGATTTGGTAGTAGATTGGCACTTGTCACACAAATTTCTACAATTTACATTCATCATAAAATCAAAGCTTGGAAGAACTGGCCATTCGGCTCTGCACTGAAAACTCTCGGTAGAAAAGGAAACTACACTCTAACTCTTCACACAAAAAAAAATTCGTAATGAAATCAAAATGCATAGAGCGATAGGCTTGCGAACTTAAACCTCCAGAATCATCCTATAACCGTTAGATTTAGAAAGATCAACGGTTAAGAAGATGCAACTTGTAGACCAATGGTTCCAATTTCGAATTTTCGAGAAAAAACGCATTTAAAGCACTTTGTATTGCTAAGTGTCAATTGTCAAGTGATTTTTTTTAAGTGAGACACTAAGAGGGTCAACACACGGGGATATTTTTTTAAGTCCTTTGTAACATTAAGTTATCGACCGCTTCGCCTTGATGCTAATCCTAGCGCACAAAAGTTTTAAAAAAATTTAAAACACATGTGTCATGTTTATTTTTTTAAGTTAATATCATAAATTACTCAAGTTTCAACCATTGGATGAACATTTGATGTATGGTTGTAGTTGCATTCCGTAATGAAATGCACAGAGCAATGGGCTTTCCAACTTAAACCTCCAGAATCACCCTATAACCATTAGATTTAGAAAGATCAATGATTAAGATTAAGAATTTGCAACTTGTAGACCTAAGACATTTCATTCACTTTAATGTTCCAATTTCAAAAAACAAAGCAGTTAAAACACTTTGTACTGCTAAGTGTTAACTGTCAAGTGATTACTGATTTTTTAAAGTGAGAGGGTCAACACATGGTGAGATTTTTTCAAGTCCTTTGCAACATTAATTTACCGGCCCCTTGGCCTTGATGCCAATCCTAGTGCACAAAAGTTTAAATCAACTTTAAAACACATGTGTCATGTTTATTTTTTTATGTTAATATCATAAATTACTCAAGTTTCAACCATTGGATGAACATTTGATGTATGGTTTTAGTTGCATTCCGTAATGAAATGCACATAGCGATGGGATTGCCAACTTAAACCTCCAGAATCACCCTATAACCGTTAGATTTAGAAAGATCAACGGTTAAGATTAAGAATTTGCAACTTGTAGACCTAAGACATTTCATTCACTTTAATGTTCCAATTTCGAGAAACAAAACATTTAAAGCACTTTGTACTGCTAAGTGTCAACTGTCAAGTGATTACTGATTTTTTTTAAGTTAGAGGGTCAGTACATGGTGAGATTTTTTCGAGTCCTTTGCAACGTTAATTTACCGGCCCCTTGGCCTTGATGCCAATCCTAGCACACAAAATTTTAAAACAACTTCAAAAAACATGTGTCATGTTTATTTTTTTAAGTTAATATCATAAATTAATCAAGTTTCAACCGTTGGATGAACATTTGATGTATGGTTGTAGTTGCATTCCGTAATGAAATGCACAGAGCGATGGGCTTCCCAACTTAAACCTCTAGAATCACCCTATAACCGTTAGATTTAGAAAGATCAACGGTTAAGAATTTTCAACTTGTAGTCTTGTAGACCTAAGACGTTTCATTCACTTTAATGTTCCAATTACGAGAAAAAAATCATTTAAAGCACTTTGCACTTTGAAATTGTACAGTGATTTTTTTTAAGTGAGAGGGTCAGCACACGAGGAGATTTCAGTCTTCACTCTTCAGATTGCTCATTGTAGTGCACCACCCTGTTTTGGATTCCACAGTTCCACTTCCAACAAAGCCATTCTAGTTTTCAAGAGTCAAGACTCAGAATTTGGGTAAGTGAAAAAATTCTTGCGGCTACGTTTCATCGTTTGACATTTCTTAAAATATTATTTTGTCAAAGTTTGAAGTTTGGGTTTAGAGACTTAAGAATTCATTAAAATTAAGGAGGACTAATAAGTATTAGGGAATTCATATTTCACAACTTCACATTGTATAAGCATGTCTACCACCAGTACCACTAGAGCAATGTCCGATAAAAAAATACATTATGCAAAATTGCTTAAAACCCCAAGTTTCACTAATGGGTACCATGATATTTATGATCCTGAAATCTATGGTAGGCGTACCTCAGAACTTAGATTTTCATCTCAGAATAAGGCTGCAAAGCAAACACAAGTTAATAGTATCAGTGCACCGTGGGTAACTGGATTAGGGCGCATGATGTTACATGAGGTTTTCCCTTGCCCATAATTTATCATGGTTTGTGCCGAAAATTATGATGATAAGAAAAGAACAATTGTTAATAAAGATAGCCAAGAAGAATTTTTATCCATTAATGCAAAAGAACTTGGAAAAGTGTTGGGGTTTACAACCGAAGAATTTAGAAATGACCACATTGACCTAGAAAAGCTTGCTAGTGATTATGAAGCAGTGGAAGAAAAGGAGAAAATTACTTTCTTAAATAAAATAGTTCATGATAGAAACAAATTGAAAGGTGATCATAAGCCTCCTTATAATTTGGATATTTTAAAACCATGGGTTCATGATACTATTTCCATGCTAGAATTTTGCTTCGGTCTGATAGCAATTTGGAAGTGGGTGCAAGCCTTCTTGAAATAGTATTTAATATCCATTATGGTGTTGAACATGTCAAATATAATTATATTCAACACATTGTAGAATCCATGCATAAACATAATTTAATGATTAAAGCAGGTTCCACCAAGACATTTAGGTTCACAACCTACTTGTGCTATCTTTTTCTATTCAAATTTAGAGGAAAGTTTCAGATCAACAAGCTTCAGATTCAACCCTATAGTGATGCAGAGGAAAATAAAATGGCTCCAATATATGAATGGACCACTGAGATAAGGATGCATGATTCTCAAAGGAACTACAATCATTTTGTAGACTACTTTTTGGCTCCATTGCATCAAGCAATTACAAATACTCCAATGCCTAGATTGCCTATGTCATATAGAAACTGCATATAACTAGGAAAATAAATAAAATTGGCTGATTGGTACTTAATGGAAGAATATACTGTACTAAGATTTTATGGATCAGGAGTACAACCAGAAAAAATTCCAATACATTTGACATAAAGGGTTTTTGCATTGGAATATGTAAGGTAGGTTCATAGTGTTGATGAACTACACTTTCTCAGTCAACAAAAGAAGACCTTATTTCCTTCTTTACCTTTTTCATGTGGAGGGTTCGCATTCGAGAGAAAAGCATTTAGTGTGGCACATAATCTTTTGATTTTTTTTTTACTTTGGTGCTATCTGTCACTGGCAATATGATCCATGCAACATCATTAAATCAATGATTGTGGCCAATAAGAATGTTGCAAGTAGAATTCAACATCAAAGTAAACCCTTGCTTGAAAACTTGAGAAACAAGGATTCTTGGGATGAGGTCAAAATAGCAATGGAGAAAAGTGCTTCTGAGAATGGTATTTCTTTTGAACAATTGTCAGCAGAAATTATGGCATTGCACCGAAAGAGAATCAGGACATACAACAATTTTTATGAAAAAAGTGAAAACATCTAGTAGAGTAAAAATTCCAAGTTCTCTAGAGAAGGAAGTTACAGATAAAAAATGGTCATGATAAAAAATTATTGCCTTTTGGTCTATGAGGAAGGACCTAGGTGATCCAAGAGCTCTTGCAGAGTATGGAGCTAACAAAGAAGATAAAGAGTTATCAAATTGTGGAATATAGAGCATCCTGATGAAAATGGAAACAAAGAAAGTGATGATGAATCTAATGATGATAGGGAAGAAGTAGAACAAAGCCATGGCAATTACAAACCTGGTTTAAGTGAGGCCGCAAAAGAAGCATATGCTTCAGCATATACTTCAAGAGTAGCCATACTTGAAAAAATTGGTTATGAAGGTGGTCCTTTTGGGTCCCAAAGACAAGGCCCTTGGACGGTAACAAATGTTGAGCATAGAAAACCAATTGATAAATCTGGCCTTGGGCTTGGAGGTGAAAAAGTAGACCAAGGGCATACAAGTCAAACTCAATTTGTTAGAGCTTCTAATCCTCATCCTCATGGTCAGATACAATCACAACTAGGACATGCCCATGGTGGAGAGCTTAGTGCAATTGGGAGTGCCATTTGTGGCGATGGTATGGGTAGTAGTACTAGTAGTGGTCAAAATGTGCTATAACAACAAATTACACACAAGAGGAAAACAATACAAGATACCACAGAAACACCAGGTGATCAAGGCAATCAAAAGAGGAAAAGGATTTTGACAGGTCCAAGTCACACTATCAGTGGATCCACCACAAATGAGTTATTTTCAGGCACTCCCCCAGTTCCAGTTAGTGTGGTTGCGACATCATTAGCAACTGCAAGTATTCCTATTCCTTCACCATTCAAGCATTCCATTGTTTCCGCCTCCCCAAGTTATGATTTCATTGAAGAGTTTAAAAAGAAATCAGACTTGAATAAAAAAGAAAAGAAGCAACTGATGGAGAGTGCGTCTACTGTAACTTCAGAGCCTGCAACAACCATGGTATTGCCCACATTTGACACAAATAAAGAAATCATGGAGTACACAATTGTTGTTCCCACAGTTCAAAATAAACCAACAAATCAGATGGATCGATCTGAATACCAGGTAACCAATTTTCTTTTGGATTTTTTTGGCCTAAAAAATATTGACAAAATTAATGTATCAAAGAAGAACAATGAATTGGTGTACACATCATTGTTAAATCAAGATAGAGAGAAGAAAAGGTTGCAGACCCAAATAGAAAAGTTACAGGTAGACCTAGAAAATGAGAAAGCAAAGAGGAAAGCAATAGATAACAAGAGCAATGAATTAGAAAAAAGAATAAAAAAATATGTCTCTACAACAACAAGCAAAGAGGATAAACCAAATGAGAGAGAAGTGAATGACCTAAAGTGAAGGCTAGATGAGAGCAACAAGAAATATGATGAGGAAAAATACACTTCAGAAAAATTAAGACTAAGCATTGCGAATGGAAATGCACAGTGGGAACAAAAATTGGAGAAACAAAGAAAAATAAATGAAAGATTGGAGACAGAGCTGACGAAAGCAAAAGAAGAAATTAAGTCTGGTCAAAATAAGTTATCTGCATTTTGTAGAGATATGGTGAGGCATATGAAACAAAATATTTGGGATGAAATAATGTAGAGGTTTGATCATTTGTGTGACATGTTTCAATTGATTGATGCTATCAGACAACATTATAAGAAGCTCAACAAATATTTAGTGGACAACAAAAATGTGTTGGAATTAGAGAAATATGCAAATCAAGTTCTACAAACAGTCTACAAAGCCAGTGACAATGATTTGAAATCAAAAGGGATTATTAATCGGATTGAAACCTCAATGAAGTTGTCATCTATCATTGGAAAGTGTTTGAGAATGCATGGAACAAAGGAATATTTGCATTTGGCTGCAGACAAGATGAAGGTGGTGGATGAAAAGGTAAGGAACTTCACAGAGCTTGGTTTTCCAGAGGCTTTTGACACAAATGACCGATTCATTGGAAATGATGGTTTCAGAAAGAAGATGGAAGGTGCAAGGAAGATTGATTTGGACCGGTTTCCTCAAAACCTAGATGTGAACTATTTGGATTCCATCAGAATACTGATAACCTTGAATGCAAAATTGACTGTAGAATTCAAGACAGGTTCCACTTCCAATTACAATCATGAAATGTTAACAAAACTTCAAGTCAAACAACATCAGTTAGAACAAATGACAATTCCACCACCTGAAGAGTGGAAGTTGCTAGAAAAGGTGATACAGTGACTTGATTTTTAATTTTCAATCTTTGATAATATGACTTTCCAAGTTCCAACTCAGCTCTGTGCAGACTTGTCTTTGGGAATCGACAAGATTTTGCATTGCCAATATGTACTCCTTCATGTGAAAATCAATTAAAAATCTCAAATTCAGACTTCACTAATGTGATGATGTTCAATTATCTGTATTATTTATTTTATCATTTGAACTATAAGGTGATGAATTGTTAGCTCATTATATTTACTTCTTGGTAGAGCTTCCAAGTTATGGATGTTGAACTGTTAGCTCATTATATTTTCTTCTTGGTAGAGCTTCTAAGTTATGGATTTTGAATTGTTAGCTTCTGTTATGTTGGGACTAAAAATCTTGATCAGTATCCACGAACTTACACCTCACCCACATCCCACATACTACAAAAATACACTACATTTGATTTAATGATTAGCACAAATTGTAGAGATTTGTGTGACAAGATCCATTTTGTGGCCCACATTACTACTTGATCATGTCCATAAATAATCTAAAACCCCATGGTCACAACCCCTATTCCTAAAGAATTCAAATTCAATGTACAACAAATTAAATGTACTTCCACACACTCAATTTGAATAACATAAACAACCACTTTGGAGACAACCAAATAAGTTAATAACATATAAGCATATGAATCCACAACAATTGAACACTCGAAAGCAAATCGATAATTATGTGTAACCTTCTCCATTGTATTTATCTTCAAAGTTCAAATGATATGCATTATAAAAATAGTTTATGATATGAGATGGATGGACGAATTGGTGCAATCTATTATCTATCTTCTTACTATTTTCTACTCTAAAGCCTAATTAAAAATGATGTGATGATCTCCTATTTGAGTCTTGATCTCTCTTATATATGAGAGGCAACAAGCTACAAACCCCTTACAAAAATTCATGATGTTTGACAACTAAACATAACTCAAATTATAAATAAAAAAAATGTCATAGGTGAATGCACTGATCTGTTAATCTCCAAGAAGAAGACTGTGACCACCTAAGATCTGTTCAAATCTTCTACTCCATGATAGGGCACTCATCATGCTATCAGCTGGCATTCTTACTTTGAATATGATGGTTGTCCCGTTGAATCTAATTCTGACACATCTATAGTTTGGCTAATAAATAGATTGACTGCAGAGAGGTGATGGATGTACCATTCAGCATAGGTGTCCACGTTAGAGATCGCCTCTTTCATATCATATTCCATAGACATTATTTTTTCGAGTTGCTTATGAGTGTTTTGTAAAACCATATCCTCGTCATTTATTTCTTGCAACATAGCAGTTAGAAGCCCAACAAGCTCTTCCTTCCAATAATCATATTCTCATAGATTTCCAATGCCATTATGAAGTGTCAGGAGTGGGACTGAATCAAAGCAATCGAAATATTCCCTAAGCCTGTTATGATATCCATTATGTGATTCTACCAGCTTGTTATATGTCAGCAATATTTGTCCTTTCACGACATTCTTATCTATGAGCTCCTTTTTTTTCTCCATCATTCTAGGTTGCAATCGTTCATTCTCCACCAATGCAATTTGTGTCTGTTTGAATACTTTCCAATATTCATCAACACACTTCATCATTTTGTTGAATCTTTCTTTTATCATTTCAAATACAGTGTTATATTTGATGGTTTTCACTTCTTTCTCCAATTCTTTGCATTTCCCCTGGGATTTCAAATGGCATTTTTTTCAATAGGCTACATCAGCGAATGCATCAAGCACTCTCTTATCTTTTTCAAGCCACGGGGAGTACAACTCTGATGTGGAGGAGGAAGATGCTCTTTCTCTCTGATTTTCTAGCTCCTTCTTCAGTTTGTCATTTTCCTTAATCAGTTTTTCGATCTGTGCTTTGGTAAATTTTGCCACATTTATGTTCAATTTTGTTGTCTCCATAGGGTTGGTATCCCCTACTCGTTGAACCAAGAGATGTCCAAACACTTTATTTGGATTACTAATTATATCAGGTCTTTTATCATGGGTATACAGTGACCAAATAAGATAGGTGGCTTCGTTTGGGTTGTACCCAGATCCTGAATACATTTTGTCACTTGCTTCTTCTGTTAAGTTCATTGTCTTATCCCCTCTTTTTTTGAAGCTATCAAATACAATTAAAGAGCTAATATCCCACCTTGGCAAGAGAAACACTCCAGCTTCTTGAAGCAATTCCCTTCCTCTTTCAAGAGTGATGGACTCCATTTCCTTATCTACCTCCCTTTTCAATTTCTCCAGAGTGGTTGCCTCCTATTCACGAGTGATTCCTGTATCTTTTGTCTCATTTTTCTGCCTTTATATTCATAAACAAATGATTTAAATTCAGAAGATTTAACAAAATCACAATAAAAAATAAACTGTTTTCCAACCCTGACCCTCACATCATCAGATAGTTCATTTAATGCCTCAAATATTACAATATTCTACTATTGAGGGGGCTCATACTGTGCAATCATAAGAGCACTTATTTGTTTGACCTACTCACCCTCTTCATCACCATGCTCTTCTTCACTCATATCAGTATCTACAGAAAAACATACCTTAGGAGTAGGTTGTGAAGGTATGTAATCTAAGGGCTCTATGTCTTCAGCTTGTACTCTTCAATAGGTTGCATGAGGTGCATCAAACACAACTAGGGGAACATCCTTTACTAGTTCATTGACATGAGCGATGAGTTGCTCAATTCTTGTTAAAAGATCCTGTATCTCACCAAATGCCTTTGAATAAGATGGGACATTTTTTCTCTTCCATTCCTTTGCAAGAATAATCGTGTTATAGGCGGCCATTATTTTCTTGGTGGAAGCCTCATCATGGTTTCTTATGACATCTTCGATTGAGAACAAATGTTCATACCCTGATAGCCCCTACAATAATCTCGCCTTGTGAATAAACCCTTTTGCATCAAATTGTTTCCTTACATCACCTAGAGGTAGGTTGTACTATGCTAATTTACCATCAATTTCTCCATATCCTTCATTGGCAACCACTGTAAAGTCTCCAAAACATAAGGTGCTGGGCATAATTGATTGTTTGCTATGTCCTTTGAGGTGTTTGGAATCAGATTTTTCCAATTGCCTCACAATTTCTAAATAAGCAATTCGGCCAGGAACTACTCGTGGCATCAAGTGTGGAGCCCCTTCGAACCCATAAACCCTTATCATTGTACAATCAGGGAAAGCATACCGGTCTCCCCAGTTATGATTCAATTTATTTCTTTGATCATTTTCCTTTGGTCTTAGAAATCTTTGTACTTCTGGGGATAGGTTATAATTGCATGGATATCCCAACAACTTCATCAATGGTTTTATAAAACATTCTTCAAAATAAATGTAATGAGACCTACCAAATCGGCTGTCCCACATTTGTACAGGTTTAAAATATCCATTTTCATCTGTATCTTTTATCCTTAATTCTTCACTCCAGACCCCTCTGACTTGTCCCTCATACAAAAGCAAATGCATAAGCAAAGAATAGTGTTCAAAATTAATATTATCACTATTATTTTTAATCTTTTCAAGCCCTTGATGTAAGGCATTGGCCAAGTCACTAACATAATCAAATGGCTTGGCATCCTTGCTCTATATTTCTGCAGCTAAGACCATTGGGGCAATCGACATGAGAGGCAAAACCTCTACTCCCAAAACCCGACTAGCTGAATAATAGGTGTATCGGAAATACTCTTTGAATAAATCTTCATGGAAAGGAGGTTTTTCATTGCTAGAGAACCTCCTGAGTTGGTCTCCTTCATCCTTGGGCCTATGCAAAGGTAATTTTCATCTCTTATAGCTAGTATCCATGTGGCAATACTCTATCAAGAGATCTTTGACCGTGAATAATAAATTCAGTGAACACTCTAACTGAAATACATTAGAAATGAGATCCCTAGAAATAACAAGCATGTCACCCCCGCCATGTGACTGAATAATTCTTTTCTTGGGGTCATATCTGATAGAAAGAGCTTTAATTAGCTCTGCATTCACAAACACATTAGGCACCACAAGTCTTCCCAGGTTCAACCTCCACGGATTGCAGACTGGTTGAAACCTAAATTGTTTTCTGTAATGGTACATGAAGAGGTCGTACCCTCGTTGCGGTGTCCAAATATCCCCTAAGCCCTTATGTTTGTCCCATAGTCGATCCATGGAAGGATTCATTTGAGCACTCCTCTTGGGTCTCGGCCCCGACCTAGGGCATTGATCTATCAGGTCTTCATTTAGGAGCTTCTTAGGCTTTTTAATGTCCAGTTGATCCAAAGTCTTAGTCTTTTTGATTTTCTATTTTTTAGCTTTGGGTTTGTCTGTACTCTCTTCCATTATTTAAATCTTAAGCTTTTGATGAAAATAGCTTCTCAACTGGGTTTGAAGTACTTATGTGAGTCTCGACGAGTCACCTCCATAGTCCACCGGTCTTTGCTGCGTCAGAACTCCAAGTTTTTGCCTTTCTGCTTCTACCCTAAGCGAAATATTCCAGGATTTTGTAACAACTATGCGGTCAACTTGTGATATAATTCACTTCAATTCTGGTTCATAAATGCACCATCTATGGACCGTCTTTCAGTCTTGTCATCGAAGAAGAACATTTATTTCAAATATCTTGAAATCGACGATGCCACGGGATGTCACATCAGTCTTTCACTGATAGCCACCCTCTCGATGCCCCGGGATGCCACATCAGTCTTTCACCGATAGCCACCCTCTCCACCGATGGACACCTATCCTTCGTTCTATCGGTGGGATGCCAGATAATTTTTCCCCGATGCACCATAGTTCCCCCAATATACTTTATGCATTCGATAATTCATGCCCATGGTTATAATTCATGGTTACTTTTGTTGACAACTTAGCTCTATCGGTATATCAGGAGAGCACCTTAGGAGTCAGCCCGATAGAGTATTGTTACACCGATACTAGGTTGTGAGCTATTTTCATCAGGGCATCAACGTGACTTTGATGGGGGTTCCACCGATGAAGCATTGTTAGGCCGATGGTATTGAATTTTTTTAGGAATGGGGGAAGGACTATGTCACTACAGAATTTCAAATTTGTTTATGGATGCAATGTAGGCTATAATAAGGATCTTGTCACACAAATTTCTACAATTTTCATTGTTTATAATTTATGAATCATAAAATCAAAGTGTTGTATATTTTTGTGATTATTGATATGTGGAAGATAAGTGGGGTGGACTTGGTGGAGGCTAGTTTCTTTGTAAAGAAAAAATAAATTTCCTTTTAAAAGATCAAATTTAAATTTTAATATCACAATTTCATGGATGATGGAATAAAATATAAAATATCATCAACTACAGTTTGACTTTGGCATATGATTCATGAAGTGCAATATAATATAAAATATCATGAAGTGCAATATAAAATTAAATATCCTGAAGTGCAATGATTCATAATTTATTTGAATACAATATAAAAAATCATCAACTATAGTTTGGAATATGATTCATGCAGTGCTTGAGTGCAATATAAAATAAGATATCATTAAGTGCAATGATTCACAATTTCAATGTTCATTGGATACAATATAAAATATCATGAACTACAATTTGGACTTTGGAACAATGGAAATTGATTCATGAAGTGCAGTAAAAATACCTAAAACTTGCTAATTCTCTTTCATTTCCCAAATGGAGTCAGGGTCCTCAAACCGATGCTCATATTGAGATAAAGTAAAAGAGTCATCTTGATTCTGAGTCTTCTCTTCACTTTCTTCGGCCTGTGTCTCAAATTCAACATTCATTGTGTGATTTGTGTCAATTTCAATATCATTGTCATCTGTCCCAGGCCCACTGCCACTGTCACTGCCACCAGTACCGACGCTTGGAGTTGGAGAGCCTATGTTGCACAACCCAGTCCCTCTTCTTTCACATGTGGAGCTCCAGATTGCGAGTGCCCTTTCAAAAGGATTTTTTTTGACATTATACACACTTCCTTTCATCCTCAAGCAATTTTCCAAATTCTTGTCCAGTTTGTTTCTTAACTTTGATTTCAAAAACCCCAATGTACTGAAAACTCTCTCATCCTCCACCGACCCAATATCATTGTTTGACATAAATCAACAAGTTTGAAATATTCTGACATCGAACCACGTAATATTTCACTCTGACCTAAGCTTGTCCAAACCTTTTTTATTGATCCCGGTTCAAAGGCCTCCTCCTTGCCCATGGATTTATACTGGTCCCTCATAGCTGTTGCAAAACTCCTACATTGTTGTCTAAGATTATTTTCATTTAAAATTCCTTCTATTGTGTACTCATTGTATGTTACCTCTTTCGAAAACTGTTCGATCAAGATTTTTACTTGATCATGAAAATATTTTGGGTTATCTCGGTTTACCCAAAATTGAGGATACACAATACCCATGGCTTCAAATATTTCAAGTCGATGGAATCTTTCACGAATCTTTGAGGAAAGAGATTTTGCAATTTCCTTCAAATTATCACTAACAGACTTAACAATGCCGTTGAAATCTTCCTCGTTAACAGGCACTTCTCTACTAAAGCACCTAGCTGTCTTACAATGGTACATTGGTATCTCATATCCATGTGAAAAGATACATAAGTGCCCAATTGCATTAAACTCTAAATAATTATCAGGATTATTCAAATCAGTAATTTTCTGCCACATCAAATAATTTGTGCCTTCTTGTGTTAGATCTAGATATAGATGATCGAGGGCCAAGCATGTAAGTTTATGTAGATTGGAATATTCATAAATATACATAGTTTTGTCTTGGGATTTCTTCACAAGATTGTTCATCTCATCCAACATGGGGAGAATACTATCTAAAGTCAAGAGTGTCTCTATATCACTTAAACTATGTAAGAGGTCAGGAGCTTTGTCTACTATGCTGCGATGCTCATACATCACTCCAATCAAGGATTGATATTCTGAAAGAACTCGTTGCGCTGGTCCATGCAAGGAGATCCATCTGGTATCAACATCCTTGAGAAGATTGTTTCCAGGTGTTATTCCCTCATCACAATGTTAAAATTCAAGGAAACATTTGGGACTTCGGTAGAAGTATGCGTGGATTTTGCGAACTAGATTTTCAACTTTTGATATTGTAGGAAACTTGCTTACAATTTTCAATGCTAAATTATTCTATGGGCCATGCAGTGAATGCCAAGAATTTATAGTGCACAAGTAGTTTGTAACTAAGTGCAAACACCACTCCTTTGACCTTGCATCACTACAGCTCCATCAACTCCTACACACACCAAATTTTTGGCAATTGTCAACTCATCCATACCTGCAATTTCATTCAAAGATTTCTTGACTAGTTTAAATAGATTTTGCAATGTTGAACTATCTTTCATTTTATGAACACAAAGAAGATGAGCTTGGTGAACATGTTGATCTACAGTATACAAATGCATACAAACACAAGAAGTATTGTCTACCACAGTAACTTCATCTAAAGATAATGCAATGAAATTTGACTCTTTTACTTTCTCCTTTAAATCTTCCTTGAACACTCAAATAAGATAATAAATAAAAATATTCTAGGTAGTCTGTCATAGGATGCCCCCTGGACAAAAGATGAAAAACAACACTCATCTGAACAGTTTTTGACAGATTTGCTACTACCATGGCTTTTCCAAAATGAGCCTCAAGTGTACCTTCACATTTTTAAATCTTTGACATTCTATGGTTATGCTCTCCATAATCTACGACATACTTAACATGAAGACATTCTTCCTTTGATTTCTATCGTACGACTGATTGTTCCTTTTCCGTCTATGATTTTTTTTCATAAACTTTACTGATATGCTTTTCTATAGTGTCAAGCTTTAGCTGCATCGTCTTGTCTCTTCCACATTTCCAACTACAAATCTTAAATTTGACCTTTGTTTCCCTTTCAATATCATTTTCATTTGATACCCCCATTGGTTCAAGGAATGGGTACTTCGACAACCAACCAAGCTGAAAATTCCTTGTCATTTCCCACTTGCGTCCCAATTTTGATTTGCCTTTTCTTTTCTTGCTACCAACTCATCCTCATCCAAGTCAATTATCTCATTCTGGCTAACCAAGGTATCCCTTGGAACATCTTCTACGGTATTGCCATCCTCATTTGATACATTTTGATTTAACTCAATGACAATCTCACCTTGACCTTCCTGTGGCAGTGAGGTATTGTCAATGCCATCTTCAATAATATTTGGTGGAAGAGTTGATGATGTAGCTCCACCTTGATCTGATGGATTAGAAGCTTTGCCAATTCCAAAGTAAGACTGTATGGTACCTCCATGTTTTGGGCATTTTGATGGCCTCCCAGTCTCTTCATTACCCTCAGGAGTCTTACCCTTGTTGCTCGACATATTGATATCTCACTTCGAATAAAAGCTGGAAAAAAATGTCTTCTTGTTTAAGAAGGATAGACCGATAGAGAATATATATCCCATTCCCTACTCAAAATCATGTTTAAGACTGAAGCAATAATGGAAAACAAATAAAGAAATCTTATTATTATAACTAATAACTAATAACAGTATAAAGAAATGATCACTCACCTTTGAGTCTACGTTTTTTGGGTTTCGTTGACTTCTGAATTGAGAAGTAGAACCTCAGAACCAAACAAAATGTGTAAGAATAAATAACAATTTCAATTGTATTTATATCAATCCATATTTGGCGAATTCCACGAGATTTTTAAATGGTATGTTAAAAATTTGGCGAATCCCACGTGCTTATACAACGATACCTTATAATTTTCAAGGTGAAATGTGTCCTCAAATGTAATTATTTTTAAATATTATTGGCGAAATAGGTCCTCATAAGCAACTATTTATAAATTTTAATTGGCGAAATGGGTCTTCACAAGCAACTATTCGTAAATTTTAATTGGCGAAATGGGTCCTCATATAATGTTGTTTTAATAGTATTGGCGAATATGTTGGTGTTTTATGACATGCTCCTCGGGGTTCGAAGCAAAAATATTAATCGGTCAATTGGAAACGCGTAGTCTGTTATGGCGAATTTATTGCCTAAACATGCCTCGTAAAAAAAAACCATTGGTGAATGGACATGCATTGGACCAATAGTTCGTGAAATTCGGGCGAATTGAACACCTTGTTGGATACGGTAAATTTGCCAATTTTGATTTGCTCGATTCCTAGAATTTGCCAATTGGCGAAGATTCGCCACTAAAGTTTTCCCTGGTCCAATTTGTCGATGAAATCCTCCATGATTGAGGTTTAGTTTAGAAGGCTCCTATATTTCTTAGTCCTTCCACTCTTAATATTATCTTGAAAAAATGAACATGGCATTAGGGATTAATTTTTTTTCTGCAACAGGTGTTCCAAAATAGTCTAATTGTAGGCTAAATCTTTGAAGGAAGGTCGCATTATATACTAAGAAACAATAGGAATTTTATCGCTTGATAATCTACCCACAAAAAAATTTGCTATCCACAATGTTAGAAATTCAAAGTGTGATTCACTTGCAAAGAGTTCTTGGTAAGGTTTCTGGTAGAAGAAGTTGATGTCCTTTTTTCTACAAGTTCATGCAATGTCCCCATTTTTAGCAATATTGATTTTTGATCTTTTGCTCAATTTTTGAGTTTTCTTGTGAGCTTCTTGGTGAGTTGGGGAGAAGTCCAAACTTATTGGAGTGCTTAGGGTTGGTTAGCAATGACTTTGGTTCTTGGAAATGATCTTAGTTGGTAGTATGGATTATTATGCCACTTTCAAAAGCGATTTTTGACACTTGGGGTGTTTTCGAAACTTCTTGGAGAAGCCATCTATTTTAGTAAGTCACCCGATTAGCTCCAATCATCATCCTACATCTTCAATATCATCTCCGTGTGATCAAAGTTTGATTTTGACGTAGTTATAATTATTTTCTCAACTTGGGTACGCTATTGAGTTACTATTTAATTAATTCACTTAAGTTGTCTAATGTTGGGAAATAATAAGAGGACAACTTAATGTAATAACTTGTTGGAAATGTGTTAAGCTATATTTTAAGTTGGATGACTAGGCTCGGGGATATTTTATCTTAAAAATTAATATTATTTTTCTAAAAAGTCTTTGTGAGGGAAAAAGAGAATTATTATATTTCAAAATTGAATATTTCCCTCAAGAAAAGCTATATAAGGAGGTGTTGGGCTCATTTGAGAGAAACTTCTAAATGATATTGATATGTTGCTAGAATGAACTTGAGTTCTTCCAAATATTTTGAGGATTAAAACCCTCTCAAGGTTTTTAATTTTGAGGATGAAAACCCCCTAGCTAGTTGGTGTTATTTCATCTAGGAATCACCATTGCTATAGATTGAAGCTCTAGTAGGGTTTATAATTATGAATGTTTTTGATGTTTTCTAATTTGTAGATTGTTGAAAGGTTTGTGAATAGTTTTTTTGTGAGGAGAGTGAAGGGAATTTTCTAGTTGTACCTTTCTTAATGTAGACCATACACGTTCATGCTAGACATACTTCCCTATTTAGGTCGTACAAGTGATGGTTTCTCAAAACTGAGAAATTTCATTTATTTTTTCCTATATTTCATTGATAATAAAAAATATTTTGCCGTGAATCCAAATTGAAAGAAGTTTCAAGGAATTCGTGATAGGTTACAGACAGTTCACACCATGTATGGGAAGGGTGTGTGAGACTTAGGTTGGAGCGCTACCCTTTAGGGTGTTTTGTTAATTGGTTTGAGGGCTCTTAACATTTTGGAGAGTTTTCCAACCCATTTGGGGTGGAAACATGTGATTTTGTTGAAGTTTTGGAGGTCTTGACTTTGCTGCCCATGTTACACCAATAATAATAAATTCATGATTTAGAGGTTTATAGAGTTTGGGAAGGTGAAACTCGATCACTTACAAAGTGTTTTTAGTGATTTTGGTGTGATTTGTGGGAATTGGAGGGTACTCTAGTTGGTGTTTTAGTTTGGTATGCTAATATATTTATTTGCAGTGTTAAGTGTTTCTAGAAATTGTACAGTTATGTATTGCTAGTTTTCCAACGAGAAAACAAGTTTGTCAAACCTAGTTAGACCTTGTTTAGTAGAAAAAAGGGTAAAACCATACTTGCATTAGCAGTGCACTTCATTCATGCAAGATATCTTGTTGTTTCTTCATAGCTGGGTATGTTGGGTGCTCATTATTTGGCACTATTTGGGGTATTACAACCATTCTTATTTATATGAGTACTTGTCATCAACAACTAATCCTCTTATTTTTATGTACACAATCCATATGTGCTAACTTTTGAATGCTTCAGATGGTTATACCACCAAAATCTATTATTTCTATGCATTTAGTTTGTAAGCATTGGATGGTAGTACCGTCAGTGGATTTAATTTATTATTGTTGATGTACTTACCCCATTGAACAAGTGGATTAATTGTATAAGATTGCCCACTGAATAAGTGGATGTGCCCTTGTAATTCCCACTAAATGTGGATGGTTATTTCTTTTAGTATTGTATATAGACTTCAATGATAAGTGGTATTGTCTGGCTTGTCGCTTAACGCTTTCCTTTCAGTTGTTCCTTCTCAGTCAATTATATAGTCTAAAACACCGTATGCTCTCACCTTGCCCAACACAAAAATTAGGCAATCATAAAGTGGAATGGATTTTACATTGTAATTTTACTCTTTTAGTTGATGTATTTTTTTTTTTAAATATCTAGGGTGGCTATTACAGTGGTATCATAGTTGGTGATCTTGCCAACCTGTTGGGAAGCTAACCCTTCTTGTAGATTCATCAATGCATAACATTGTTTCAACAATTGCATGATTGTGATCAAAATTTGCATGTTAGTGGTTGTCATCAGTTTTAATAGAACTGTTTACAAGGTTTAATCAATTTTTAGTGGTGTCTTAGCCAAGCTTTGATTCCACTTTCCTATGAATCGTGGATTTAGAATGGGGAGAGAAGATTTATAGTGTAGGAAATATATTTGACCACATGTCTCTATCAAAGGATGGATTAATATTTATTTTGGATACTTTGGAGGATTTGTTTCTTGATGATAGATTAGCTAGATTGTATGGAGATGAAACTTGTTGGGGCTCTAATTGTGAATTCGTTGGTTAAGCCTGAGCTTAGGAGAGCCCAATATGAAGAAGAAAGAGTTGTAGTTGTTTCTTGGATGAATGAATTCACTATAATTACAGCTCCTGAAGTTCTATATGATGGCATAATGAACAAAGTATTTTAATTGGTTGTATAAATTTCCAAAGCTTGGGTGATACTAGACATCCTTTTTCCAAGAGAGTAAGAATTCTAAATTTTTTTTCTAAGATTAGAGCTTGTGTCATGATTCTTGATCTTGATCGTGATGATCGAATACTCCAAATGTTCAAATATTTCTTTTTTTATTATAAAAAAAATCACGTTGATAAAATTATAACAACCATGAAAAATATTATGTCTTTGATGGTCAATGAGAGTGATAGTATTCCCCATCCACTCCTATCAATTTTATTGTCTAGAGAGAGGAAGGATGACCAAAGTTACTTATTAGTTGCAAATGTGTTAGCTGAAATGGTTGTTAGTCAATGTGAAGAAAAGTTAAAACTATATTTGATAGTGGAGCATGAGGAAGAGGATGAGAAGTTCACAACAAAAATGAAGTCGAGCCTAAGTGCAGACTGAATGAACATTCAAAACTATCTTGTTTATTAGAAAATATCACATCTCTAGAGGCATATGGCGTGAAGTCTCAAAATGAATGTATTGAAGGTGTTATTGCTATTAATGATGAAGTGGAGCTAGCTAAAAAAATCATAACAACTAGTGATGAGCCCATACATCATCCTAGTGATGAAAATTCACAAGTTGAGTGGGATTTTACCATGAAAAAAGTGTTGAAGGTTGATTCCCGATAAAAATCCAAAATAAAAGGCTTGTGGAAAGGGGTTCACTCGAACCTTGGTTCGAGCGAACCCCTAGGAGTTCAAGCGAACCCCCTTTTCCCCCCTTTCTCCCCCTTAGGCACCAAAAACATCTAGAATTTTGCACTTTGAAGCTCAGGTTGAGGATGAAAATGGAAGAGACTTCATAGATCCAACTGGATGATGGTAGTCCTCGGAACGAGCTATCCAACAAATATAATTTTAATATGTTTTGGTTTTATTATGTATTTGTTTTTTTAGTTTTATTAAACATAGGTTTTTCACCTAAAATCAAGCTCTTTGTTTTGCACATGTGGAAAAATAGCAAATTATCAATTTTTTTTTTGAAAAATATGAGTGCACTAGATATTGAAATCCTTATCCGACAAAAAGAAAAAAATTGAATTTTGATTCATACAAAAAAAGTTACGTTGTATATGATCCGCCTATGTCTGAATTGTAATTGGTTTGACTTCGAAACTTGATTAAGGAAAAAATATTTAATAAAACACTATGAGACCAATTGGAAGCACTAGATATCGTAGTTACAAATCTAAATTCGAAAAAAATAAAATTTATCCTTCATGGAAAAGAGTTATGTTGTATATGGTGAGCATCACTCCTTAAAAATGTTGTTTACTGAAAAAACTAGTTTTTGAAGGAGATGGAAAAAGAAG
Organism: Sequoiadendron giganteum; assembly: GCA_007115665.2. Taxonomy (NCBI): domain Eukaryota; kingdom Viridiplantae; phylum Streptophyta; class Pinopsida; order Cupressales; family Cupressaceae; genus Sequoiadendron; species Sequoiadendron giganteum. The sequence goes on along the minus strand of CM021110.1, from coordinate 88,206,446 downwards.
TGCAATTTGATTCCAATTTTTTTTGAAAAAAATATATTTAGAATCTATAGACAAAATGTTACAAATCACTAGTTTGCATCATCTTCAAATTCCTCATGGTTTAGTCGATATAGGTTCTCAAAAGTGAAGATTTAGTTAGAAAAAAATATTTCAGTGTCCAGTTTGACCAAAAATTGTAAACCAGTATTGTGGGATCACCCACTTGTTTTGAGATCTTCGATAAGTTAATATGGTGGAGATATGCATTTGAAAGTCCAAGACCAATCAAAGTTATTGTTTTGATCCTCTATAGTCCATTATGTGATTTCGTTACCATCAATTGACCTTGATGCAACTTCACTCACCACATCCCATACATCATTTTCAATAAGGATCAACTATATCTTGACTTGCCATGTGTGAAAGTCTTTACCTTCAAATTTTTCAATCAATGTGCTATTTTTCTCCATAAAATAAAATGTCTAACCCCTCCTTAATCAAAAGAAAATAAAAAATATCGAACTCCACTGATAATGCATCTTGAAATTTTTGTGTATATCAAAAACCTAAATTGACTCTACAAAAGTGATAAAACTAAAAAAAGAACCTATATGAACTAAAAACACATTGCAACACCTCACCATGCACTAAATATAATCGAACAAGTCAATACTAGTCACAACATCTAAACAGTAAACATATTGACCAATTGTGTGACTAACTTTCCATTCAAAGGCTGCATTACTTACATCTTCTATGTGGACCAATGACATGATCCTATTGAAAGATGATCGGAAGCAAAGCTTCATAAACCACTCTATTACATGCAATGCTTCTTTAAAAGAAAGGATGGTATTTGATAGTGGAATCTATATAACGTTGTCTCCCACTAACGTTTAATTTTTAGAATACTACGCTACAAATTTTGAATGCACCACCAGTTATATTATGATTTGCATGCTTGCAAACAAGGAGTCAAATCAATATCCCCCTTGATGATCAAAATTCTTCCAAGCCCAAATCCTAATGTTGGAACCTTCAAAGTAGTCTACAAAAATAAATCCAAAACTAGACCATGAATTTCTATTTGAACACGTCATAGGCATCCAAACTTGAAGATGAATTTGGCATCTTTTCCAAAGGTCATTATATACTTTCCACCTCCCACTATTCGATGCTAGATTTGTATCACTTTGTCGATAAACAGTTTTGTCACTACGAAGATTAACTGACTTATTCAATGGGCAGTGATAAATTGCACCAACAAATGCAGAAACTGTTATGAGATTAATGATTCTCCTTTATGTTTGAGAGGGGCAGCTCCCTTGTATGATGAAAATCAAATTTTAAAGAGATATGCTTTTGAAGGCGAGAAAGGCGAGAATGCAAACGAACAAAACAAATTTTAAAAAAGATAACTGAATGACAATTCACATATGATTAATTCAGATATCCAAATACACATGAAAGATAAATCACAAATTTAGCTTCAAAACAATAATTAGCTCAAAGACAAACATTGTTTCAATACCGATCTTCCAACATTGAACGAATTTAATTCGTAAACTAATATAGAAGGGCTAAAAGTTTGAAAATAATTATGACAGAGAAAAATAATTTTATAATCAACATAAGCAACACATAGACTCTCCAAGTTGATTCTTTGTTTTAGAACATTTCAAAACATAACAACTCACAGGCTTTCCTCACCCGTATTTGAATCCCCCTTTTTTAACAAACAAAATTCTCTTTTATCTTTTGTTTTCCCACCTACCTGTAACCGCTTCTTGAAATTAATTCTTTAAAAGGAAAACGAATCTCTTTGAAAAATAGTCCTCTATATATCTCATTCCAACTAAGCATCTCAATCATATTTTCTCTATTGGAAGAAATTTTAAATGGCCTTCAATGAAATGAGAAGCTCTAGAATATATCCCGTGTCGAAATATCTCTAAGAATTTTCTTCTATCTCATCCAACCTATAGAGTTAGTTTTCCATAATGACAACACTTATATTTTCTCGAAGATCAAATAAGAACTTCAAGCCACCTGGTGGGCATTCAACCATTCAAAAAGTATCATGTATAATGGCTTTAAAGCACATCATGACTTTCACTTGATCCTATATTAATCAGAGGTTAACCTTCTGCATCCAAGTCAGTTTTTGCCCACGACCATCGTTCTAAAGGTTTCAGGAAAATTTATTGATAGCAATTTATTGGAGGAAAATTTATCATCAGTAATTCATCGGTCATAAAAAATGGTAAATACTGATGGTGAATTTTCCTTTGATGAATTACTGACGATGAATTTACCCGATGCCCACTCTAAAATATCAATTTTCTTAATGCCAATCGATCCATGAATTAACTTCTTGATTTGTTATTGTCACTCTGGTTTTGAGTGTCATGTTGTAAAGAAACATGAGTGTTAGTGGTTGAGGACATTGCAGGGAGAGAAGGAATTTCGTGTTTGAATACCTCCCTCCATATTTTGGGCCTGAAAATTCAATGTTTGTATGCTCGCTTGAAAACTGTGTTTGTGCTTGAATTTGGACTAAAATAGAATTTGATTGTGCTTGATCAAGATCCATTGTTCCTATTGACTATTATTGAGCATTGTCAACACCATTAGATTGGAGCCCAATTGTTGCTTGTGTCAGACCTCTTATTGGAACACCTTGTGTAGAGTTTAGTTGATTTGTTATTCCTAAACGTTGGGAAGAATTCTTAAGACAAATTAGTGCATTTGTGTAGCACAAATTGCCAATGATAATAACTTTTATATTCGGGCTTGCAACCGCATCAAGAGTCGTTCCCTGCTCTACGTAAATTCTTTCATTTATCTAAAGAAAGTGCTAATTCCATTTCAGGACCACGGGGCTTTGTTTCAATAAGAAGAGCCCATTCAACATCACGAAAGACATCATAAGGATCCACACCTATGCTAACCTCTCTTAGCAAAGAATACAAAGAGTCTTTGAGCTCCATTGCAACACCTTCAAGAGATGAGAATGACTTCTCTGATCCTAATATTTTCAAATCAACTGGTTGATCTTGTCTACAAATTTCACCGGAGGAAACTTGTAACTCCCATCGCAGAAAACTATATCCGCCTTTCTATATAACTCTCTCCCCTCTTTTACAAATGAAAAATCCATTTATTTATTTTTCCGGAAAATTCACTGTCATGGAAAATTCACTGCCACTGAAAATTCATCACCAAGTAAAATATCTATTAAAAAATATTAATGCGGTTAATGACGGTGAATTTTTCGGATGAATTTTTCTTGACGGTGAATTTTCCTCTCGTGAATTGCTGGTGATGAATTTTCCTAGAGCCATTTTTCCCTTGTTGATTATATAACACAAAATAATGTTGATCCTCAATGATGATTGATATTCTTTTAAGATCGGTAGAACTATTATCATCTTCTAGTGGTGAGAACATACCAAGGAAAGTTATTGTCTCCACTCTATAATGTAATTGTTGCAATATTGGACAATCTAGCACCATTTTTATGTATCTAAAGGGATGATATACTCTAATCATGATGCCTAAAAATCATAAAAAGTTTATTCACACTGATAGTCTTCCTTAGAATTTCTTCATAGTAATTGATATAAAACTTGTGAATATGAATTCCAGTTTAAAAATCAAGAAATGATTTAACATAATCCCATTTAGTGTAATCACATCTCCCATTTTTGCGTTCTCGAAGCCCCATAAATTCTTCTCAACTCAAAGGCCTTATAGATGGAGTGAAAAAAGCACGTCTAATGCTTTCCATTCTAATGAACCCATAAGGAATAGACACACTTAGATACATTGTCAATATGTATAAGAGAATGGCATCTATTTTTGAGACAAATCATCTGGAGTAGTTAGTTGATTTGATGAATCGTATGATATATTTTGATCCTTTGAATTTTTATGAATTGAAAACTCTTCATATCTAATTGTCTTGCCCACCCATCTTGTTGTGGTAATAAAACCATCCCCTGATAGCCAAGATTTACATGTCCCTTAGGAAATTGAATCTAAGTTTGTTGTAATGCCAACATGTGAGACATATTACTCATCAAGAATCCCTCTTCAAGTTCTCTCACTTCATTATGTCAATATTGATATGCATATTTTACCAGCTTATTCACCTAAGGCTTATCAACTTCAAAAAGACTATTCCAAGCAATCACTCACCCATCTGCCAAAATAATAGCCACTAGTGCATATATAACATTGAAGATAACACCGATATTGTTTTGGTTAAATGGGTTATACATACATTGCTTATTATTAAGCGTACACATCCTTGGACGCTCCATTGTTCCTTCCCACGACCAATATTGTCATATTTGTTGCTATAGCCTGAATGATACTATGAAGGGGTCAAGATTGGCCAAGCTAGGGGTACAAGCTCTAGAACTGTCTGCTCGCATCTAGACTCAAGATGTTTCCATCAATTATGCTAATATATTGTTGTTGATAGTGCAATATGAACTTTTTCCCTTTATTATTGTTGACTTTATCATTACAGGAATCACTATTTATTTCAACTTTATCCAATGGGAGTATTACTTTCCCATTTTTCTCTTGTAACTAAACAAGTCCTTAAAGATCATATTTGGGCACAAAAAGTATTTGAATCCGCATGTCACATGTCTTTAGAGCTAATAGATCATTATAATTTCTTTGTTCTCAAACCGACTGCTCTTGTCCTCTTTCTCTGAAATAAGTTTCATAGAATATAGTTAATCCTTACTCCCAAAGTGCCAAACTTTTGTATGTTGAACAAGATCACCATAAATATGAATGATGTGATGACCACTTCATCTATAAAATAAAATAAAATAAGTAACAATAAGGTTTTCAATGTGAGACTTATCTCTACGAGATCCTTGATTTATAATTCTCTATCTTAGATCTTCGAGTAATAATATTTCATTTTTCAAGAGTGATAATATAAAAAGTTGTAAAATTTTCAAAACCAAAAAAGAAGCTGTAAGATTTTTGAAACCGAAAATCAGATAAAAATCTCATAAAATATCAAGTTTCTAAATGCCAAGTAGTCCGAAGTCACGCATGTGCTTCGAAAATACTTTTTCTATCCTTTTAAATGTTATAACTGACTATCTATTATCTTCATCCAATTTAATATTTTATTTCCTTTTAATATTTTCTCACATTTTTAATTTATAATTAAAAACTCAACATTAATAATGACTATATTTATATTTAACTATAATTTTTTTTTAACTCGATGATTTAATTAAATAAATTAATTATCCAAGAACAACATATATATCTATTTATCAACATGATTTATACAATAATTTATTTAATTCATCACTAAACAAACAACATTATTAAACCAATTTAATTCAACAACTCAAAACAAAATTTATTAAGCATTAGACATAAATATCATGAAAGAGTGAATCATAGAGGGGCACTACATCCTCCCCCCCTAAGATTCGACTTACTCCTGGAAGTCGCAAGGTTAGACTGAAACACACACATTAATTCTAGAATTTTTTAACTAATACCCACATTCACTTTCCTTTAACATAAATACAAACAACATCAAATAATCAAGCAAACCAAATGTCAAACAATTACTTAAACCTTAATCAAAATCGAGAAGTAGGACCAATTGACCACAAACAACATCAAGACTAACGAGGTGGCCGACAGGATACTCATCCTCTTTGAGGATGATGGCAAGGGTAGGGGACCATACGTTATCTCCATTCAACATTTTTCATTGAGTTTAAGGCATGCTCAGACTTGCCAATTTAGGTGGAGTCGATGTCTGGTACCTACAACCTGCAGTAAACAACACGATCGAACATATAAATAATCGTACAGTCAGACACACCATGAAAGGAAATCACAATGTAACAGGGTACTCACAAATGAGTAATGCGACACTGTCCCTTTCACCAAGACACCACAAACAAATAACCACATCAACATGTATAACAAACAGTTACATCATAAACAACATAAAAAAATCACCAATTAAACACATAGAAATCATGGTCAGATAAATACATCATGCTCATAACTAAATTAATCCACATAAACCCATAAGTCTATAAAACTCTCATAGCATATGCATAAACTCAAGCAACAACAAGAACGCCAAAGTGTTACCCAGTATCATCAAAACAGTAAATCTAACATCAACATGGTGTCATAATCATCATCTAACTTAGTAACACCATTCAAGATATTACATCCAAAATGATCAAGCATACACTCCACACCATCTCAAGCATTCAACAAAAACTACAAGAGAAAAAATATCACATAGCATCATGTAACAACTGCTCATGTCGAAAGACATGCACAAATATGAATTCACACACAAATTCACATCATCGGGAATCACATCACAAGACTACACAAATTTCCATAATGCATCCCCGATAGAAAGAATGTCGGTGTATTGCATACTATATCGAGGGTTCTGTCCTTTCCACCAGTCTTCTACATCATTGGACAAACACTGGACCAAAGGATAAGTCTCCTATTATTAGGCGAGGATGACAAAAAAGGGAACAACATAAACTCAAGAGTCTAAGCAACTTGGACAATATAATGGGCTCATATGTATCCAGAGTACCCAGTGTATAAACCTAGGCTCTGATACCAGGTGTAGCGCCCCGCCATGAAACCCCAAAGGACAACACATCAAAACTACAATAATGACAACAATTTTTATTTTTTTTTAAAGTGAAATCACATGAAATGTAAACCATATCTAAACACAACATACAAGTTAAGCTATGTCCTCCAAGGTTCCATGACAACATTACTAGCAACTCTAATACTAAGATCTACCATGCCTCATGAATTAACTAACATTAAAAGTTCATTTTAAATCCATTGCATTAAATGAATAATCAACATACATTTTGTATATAACATCAGATAAATAGTCATCAAGGATCATATATAGAGAACCAATAAGTACAACATGAATACGAGTATATCGGGCACCATACAACTTGCCCGTGAGTCGACTACCAACATAGCCAATTCATTGAATGTCAACACAAATAGATTTGCAACTATTTATATTTACACTCATCAATCATAAGGATGCAGAACAACGACTAGGGAGAAGAAGAATAGGCACACTTCAATGAGGGAGGAATGCCTTTAGAACTTTCAAGCAAATGCAAAATATAACCCACAACCATCGATATGGTTTGATGAACAAAACTATCTCATGCATAAGAAATAGAAAAAAGAGAAGCTTCCAAGCATGGGCAGAAATCAAAACAATTTCCAAGCAACACTAAACAAACAAGCATCCATTTTTGACAAATCGAAGAGAGAGAGAGAATTTGATTGCCTCAAGCGGAGAAATAAAACGAAAACAAAAAAACACAAGGCCAACCTGGATTGCAATGCTACTAAGACGGAGACCGGTGTCGAGATCAACTTCTACGTCCACAACAATCCACCTCTCCCAATCCTTCATCAATTCTTCTATAATTTTCCCAATTCAACATTTTTGAAACCAAAACCGCAGAATGCAACTATTCAATGGATAACTTTTTTTTTGCAGACCTAGTTCTCTGTTCGAAAAAAAATAAAAATAATAATCCCTAATCTCTCAAACAAAACAATTATTATTATTATTCCCAAAAAAGAAGTTTTAAGATTTTCGAAACCAAAAATCAGATAAAAATCTCATAAAATATCAAGTTTCTAAATGACAACCAGTTCGAAGTCACGCATGTGCTTCAAAAATACTTTTTCTATCTTTTTAATTGTTTTAGCTGACTATCAATTATCTTCATCCAATTTAATATTTTATTTCTTTTTAATATTTTCTCACATTTTAATTTATAATTAAAAACTCAACATTAATAATGAATATATTAATATTTAATTATAAAAATACTTTTTAACTCAATGATTTAATTTAATAAATTAATTATCCAAGAACAACATATATATCTATTTATCAACATGATTTATGTAATAATTTATTTAATTCATCACTAAACAAACAACATTATTAAACCAATTTAATTCAACAACTTAAAACAAAATTTAACAAACATCAGACATAAATATCATGAAAGGGTAAATCATGGAGGGGCACTACATATGAATCTTGATGGAAATATGATAAATGAATGTTTGATTTAGTTTAATGTTTTATAATGATTCTGAAAATGAAATATATGATGCATATGAATGTATTGTTATCGACTAACTACTATTATGGTGTACTAAGTTGAATGTAGGAATAGGTTCAAACTTTTGGAAAAGAGGGGGAGTATCACTCAGGAGAAAAACTTGGTATGGCAACCTTTATTGAGCCTAATTGAGCATGCACACACTCACACCCTTGTTGGTCTAAGTTGAGTCAAGTACGTTTGAGTAAAAGGTAAGTGATATTCAGTTTTTCTTATGAATGTTTATATTGGCTTACAATCTTGTTTTATGAATGTTGTGATTAAGGAATGTGATCAAGTCTTTATGTTGAGTAAAAGTCCTTTGTGTGTTTATATTTATATCAATGTATATATATATATATGTATGTGTCTACAATAAATTCATACATATGAATTAATACATGCATGTGTATACGTAGGTAGATTTATCTATGCATGCTCATGGATGGATTATCCATATGCATGAGAATATCGATTGGATGGAGGTGACATATGTATATATCACAAAACTAATCAATTTTTTTAATGTGTAAAGAATATAGTGTAGAACAACCTATATATGTATATGTATATGTGTATGTATATATAATTTTGATAAGAAAATCATAAGTTATAGAAAAATGGAGACACGTATTCAAGGAATATAGAATAAATAGTAAAATAAATATGTTAATGCATTTCAACAATTAAAAAATTATATAGTTAGAAAGCTAAGAAAATGTGTGAAATTTTGGTGGTATTTCTATTAAATATTATTATACAATGTGTAAACTTGATGATGTGCAAGTTGAGAAACTATATATATATTACCCATATGCATGAGAATATTGATTAGAAGGAGGTGACATATATATGTCATTCAATGAAAATGAGAGTATATGTGTACATAAAGATATTAAAACAATGTTATGTGTATACATACTATATATATTAATATATATGTATATAATAATGTATATAGATATAGATTAATATACTTATATATTTGTGTATATATATGATATTTCAATATATGTTTATATATTTATTAATTGGCAATTAATGCATTTGATAAACTTGAGAAAACAAATATATATTAATATATATAATAATATATATTAAAGATATGTTATATATATGATGATAAGTGTTTGAAATATATTAAAAGCACATTGTAATAGTGTCGAAGTTGATATGAATAAAGCACTTTGAATAATGCTTAAGTGCATATAGCATTGCCTCATATATAAATGCATTGCTAAGCTTATAATTTGTGCATGAAACAAACTTGGACTAAGTCAAATACTCGCACATGATAAAAGCCATTAAGTTTATATGTTGGCAAAGAGAATGAATACAGGTTTGAATGGGTAGAATAATTCATTGACTGTGCTATTCTTGGGGGCGCTAAAACATGCAAATGTGGCACTAAATGTGTAACATGTGGAAGAAAATAAGAAGTCTTAAACCTTTGGATATGCATAAACCCAGTCAATATAAGTTGACAACAATGTAAGAGGGTAGTTGACTTGCAAACCAAGTAGGAAACTTGTTGAAAGGCATTGTTGTCATTTAAATCAGTAAAAAAGTCATGTTGTCTCTTGAAATAAGTCGACTCAGCTAGTGGAAATGTGAAGACTCTTATGTGTTGCAAATTTGTGAGTTAATTAGCTGAGTTGTATGAAAGTAGAAAGGTGGCAAGATTGTTAGCTTGTTTGTAGCTTTTGGTTGCTCAAATTTTAGTATATATAGAGGTAGATTTTGTTACACTCTTCATTCTAATTACTCTGTTGTTATTTTGTTGTATATTTTGTGCAAGTGAGTTGAGAGTTTGAGAGTAGTGAGTTGGTTTGTTATTTTTCATTAGTATTTGTTGAGAGATTTGGTAAGAGGCTAGAAGTGGGAATTGGGTTGATCTTAGAGGAAGTAGCAAGTGGGCTCAAGGAATTAAGCTAGGAAGGAAGGATTATCAGTTGGAGATTTTATACAGGCATGCTAATTTCTATTCCTTTGTTATTTATGTTGGAAAGACTATTTAATCATGTTTGCTATGTTTGGAAAGGAATGGTTTTAAAATGTGTTTTATGATGCTTGGTTATGCTTGCATGTTTCTTGATTAATTCGTGTATATGTGAAACCTTACAATTTAGTTTATATTTACGTAGATATTATCCTATGTTGGATTTTATATGAATGTGTTCTATTTACACTATACATAGTTTGTCAATACTATTTGTATGTAGAATGAGATAGAGTTGCCTTGAGTTACTTAAGTAAGCAATGCGATTTAAACATGGGTTATTAGTTTGGTTATTCTTGGGCTTAGAATAAATCCATGGGAAAGGGGGTAACCTAAATATAGGGTATGAATGGTCAAACCAAATCGAGCTAGGAAGGTGGTGGAAAAATGACTCTCACTCAAAGTACCGGGTGATGAATTATTTGGCCAAAGTAGTGTAAGTAGCCACTATTTATACTGTTAGTTCATTGTGATTAGTTATTGGCATACATGTAGGTTGTAGCCACAGTATGGTAGTTATAGATATGTAAGATACAACACCATGCTTAGAGAAGGCTAGGATTATGAGGTTACAAAACTAATCTCTTTTTCAAAGGGAAGGGCCATCTTACCAAGTTTGGTGGATGTGTGGGCTCGGGGGACCGCAGTAAGTCTGTGGTTGGTAGAAAAGTGCTTCAGTGATGCTTCTCTTCATGCAATTGGCATCCAAGATTTGCAGAAGGATATTTTGGACCATTTATATTTCTATTTCAGGTAAGCTTGTTGAAGCTATGAATGTAATCATGTATCCATCTCTATGGAAATTGTAAATGTGAAATGTTATCTTGAAATTATGCAATGTGAAATCGTTACTTGTATTAATAAAATGATTCTTTGATTATGCAACTGGAAAGTTTGGAATGCTTATTTCAAGTGTGCATTAGTTATTCAATTAGAAAGAAAAATTTATTGCTCGTAATGTTAGTAGCATAAACCGTTCACTTGTGGGTAAAACATAGTGAATTTACTGGGTAGAATAATGGGCATGTTACACCCATGAAGAGAAATATGTTGAAGTATGGCTAACATTGGCACATCAATCTTACTAACGCCTCTTGGTACACACAAAAATGGATTTTCAGCAACAAACAATGTAGTCTCATACACTTTACTCTTTGTCTTGGTTATATATAATCTATAGCTCACATGCCTTGTCTATGCTTCCACGTTATAAAGTAAATGTATTGAATCTAGAAATACCCCGCTACCTTCATTTTCCAGGCTAATTATTCAACTTGCATAGATTTGAGCCTCACCATAACTATCCACTTCCACATAGTTGCTTTAGAGGAGAACATAAAATGCTCAACCTATATTAAAAAATGATCTATAGGCACTAGGAAAACACATCTGCACAACCACCATAGATTTAGTTGGCATCTTGATAAGGGAATTATTTTTAAAAAAATCATGATTAAAATTGAGGGTAACACACTTCAAAGCTTGATTCCCTACCATTCTCCTTCTAAAAAACACTAACTTCATCAAATAGAAAAAATATATAATCAACATTGTTTGGAAGATATATATGTATATGTATACATATAACACATATATGGAACTTAATATGTATTAAAATTTAAATATGTACATATACACATTTCTATATGTATAAAATTGAATTTGAATACATGCACATGGTGTGAATGTGTGGTGATCTTGTACAATTTAAGGCTATTAAGATTTGACTAAATACAACATCTAAACTTCTCAAAATGTTTTATGCCTCCAAACGAGAGATATACTTGAGTATGGCAACCATCCTTGCATAAGAAATAAGTACTTGAGTCCAATACTCATATCTAACAAAGAAAGATATCTTACAATAATGAAGTCATATAATGACTTTTTAAAATAATTTTATTATAACTTTTTCACATATTTCAATTTTTTTTGTCATTGTTTTTCTTTAAGAGATTTTTTATAAAATTTATATTGTTCTAATTTTCCTTTATACATGCAAAAAAAACATGATTTTTTTTGTAGACCATTCTAATAGTCCCCACTTAGAATAATAAAACCACAAAAGAACAAAAAAACTAAGACTTGAGTAGCCAAGTTATCATATATCTTCCAATTAAAACATAGAGAATTTCTCTGATTAATCAATATGCCACAAAACACATCCATCAAGGTGGAATGAAGGTGATCAATTTGGAACAAAAATTTCTAATAAATTTTAAAGCTTACTCTACCAATTCCCAAGAAGTCAAAAACAAACCCATAGTGGCACCATACCAAAAGAAAGTTTTGTCAAGGTAGTTTTTCTTGTGGAAAACATTTGTCCTAGAGAATTATCTCTATTTAAATTCATAAAATTAAGGAACACGCCAAATTTTATTTCAAAGTCTTCAAGATTATGAATCTTAAGGAAGAAATCCACCAAGAAGCAACTCCCCCAACTCTCTAGTAGACTAGTTAAAAACTAGAATGATATATCCTGCTATCATTGACAATTCACACCCAATAGAGATTTGCTTTAGACACCTAGTGAAGGACCCAAGGTAAATTAATGTAGAGTGTTTGGTAACATCAAAATAATTCAAATTTTGGATAATATCAACTAAAATGGTTGAAAGCAAATGAGGAGCAATTAGCAATACAATAAATAATCAAAATCTTAAAAAAAAAAACAATGTTGTTGATAGTAAACCCCACAACTCCCATAAATTACTTGCAACCAAAACTCCTATCATAAATAGAGAAAAATAATATTTTTTATACAACTTGAGAATTATATTGATATTTAATATTATCACTTACAATAAATCCTTCTGAAAAAGGAAAAAAGAAAGAAACAGCCTAATTGAAGCCCTAGGTGAGGATATTATTAGATTATGGCAAGTGTCATCCTATGCGATGAGGAAAAAACACATAACCTAATAATAAATAAAACACTTCTTAAGTTTAGCTTAATTGTAATAAAATAAAAAGGGACCTAATAATTACCTATTTACTCTAATGCCCCCTTTAAGTACAACTTAGGGAGAAGCTAAAGACCCAATGATGAATGCAAGAATGGATGCATGAATGAGTCTTGACTATAAGGTCTGATGAAGTACCCATGTAGAAACAAATAAATCTCTCATAACTAGAGGAAAGTAGGAAACCTCATAGGAAAAAAATCTTCTCCAAAAGAAAAAGAAGAAACAAATATGTAACTGTGACAAAATATTGTTACAAGTATGAAGGTGTTGTCATTGATGTCAACAAGTTGGTGTTGTCATTGATGTCAACTATGTGTTGAGGAAGGTTGTTGAATGGTGAAGATGTCGAGGATATTGAGAAAATTGTGAATGAGAGCGAATCGGTTTGTTGCAGTTTGTGTGCATGTATAGTATTGAAGAAGTGTTGTGAGTACATGATTCTATCTTTGTATCGCAGTGTCTAGAGATGTGTTGGAATGAAGTAATGTGCTAAGATGATGTCTCTAGTACTTGGTTTCCAAGTGCTTTTGAGAAAATTTGATAAACAAAGAAAATAGTGTTGTGCAAGTGTTTAGAACGTGCTCTGGGATGTGCTCCACGTTTCCTCTATGTTGATTATATGCCTGTGGATTTGATATGTTGTTCAAGGTTATCAGTAGTTGCTACATCTAGAATTTGGGTTTTTGGATTGTTGTGCAGAGTGAGATGTGTTCACCAGTATGTGAACTAGTTTTTCAGTATTGTTTTATGTGGTCTAGGAGAAATGCATTTGCTCTGTATTTTGGTTTCAATTTGTGCAAATCAAGGAAGTTGCTCATGTTGCTTATATCTTTCAAAATTCAAGGTTTCACTTGATTTAGTGCAGTACAGAGTGTTTCATGCGTCAATATGTGTATAAGGTTAACTAGATGGTTTGGGTTGAAGTATTTCTATGATGCGAGTTTGAATGAAGTTTTTGTTGGATCTCAGGTGGTTTGTGGATTGTTCTAGATTGTGTAAAATATATTTGTGTGGTATGTGTGTCGTTTTGATCAAATGGGAATCATGTACTTAATAGTTTTATGGTGTTTAGCACGGGTATTGGCCGACTTGGTGGTAACACTAAATGTGAAGCTTGTGGAAGCATGTTGAGGTGTGTTAGGACATATTTGGGTCCTAATTAAGGATTTATATGGGTCACCTTCATTCCTATCCACCGCAAGAATGTTTGGGTTCCGACCTAATTTTAAATTTTAAATGTAAAGGATGTGTTGTTGACCTTGGAGAAAGCTTTTAAGGTTGATGATGATATAAATAAGAGTGGTGTTGTTGTAAGATGCAAGAGGGAGTCAAAATAGGCGCGAGTGATGAATGTGATACAAATAACATAAGTATAGATATGAATTTGAGCAGAGCAATGCGAACTTCAAAATGTTGGAGAAGTTGTGGTGGATTCCTAGTTTCATTGAGAAATTGTTCTCTGTGTAACATTTCTCTTCTATATTTTTTCTTTATGTGGCAGTGAGCCCTGGTTGTGAGCCTTTTTAGACAATGTGTCCTATTTTGGTAGTGAGCCCTTATACCAATTTTGTAATTACTTATATTGTGAGTTAATCCTCACTGTGGTTTTTACCTCATTGGAATTTTCAAATAAATCTACTTTTCTCTTATGTATGGTGTTGTTATTTCAATTTTTGTTATCTGCATTTCATGATTAATCACTTTAACATAATAAGGGTTTAATGAATGCTTGTAGATTTGCTTTTTGTTGAGAATTTTGATGTTTTAATTTGCTACAACTGATTCATCCCCCTCTTTCAATTGTCTTGTTCATTCAACAATTGGTGTCAAAGCAAGTTTCCTTAGAGAAGAGCTTAACCACTTAAGGTAGATCCAAGATGGCAAACAAGCTAGATTGCCCTAGATTTGATGGCATAAACTATGGATTATGGAAGACAAAGATGGAAAGATATCTGGCATCTCATGGATTTGAGATTCAAAAGGAAATAAAGACTCAAGATGTTGCACCTTTGAATGGTTCAAGCACAAGTAATGAGGTCAAGGTACATGAGGTAAATGCTAAAGAAAGATTTATTCTTGTGGATAGTCTTTCAAATTTTGAAATTGGTAAAAGCTATGAATTTTCAGATTGTTGAAGAAGTTTGGGACAAGATAGAGAGCATTTATGAAGGAGACGACAAGGTTAAACAAGTGAAGTTGTAGAATTTGAAGGCACGATTTGAAACCATGTGAATGTCTAAAGAAACAATTACAACCTACATGCAAAGAGTGGATGATATGGTAAGTGCTATCAGAGGTCTTGGTGCACAAGTCAAAGAACTTAGGGTGGTAAATAAAGTTCTCAGATCTATTCCTAATTCTTAATGTGAAAAGGTATCTTCTATTGAGGAGGTTGCAAATTTTAATACTTATTCTAGAGATCAATTTCTTGGTACACTAACTTCATTTGAAATGAGAAAACTTGGTTTGAAAAATGGTACAAAAGTGGAGACTGTTTTCAAGGTTGGAAAATAAAAAAAGGTTGAAGATTTAGATGGAGAAAATCTTGATGATGTGGAAGCTAACTTTGTAAGAAAGATGAAAAAAGGCACCAGTAAGTACAAAGGTAAACTAAATTTCAAATGTTTTAGTTGTGGAAATATAGGTCATTATGCTTCAAGATGTCCAAATAGAGTTGTGAATAATAAAAGTAATGAGAACAAAATAAAGATGATTAAAAGAAGTTACTATGCTAGAGAAGATGTTGGTATTTTTGATGATGAATTTGATTATGGAGAAGATGATGAAAATGAATTGTTGTTCTTGGATTTAAAAAATGAATCTACTTCTGCTAACTCTGAAAGTTATGTGAAGGAAAGTATTCCAAAGAAGAAGGATAAGGTAGAAGGTACTTTGGTTCTACTTTTCATGTTAAACAAGATAAAAACTACTGGGTTGTTGATAGTGGCTGCTCTAATCACATGATCAGAGACAAAAGTAAGTTTGTCAAACTTGAAAAGTATGATAGAGGATTAGTTAAATATGGAGATCATTCAAGAGCTAAGATTTGTGGAATAGGTTCAATTAGTTTTGATGGCAAGCATAATACTGAAGATGTTTACTATGTTAAGTTATTAAGGAATAATATTTTGAGTGTTGGACAAATGTGTAGCAAATGATATAATCTTGTGTTTAAGGATGAAATATGTGAGATTAGAAAAGGGTTCAGAACTATTATTGTTGCTGGTAAAAGGAAAAATGGAAACATCTATTAGCTCAAGAGTGCTAATGGTCATTGTTTTATGTCTCAGATTAATGACAACTGATTATGGCACCAGAGAATATGTCACACGAGCTTTGATAATTTAGTCAAAATCAATTTTTTGAATAAATCAGATACTGAAAGGGGGGTGAATCAATATCCACACAGACTCATTGAACAAAAACTTAAAAATTTATTGCACCATAGAGCAGAGTAAAGAAATAGTTTAACATTAAGTTCCATAACATATTAACACTATATTTTATGTGGAAAACCCAATAAAGGAAAAACCACGGTGAGGATTAACTCATAGTATATAAAGTTATATCAAAACTGTTAATAAGAGGCTCGTTTCCATAAACAAAATCTCACTGCTTACAAGGACTTACTGTCCAAAAAGGAGGCTCACTACCTATAGAAAAAGTAAACATAAATTGGCTAACCGCCAAGAGTTGAATTGAGAAAGATACACCACAAGTGCAGATTTAGTTCCTTTGATGCTCAAAATATTTGTTGATCTTCATCCACTATTCGCACTTTGCTCATACATACTTCTTCTTCTCCTCATATTCACACTACTTATCCTTTATTGCTTTGTCCCACTTCCACACTTTTCATTCTCTAGCTATCTTGTGTAAATACCCAATGTAACCATATGCATTGGTTAGGTCGGCCTAATAGATACAAAACATATTTCCAAGATGATAACTTGTCGGTCTTCATATCAAAAGTAATTATTTTGTGTTATGTAATAGCATGTCAGCCAAGATTAATGAATCGATGCCAAACCCGATCATGTATACGCACTTCCAACTATTATGAACCTTTTCCAAAAAACCTTAGACCATACAGATTACCAAAGGAGATATCCAGACCAACATACCAGAAATACCATATGAGATAAGCATGATCTTCACACCGATATCCAGTACCGGACCAACATGGTGACATCAATGACAATATTGAAAAACTTCCAACAATCTCCCCCTTTGTCATTGATGGCAACATGTGCAAAAAGCCTGATTCAAAACATTCCCCAAAACTTCAGACCTCCAAATCTCTCCCCCTTTGACATCAATGACAAAGGGTGCCAAAAAAAGAAGATTAAAACATGGTGACATCCAACATTTGAATATTTTTATTCAAAATTTCAAAACTTTCAAGTATCCAATTTCTCAAACTAGAAAGACGGTTTTCACTTGGAACACCATTTTGTACCTTTCCTTGATCACAGGAAGCAATTCCTTCCATTCCAATACTGTTGAATACATTCTTGCACATACACTATTCAATACAACCAATTGTGTGAAGGAGGATAACCAATCTGCGGATAAACATTGTTTCTCACAGTCTTCTGCATCAATGAATATTCTAGAAAGATGATCTAACTGAACCTCAACAATCTCCTTAAGAAGCCAGAAGGTCTTCACTGCGTCATCCCTTTTCCTCTGAACAATGATCATTTCAGCTTGAAGCTCACCAATTCTCAATCTTTGCTTTCCATCTTTGTCCTCAAAAAGTATCAAATTTCTTCCCAATGTTATTTACTTCAGCTTCTATTGCTTCAATTTTGCTTCAAAAGTTACCAATTGCAGCAGGCCATCGAAGACAATACTTATAGATGTCTATCATTTCTTTCATGCATCTTTTTGTCTCTACAATTAATTCAGATAGCATATTCTTTTCCTTTGAACACCTCTTTTCAACTAAAGCTTCCAATTTACATCCTCTCGGACCTTCAAGCAACATCCTTTCTTCAACTACTTCAACCAAATCTTTAGGTAAAAATTCAAAAACAACAGATACATCAATACCGTTGTGAAGTAGATAATCAACTAATGCATCATCAATTTTAAGTCTGTCAACAGGCGAAGCCGTACTCCATACATCACCAACTTTCTTCATCTTTCCTTGTATTATCATGGATCGGATGCCTTCCGGATCAAAAGATTCAGATTTAGCCAAAGATTCTTCTTCTTCTTTCTTTTCTTCAGAGACAAATTTTCTTTTCTTCGATTCCAGAGGAGAATTGCTAGTGACTACTTCCAATTCCTTTGTCCTAGAGGAAGAACCTTCCTCAAATCAAATTACTATGACCTCACCAGAGCTCATCACGTTCTGCAACAATATGAGAAATTTTTTGCACGCACTTGCTTTATCTTCCAAACTTTCCAAGTGCCTAAATATCTGTTTTGCAACGGGAATCAAGATTCCCACTCAACATCTTTCTTTCCTGGTAGAGATTTTACAAAATAAATCACCAAACATGTAAGCAAGGATCCGAAATGAAATGGATATCCTTCTCCCAATGTCATTTGTACATTCTCAATAAGATTTTCAAGAATTAGCTTACAAAGATCAAATTGCACATTCTCCTTTACCATTTTATGTGTTAGATAAACTGTGATGGCTGAAGTATAGCCTTCACAATTTCTGAAGAAGATTTTATAAGAAATTCCATATGCAACATACCTAACCAAGGCATCACCAATAGTGTTGATCAACAATGCTCGGCGGTCCTTGTCGACTCCCGTCATTTCCTCCACTTTCTTGTATTTTATTGTTTTTCATCTTGGAAGTTCTCTGACACTGCAGAGTCTGGTAATTGCTTCAATTGCTTCTTTCGAAATGAGATAGGGTTTGTCCAATATAATGCTGCCATCCTTGAGTTTCTGAGAAGGAATAGGATAAATTATTTTTCGACAAACCAAGGGAATTCTCCCCATGTATCCAAACCTAGGGTTTGTATGTTCAACAGATCGTTCGATTCCAACCCTAATTCCAATTTCTTTATTTTTTTATGATCTAACTCATCCATCTCAACTCCTTTCAAATTCATATGGGTATTCCTTTTAGATATTTCCATTTTAGTTTTCAAGATTTGACCAGAAAAATACTTTAGTTACCTTTCCTTTGCTGCTATGAGATGGGAAATTTCAGTCACCTATACCGAGCGCCCACAATGATTTCTTCGAAGGTCTTCAAATCACTTCAGAGATGCTTCAAGAAGGTTCCAAGAAATTCCACAACTTCTTTGAATGCATTTGATGACCAAAATGATTTGTGAGATTACCTTTATGTTTCATCATTTTTCCCTAATTTGCATTAATTACAAAAAGCTGACAAACTTCTCTTCCATTTACACTGAGAAACCCTAATTTACTCTCCAAACAAACAAGCTTACATCTTTTCTTTTGGTTTCTTTTGCAACACATCTGTCCTATTTTTCTTTACCGTATATCCATGCGCCAACATCTGACACACTGTATTTTTGGGGGTTTAATTAATTTTTTGATAAAGCTCCCCCTAAGACCAAGCTAGATCTAATTCCCGAAGGATTCATCCGCATCAGATGAGGGTACAAATGCATCAGTAGACTTTGATCCTTCTTTATTTTTCCATAATTTTCTCATTTCCTACTTAACCTCTTCCTTATCAATCTTTTCCACATCTTCCACCAGAGCAGATTGTTCCTATTTTCTATTTCTACATACTTTTGAGATATGTCTCGGTTCCTTGCAATAATAGGAAACTATATTTCTCTGATTTGTCTGATTTCCATTCATCCTTGTTATGTATTGATTTTCTTTGTGTCCAAACATATTATAGTTATAAAAATAACCATTGAATGACTAATTTCTATTGAACTTATTCATCATCACTCGACTAACTGAAGATTTGCATTCAGTAGCTTTATGTCCTATCTTTTTGCATGCATAACAATGTCCAGAGAAGGGACCAGAAAAATGATTCAACCTACTCCTACACTCAATTGCCTTATGACCAAACTTCTTACATGAAAAAAAAATACCATCGAATGATGAGTACCTTTGTGCATTTGGTTGTCTGACAAGTGGTTTCTTTCCAGAACTTCTTTTTCGCTTTCCTTTCTCTTGAGTCTTTTGATTATTTACTCTATTTAAATTTTGCATTTTTCCATCAGCTTCATTTCTTAAGCCACTTTTGTCTTACTATCAATTCATCAAGCTTGGTGGATCTTGTCTTGAAATCCTCTTCACAAATTTTTGCTTCCTCAAGTTATGTCTTTAGACTCATCACTTCTTGTTCAATCCTACGACATACATCAACTTTGCTTTGTATCACTATTTTCAAACATTCTTCAGCATTCTCCTTTTCATCTATCTTTGACTTCAGTTTGGTGTTCTCATCATTTGCTTTCTTCAACTCCTCACTTACTTCTTGTATCTTTCCTTGAATTTCTTTAACTGCTCTTTCAATTTTCTGACACACTCATTTGCTTCATCAATATTTTTCCTTCAGTTCTCTATTTTTAATTTCAACCTTGTTTAGGTCTTCAAGGGCAGTCCAGAGCTCTTCTTTATCCATTTGTTCAATCTGCAGGATCTTCCTCAAGCTGTTAAACTTCTCTAGAGGAACCAAAGCTCCGATACCAATTGTTGAATAAACTGGATACTAAGAGGGGGGGTGAATCAATATCCACACAAAATTATTGAACAAACACTTAAAAATTTATTGCATCATAGAGAAGAGTAAAGAAACAATTTAACATTAAGTTCCAGAACACATTAACACCATATTTTACGTGGAAAACCCAATAAGGGAAAATCCACGGTGAGGATTAACTCACAATATATAAAGTTATATCAAAACTAGTAATAAGAGGCTCAGATCCATAAACAAAAGCTCACTGCTTACAAGAATTTACTGTCCAAAAAGGAGGCTCACTGCCTTTAGAAAAAGTAAACATAAATTGGCTAACTGCCAAGAGTTGAACTAACAAAGATACACCATATGTGCAAATTCAGTTCCTTTGATGCTCAAAATATTTGTTGGTCTTCATCCACTATTTGCACTTCGCTCATACATACTTCTTCTTCTCCTTGCATTCACACTACTTATCCTTTATTGCTCTGTCGCGCTTCACAACTTTTCATTCTCTAGCTATCTTGTATAAATACCCAATGTAATTGTATGCATTGGTTATGTCGGCCTAATAGATGCAAAACGTATTTCCAAGATGCTAATTTGTCGGTCTTCATATCAAAAGTAATTCTCTTGTGTTATGCAATAGCATGTCGACCAAGATTGACGAATCAATGCCAAACCCGATCATGTATATGCGCTTCCAACCGTTATGAACCTTTTCCAAAAAACATCAGACCATACAGATTACCGAAGGAGAGATCCGAACCAACATACTAGAAATATCGGATCAAATATCAGATGAGATAAACATGATCTTCATACTGATACCCAGTACTAGACCAACATGGTGACATCAATGAAAATATTGACAAACTTCCAACACAATTCAGTTCATGCAGTGAGATCCCTACCAAGAATCACGAAGCCTATCAATGTTGTTTGCAAAGATTGTCAATTTGGAAAACAAATAAGTAGTTTCAAGAGAAAGGAACAATCTAATATTGGACTACTGGAATTAATGCATATAGATCTTTGTGGTCCTACAAGGGTGAGAAGTCTTCAAGGTGACAATAATTTTATGCTTTTGGTTGATGATTACTCTAGAATGGCATGGGTTACTTTTCTTAGAGAAAAATCAGATGCACTAGATAGACTTAAAGCATTTAAAACTACGGTTGAGAATGAAATGGATTTAAAAATCAAATGTTTGAGGTCTGACAGAGGTGGATAATTCACCTCCAATGAGCTCAACATGTTTTGTGAAGTTCATGGAATAAAGAGGCACTTGTTTACCCCTAGAACTCCTCAGCAAAATGGAATGGTTGAAAGGAAAAACTAGATTGTTCAAGAAGCTAACCTACCAAAAGTCTACTAGAGAGAAGAAATTTATACTGATGTTTACATACTTAATGGAGTTCAAGCCAAAGCTAACAACACAAAGACTCCCTATGAGTTATGGTATGGAAGGATTCCTACTGTCAAGTACTTTAGAGTATTTGGAAGCAAATGTTATATCAAAAAAGATGAAGAAAACTTAGGAAATTTTGATGCAAGGTCTAATGAAGGTATCTTCTTTCAATATTGTACTAAAATAAAATCTTATCGATGTTACAACAAAAGGATAAAAAATATTGTTGAAAGTGC
This sequence comes from Sequoiadendron giganteum, assembly GCA_007115665.2. Taxonomy (NCBI): domain Eukaryota; kingdom Viridiplantae; phylum Streptophyta; class Pinopsida; order Cupressales; family Cupressaceae; genus Sequoiadendron; species Sequoiadendron giganteum. Next base: position 88,184,012 of record CM021110.1, on the reverse strand, counting down.
AAATGTTAAGGTTGATGAAAATTTACATAATTCAATTGTTATAGATGGATATATGTCAAATGAACCTTCTTGTGGAGAAGAAAAAGAAGAAAAAGCTAAGGAAAAAGAAGTGCACAATGAAGAGGAAGAAGCTCCACAAAAGCCCCCTAAGACCCCCAAGTATGTACAAAAGAATCATTTTGAAGAACAAATCATTGGAGACAAGAGGAAAGGAGTATTGACAAGAAGTAGAGTTGTTGAAGCTAAGGTAAATTTTTGTTTACTCTCTAAATTTGAACCTAAAATAGTGAATGAGGCATGCAAAGATGAACATTGGATGAAGGCAATGGAATAACTTATGCAAATTGAGAAAAATCAGACTTGGGAATTGGTTCCTAGTCCGACAAACAAAAACATAATTGGAACTAAGTGGGTATTCAAAAACAAGCTGAATGAGAAACATTTGCTCTGGTGGCTAGGATGGAAGCTATTAGAATGTTTTTGGCATTTTCAAAATACAATGAATTTAAATTGTATCAGATGGATGTGAAGTCTGCCTTCCTAGCTGGTGAATTAGAAGAAGAGGTTTGCATGGAACAATTGAAAGGATTTTAGTTGACAAATCAATTAGATATGGTTTACAAATTGAGAAAAGCATTGTATGGATTAAAGCAAGCTCCTAGACCTTGGTATGCAAGATTGGATAAATATTTGATACAAAAAGGATTCAGTAAAGGCACCACATACAATAATCTTCAAAATTGAGGAAGATAAAATCTTGATAGTGGTTGTATATGTGGATGATATTATCTTTGGAGGCAATGAAGTTATGTGTAAGAAATTTGTAGAAGAGATGTAGAAAGAGTTTGAGATGTCAATGTTTGGGGAGATGAATTTCTTCCTTGGGCTACAAATCAATCAAACAGATAAAGGAAATTTCATTTCACAATTAAAGTATGTTAAAGAGATGTTGAAGAAGTTTGGAATGGAATACTCCAAACCGGTATGCACTATTATGGTGAATCGTTGCAAATTGAGCAAGGATGATGAATCACCTAAGGTTGATCAGAGCAACTATAGATCTATGATTGGTGGATTGTTATATCTATTTGCTACTAGACCAGATTGTTGAACATCTGAAATACTGAGAGGGGGTGAATCAATAGTCCATTAAACCATTCTAATAAAATCCATCTAAACATTATCACAATTTTGTCTGAATCAACAAGAGAGAACATAGAAACAAATCAATGCAACAACACACATGAACACCAAGATTTTTATGTGGATAACCCAAAACGGGAAAAACCCCAGTGAGGGTTAACTCACAATATATTATATCCGGATACAAGATATTACAGGGCTCACTATCCTTGAAAGGATCACAAATTGAATACAAAAGATGGCTAACCACCAAGATACAAAGATTGTGGCTCAGTGCCAAAAGTATGAACAGATAGAATACACCTTCAATGTGTAGGGTTCAGTTCCAATGAATTTCTGAATAAGTACTGCCTCTCACAACAACCACTCAACAATTTTGTTATGATCCCCAACTGATAAATAATTTAGGCTTGGATCTTCACATACCCCTTAATCCTCTTTGAACTTCACTACACCACAACTCCTCTCTTCCAACCACACTTTCTCTCTTCAAAGAATCTTATATATATATGCAAGTATATCTCACTCATCAATTAGGTCAACCTAATTAGATGAAAAAAAAATAATCAAAATATTCTTTTCGGCATCATATATGATTTAAAACATTTTATTCATGTAGTGCATTATATCAATTCGGCTAACATTCATAAAGTATAGCTAGTCTCCTTAGTGTATTGCATACGTTAGGTCAGTCAAGACTAGAACTTAATCCACAAAAACTCCAAACCAACATACAATCCTCAAAGCAAACACCTTTAGGATCTGAGATCATATCAATTTCCCATCATACTACCATAATTGAGACTACCATTAGAACCACAAAATTAGAATTTTCTCCTTAAAAAAATGTGTTAAAAAAATGTGAAGTCTCCCACACTGATATGTTGAGCAGAGAACAACAATAAAATATAGAGTTGAACTTTGTCAATAACTTTCTGCTCACAACCCAAAACTTCTCAAGATCTAGGATATAGTTGTCTAAATGAGACATAATAGCATGGTTAAGAGATTAGAGTCATATCTTATCTTGTGGGGAATTTCGAACTTAAAAGCCAATGCATTGGTTCATCACAAAAAGACACTACCGATAGAGAACAACTTCTGGTAACTAAGTAAACCTCTCGTACATTTTTCGTCATGTTGATATCAATGACAACATAGGAACACCCAACACAACTCATCTACACCTCATGCTCATGTTGCAAGGCTCCATAATTCCTACACGGATATCATGCATGCAACTTGTCTTGTGGCTAGATTTCAATAAGATCCAAGGGAGACACATGTTGTAGCAGTGAAGAGGATATTCAAATATTTAAAAGGCACTCTGGATTATGGCTTATGGTATCCTAAGGATATTGATTTCACATTAAGTGCATACAAAGATGCAGATTGGGTTGGTTGTGTTGATGACCAGAAAAGTAACAAATGGTGGTGCATTCATGTAGGTTGGTTTCATGGTTAAGTAAGAAGCAAGATTTTGTTTCTTTATACACTACAGAGGTTGAGTATATTGTAGCAGGATCTTGTTGCACATAAGTATTGTGGATGATATAGACATTGAAGGATATCAACATAGTGTATGATGAGCCTATATCTATCTTTTGTGATAACACAAGTGCAATTAAAATTTCAAAGAATCTACTGATGCACTCAAGGATAAAACATATATCAATCAGGTATCACTTTTTGAGAGAGAAGGCTATGGAGAATGAGATGAAGCTTGAATATGTACCTACAAAGGATCAGATTGAGACATATTTACGAAGGCTCTTCCTAAGGATACTTTTAAGTATCTTCGGGAGAAGTTGTATTGCCCCTCATTTGAACTAGATGCATATGGATATGCATCGGCCTAGTGGATCTATGGATTCATTCTTTTATGGACTGATTTTGGTGGCTACCTCTCTGGGGGAGTAGGTAGTGTCATTGTTGCAGTAAAAAATGTCATTATGCAAAGTTGTTGATATGGCATTGTGTACTCCTAAGGGGGGTTATTCAAAACAAGTATCTTGATTCAGTTTCAAAGGGAGAGAACAATGCAAAACACTTTATCCTTTTCCATTGATGTCAAAGGAGGAGAAAGAATCAAGGGGAGAGAAAGTAAAATAAAATCTTAAGAGAGTGTGTAGTTGTGTTGTCTTCGATAGTTTTTCACATATGTTGCCATCAATAAAAAAGGGGGAGATTGTTACAAGTATGAAGGTGTTGTCATTGATGTCGACAAGTTGGTGTTTCTATTGATTTCAACTATGTGTTGAAGAAGGTTGTTGCATGGTGAATATTTTGAGGATATTAAGAAAATTGTGAATGAGACGGAATCGTGTTGTTGCAGTTTGTATGCATGTATAATTGAGATAGTGAGGAAGTGTTGTGAGTACATGGAGCTATCTTTGTATTGCAATATCTAGAAATGTGTTGGAATGAAGTAATGTGCTAAGATGATGTCTCTAGTACTTAGTTTCCAAGTGCTTTTCAGAAAATTTGATAAACAAAGAAAACAATGTTGTGCAAGTGTTTAGAATGTGCTCTGAGTTGTGCTTCATGTTTATTTTGTGTTGATTCTATTCCTATGAGGATCTAATATGTTGTTCAAGGTTATCAGTAGTCGCTACATCCAAAATTTGGGTTTTTGGATCATTGTGCAAAGTGATATGTGTTCACTAGCATGTGAACTAGTTTTTTAGTGTTGTTTTTTGTGGTTTGGGAGAAATGTTGTTGCTCTGCATTTTGGTTTCAGGTTGTGCGGATTTGGAAAGTTGCTCATGTTGCTTATATCTTTCAAAATTCAAGGTTTCACTTGTTTTATTGCAATGGAGTGTGTGTTCCATGCGTTAGTATGCGTATAAGGTTAACTGGATGTTTTGGGTTGAAGTATTTCTATGATGTGATTTTGGATGAAGTATTTTTTGGATTTCAGGTGGTTTGTGGATTATTCTAGATTGTGTAAAATATATTTGTGTGGTTTGTGTCGTCTTGATCAAATAGGAAGCGTGTACTTAATATTTTTATGGTGTTTAACATGGGTATTGGCCAACTTGGTGTTAACACTACATGTGAAGCTTGTGGAAGCATTTTGAGGTGTGTTAGGACATATTTGGGTCCCTATTAAGGGTTTATATGGGTTGCCTTCATTCCTATCCATCGCGGGAATGATTGGGTGCCGACCTAATTTGAAATTTTAAATGTAAAGGATGTGTTGTAGACCTTGGAGAAAGTTTTCAAGGTTGAGGACGATATAAATATGAGTAGTTTTGTTTTAAGATGCAAGAGAGTCAAGATAGATGTGAGATAAATGTGAGTGATGAATGTGATGCAAATTATAGAAATATAGATGCGAATTTGAGAAGAGCAGTGCAAACTTAAAATTTTTGGACTTCTAAAGGCAATGAGCTAAAGGGTCGACAATATTTCATGCAACGCTATGAAAGTGTTGGAGTAGTTGTGGTGGATTTCTTGTTGCATTGAGAAGTTTTTCTTTGTGTAAAATTTCTCTTTTATCTTCTTTTTCTTTATGTGGTAGTGAGCCCTAGCTGTGAGCCTTTTTGAACAATGTGTCATATTCTAGTAGTGAGCCCTTGTATCATTTTTTCAATTACTTATATTATGAGCTAATTTTCACCATGGTTTTTCCCTCATTGGGTTTTCCATGTAAATCTGGTGTTCTCTTGTGTATGGTGTTGTTATTTCAATTTTTATTATCTGCATTTCATGATTAATCACTTTAACAGAATGAGGGTTTAATGAATGCTTGTGGATCTAATTAATGTTGAGGGTTTTGATGTTTTAATTTTCTATAACTAATTCACCCCCCCTCTCAATTGTCTTGTTCATTCAACAAGAATATATGAATCAACATGTCCCCTCAAGTAGTGTTTCAGTCACATAAGTACAATTAAATTCCTTGATAGAAGAAAAAAGAAGATATAATGAATCCCCCGACAAGGATGTAACTCATGTGTCAAAAAGTGAATGCTCAAAGAATAATAGTGATGATCCAAAATTGGAAAAAAAATGTTCCACCCCTTAGGAAGAAACAAATCCAATGCCAAATGCAGAAGCAAGTCCCTAAAAAGATATGGGAGAAAATGTCTCATGATGTGTGCCTCAAAATAGCTCAAGTGTCCATATGTCTGAATCAAAAGATGTCATATCAAATGAAGCAAATCCAAATAACTATGAAGATCCCTATAGGATAACCTCCAAAGGCAATGATGAAGTGATAACAATTGGGTTGTAGCTATCATCAATGAGGAAGTGAATATCCTCAATCATATTCCCCATATCTACAATGTGTAACTCAACGAATTAAGGTGCAATGTTTGGCAAAAACATATCTCATAAAGTTAAAACTAAAAGACAAGTAACATCCTACTAAACTAAATTGATTGTTGAAAAAAAAAGAGGTGGAGGAGGTGGAAGCTTAAAACAAGTCTCATTAACCGAGGTAAATGGAAGTACACATAAGTTTAAGTGACCAAACTTCTTCTCAAATATTTGATTCAGTCTAGATGCTTGAATGTGTAAACCAGCCAATGGTACTCCAAGATCTAGAGAAAAATGTGAGAAGCATAAAATTGAGATACATGATCAACTATCCCAATTGCAATAATCTCTCTACTCTTCAAGTCTTTAATAATCATTGAATCATTTGTGAACTCAACAGTCTTCCCTTCCCCACTATGCGTAATTTGATAGATGAAAAGAAGATTGGAGGATAGTTAAGGAACACAAAGTACATCATGTAATGTGTCATCATCAATATCAATAGATCATTTCCCATAAACACTCATATAAGTGTTGTTCCCCATCATTATGTGTGGTGTATTGCAAGGATCAAATGAAGAGAACATACCTTGAGAGGAAACCATGTGATGTGAGGATTTTAAATCAAGTATATCATCTTGATTGAATATTAGTGGATGTAAAGAGTGCACGGACTTTCATCGTATTTTCCCTACTTGCTATACTAGCTAACCCTGATTGTGCAAGTGATGATGTGGAAGAAGAGGATGTACCAAATGATAAATAAAGACATCTAAATATTATTTTTTTGTTACATATTTTTAAGCTCGTCAATCTATTTTGCATAATACTGATGCTCATCATGTCTTGACTTTTTACAATACAAAAAATTTGGTCTCTCCTTAGATATTCCCCCTTAGAAGAGGGATATGAATTAAAGGTATCTTATGTATGTGATTCCTTTGCCTTCTCATTGTTCTCAGAACCCTTGTTTTTTTGTTTCTTTCTTTTTCTATTTGAAACCTTTTGGTCTTTGGTGCCTTGAGTTGCAATAAGAGTATGGTTTGGAAGACTTCAATATGCCCATTTGTACCAACTTTTCCTATTCCCTAGTAAGTGATGTAGTAGAATCATCTAGTGTAGGCATATGAAATATAGCATCAAGTGCATCTCTAATAACATAGAAGGTAAAAACAAATAACAAATAATCAGGACCAAGCTTAGCAAGGATGGAAAGAATCAACTGAAAGTCATGTTTATCAATACTACACTATGACAACTACAATTGAGAGACTTGAGTCTAGTGAAAAATCTCTAGTTACTATCAAAATCTATAAGATTCCAACAAATAAGTTCATTTTCCAACTAAAAACCTCTAAATGTATCTTGATTCCCAAACAAGGACTCTAATTGAGTTCATATCTAATTGGATGTAGTTCAAGACTCAACATGAAATAGGAGATCATGAGATAGACATGCTTAATATCTCAAAAGCCTCATCACATCTGTTATACCATTTTCTCCACTCTACAACTACCATTGGTAAAAGTTATATACCCATTTTCAATCTATACCTATATTTGTCAAATTGATCTCCATTTTTTTCACCCATAATAATTGTATGTAGTATGTGGAGTTATGTGGGTTGGATCCATGATTTTGTTTCAAAATACAAAAATATTAAAGAGAAATAGCAATATAACCCTCACAATGCAAGAAAATGACCCCTTGATCCAAAAAAATTTGACCTTGTTTGCACATTTCTCAAGAAAATAACCAAAAAAAGAAAAACTTGAGAATTGATGAAAATGACAAGTATCTGGTAAATATTTTGGAAAAATTAAAATTTAGATTTATGTAGAGGATTGAACCAAATTTTTAGTGCTTCAAGAATCACAAAATGGGAGCTTTTAGTCATAAGTTATGAGCCTAAGAGTGAAAACAGGTAAATTTGGCTTCAACAAGCAATAACTTTCACCAACCAAAACATTTGGTCGTAAGGAGCTAGCCAGGGGTTGCTAGTTCAATCATCAACTAACACCTCGCATGGTTGAAGTAGGGCAAGGGTGGCAGGAGATGGTTGCAACAAGGCGTAAGTAGCACACAAGCGATGCCAAAGTGACAGATTAGTGGTGGCCAACAAAATCTTGGATGTCCTAAACCTAATGTCACTTCACCAACTGATGTTAGTTGTTGCAAAATATTAAAACCATTAGAATCGCAAGTATGTTTGCCAAAACAAGTATGAGCAACCGAAAAATGTGTAGCTAGCCAAAATTGATGCAAACACAAAAAATTGTGCAAGCCTAAGCAATAATGATTGCACGACCTGTACTATGCCATACATGTATGAATCCATACGATTATACGAATTCGTATTGTTGGGTGAAAATTTTGTATACTTCGGAAAGCATACAAAATTGTGGTTTCAGCCATAGTAGGTGAGATAAAACTCTCCTAATTAAGGGAAGGCTCCCCCTTTCTTATTGACTAATTTAAACTAATATGGGTAGGACAACAATCTTTCCTATTTTTTCAAGAAGGATTATATTCTTTTCTCTTCACAGAAAAGTAACAACGAACTTTAAGTAAACTTATTACAACAGCTTTGAAATGAAATTGAGAGAGAGGAAATGAAGTTTCCTAAAAGCACAAAGATTTTTGTCACCTCCTCCGGGATGAGAGAACAACCACCAAGCACAAAGTCTTGAAGATCTAAAATCCTATCTACCCTTTTAGAATGATTACCTATGAACAATATGCAACATAAGACAACACAAAGTCTGCAAGTATGATGCACCTATTCATTACTTCAAATGGGAATTACTACGAGCACAAATTCTTGCAATTCTTCTCAATTTCTAAATACAAACTACGAATTCAACCTTCAACATTTACAACACAAAGTCTGCAGACATTTCAAGTGAATCTCCAACAACCTTCCACAATCTTGAAATAATCACAAAGTAATGCTCCAAAATGACATAAGAACACAATGGATGCAAAGTAGGACTTCAACACAAAGTCTGAAATTCCAACTCTTTGATATTACTTGAAAAATCACAACTTGTAACTATAAAGCTCAAAGTCTTTGTGAGTATAAAATTTTGCAGAATTTTCTTGCTTGTCAAAAAGATAGATATTACAATAGACCCTCTCAAGTATTTATAGGAGAGAAGCCTGGAGAAAAAGGTGGGAGGATCCCAACTAACTTGAGAAATTCTCTCAACCACTAGCTAACTGCAGTTGACTTATTCAACATTACAAGTCCTATTGTAATTTGACTTGTAATGTAATTACGTTTTACAAAAATGCAAGTGAAAGGAACACTTGCAATTACATTTGTCCATTTTACATTTAATTTGTCAAAACTAAATTACAAGTACACAATTGAAATTATTTTAAGTGTCTGAAGACATGACTTGAACTACATCATCCTTGATTGGGTCTTCATGCTGTTGTTTGGAAAACATTCTTCCATCTCTGTCTTGAAAGCATTCTATGCTCAATCATGTCACTTATTCAACTCCCTGTGTGGCTTCGTCATGTTGTTGTTTTTTCTTTGTATCATTCTCAAGCCTTGGAATTATCTTGAAAAATAAGGCACATGCCTTATATTATTGATTTGGTAGGTCATGTGTGCAAACAAGACTAACGTGAATGAGACAAAGGGGCTGCAAAAGTGAGGCCAAAGCTCAATTTCGGGTTTTGGAAGGTTGACTGCAAGTACAAGTGAAAGTTGACTTACTTGCAATGTGGAAAAATGTTATTACAAGTAAACTTTACAAGTATGGAAAGGAAAAATAATAAGACTTTCACTTGTAATCGGGTCTTCGGACCCCCATTACAAGTGAACAAGTAACTCAAAAAGTCCCCAACTTGCAAATCAGGTCTTGGGACCCCCATTACAAGTGAACAAGTAACTCAAAAAGCCTTAACTTAGAAATCGAGTCTTAAGACCCCCATTACACGTGACATATTTTAAAAAAGTAACTTTAAAAAGCCTCCTAACTTGCAAATCGGGTCTTAAGACACCCATTACAAGTGACATTAAACTTTATAAAGTGACTTAGAAGCTCTTCACTTGCAAATTGGGTCTTGAAACCCCATTACAAGTTACATGAAACTTATTTTTGAACCTTTTACTTGCAAATCGGGTCTTGGGACCCCCATTGCAAGTGACATATTTAAAAAACACAAAAGTGACTTAAAAATTCTTTAAGTGCAAATCGGGTCTTGTGAACTTGATTGCAAGTTAAATTATCACTTGCATTTTAGAACTTGAAACCCCCACACTTGCAATGAGGTCTTCAAAACCCGAAATTGACCAAAAACACACCAAAAATGACTTAGAATTTCACAAAAATGGATGAGAGTGAATGAAAAATGTTGGCCAAAAGGACTATAGACCCAAAACTTAAAATACCCAACCTTTGTACCTCATAATACGTGCCTTGAGGCCTAAAAATATCAAAATTTTGATGGGTAACCTATAATTTTTGCATGTCAAAAATCAGGGACAACAACTGGCTCTGACTAGGGAACTGCCTTTGAAAGCTAAGGTAGTAGAATCCTAAATATCCAAGTGCCTAAGTATCCATTGGGTTACAGAGTCAAGCAACAAATAACATAAAATGACAAAAAGGATGACGCGGCGAACACAAAGCAAGCCTATGAAAACAAGACACAAAACTGTGCAAATGCACTTATTGAAAAGATAAAAACCTACCTAATTAAAACTAGCCAAACATGGAAGCTTCTCAAACGAAACCATTAACTAGTTCTACAAAATAGTTTCCCTTCTACAACAGCTTACAGTACCTTCCATGGTCACAAGCAACTTTGTATAGATGAAGTGCAAGCAATGGTACCAAAACTTGATGTAGTACTCTTTTGAAGAAATGAAGAAATTCACTTTTCTCTTGAGATGAATCATATGTATTTCTACTCTGAAATGAATTTTTGAAACCAGACTGCTCTTGCTTAGTTGCAACTGCTTCTTTGGCTTCTTTTTCAAGTATAGCCTCATGCTCAAGTACAAGTGGAACCTCTGATTTCCCATCGGCTTCCAACCAAGCAAGATGTCTTATGGGGCATCCCCTTGATTGGACAAAAACCGAATTCTTGTTACCATCTATTACTTGAACAACTGATTTGTCAACCATGACAACCTCATGTTGCTCCAAATGATCTCCTTCATGCGATTCAGATGAAAACATGACTGTATTGCATTCCTCAGTATGTTGTTCACAAACTTCTGATTGAAGAGAATCATCAACAAGATTTGAGAAAAACTCTTCTATAGTATTCATGAAATGATCTTCATCAAGTTCTAGGGTAGGTCTCTTATGCACAATATGTCCAAGTTCATGACCTTGAAACATGAAAGCATTCATTTCAGCTTGACTGGAACCTTCATGCATGTTCATATTTTCATAGCTGAAAACATGATTGTCTTCATTCATTTGAACCTTGGCAGAATGACTCGCATCCTTCTGCTTTTCATCAACGACCTTCTGAGACTGTATGAACCAAATATGAGAGTTGCCAACTATTTCTGCTTCCTTTTCCTTGAAGAGAATAGAAAATCACTTTGTTCAAATTCAGAACCTTTCACTTCTTTACTTGTTGATGATTCCTTAAGAACATGCTTCTTCGATGGTGAAGATAACTTACCCTGACTCTCATCAAAAAAATTATGAGCAACAAGTAGATATGGCCTTCTTGGAAAGTTCTCATGAGGAATGGAGAACACACCTTGAGCTAGCTGCCTTTTAAGAGCAAGCAACTCATTTGCCAAATTTTGCACCATGGAATATCCTTGTGATGGAGGAAAATGAATCCAAAGAAGAACCATTTGGTTCTATCCTTATCTGCCCAACAAGAATGAGATCGTCTTCAATTTCTGTTGCCAGGGTTTGTGCAATTGTAAGAGTAGATGGAGTTTCTCTTCTCAAAATAAAATTGACCTCTGGCCCTTGAGCATTTACAAAGAAACATTTCAAATTCTTAGTTGTAGGTTGAGCAACAGTTGGAATTCTTCGTGTCAACTTGTTGAAGTGAGAAATGAACTTGCACATAGGCATGGGAGATTCCTTCTTCAACTGGGTGAGTTGAGCCAACAAAGCATAAGCATCTTCAGGAGGTTTGAACCTTTCTTCAAACTTGGCTATGAGACTTTCCCAGTTTGTGATGGTTTGTGGTTTGAAATGGTAAAACCAATCAGTAGCCTCGCCTTAGAGAGTCTCGATGAACAACCTTACAAATACATCTTCATGTTCAACACCAAGCACACTGCATGCAATGTAGAAAGCAGCAAAGTATTCGTCAGGATTTTGTTGTCCATCACCAAAAAACTTGAGAAAGTTCTTTCGTGAGCTCTCAGGAAGAGCATGTAGGGGTAGAGTTAGATTTAACGGACCAAAAGCATTTCCCCACGGACCTTGAGCAGCCATTTACATGCCCTTGGTGAAAGCTTGAAAAACTACATAAAAATAAATTACAATGAAAAGGGATATTGGTATACTTCAAACAAAAGCGTGAGGCTTTTGAATGCATATCGTATCCCCAGCGGAGTCACCAAAAAATGTTGGGTGAAAATTTTGTATACTTGGGAAAGTGTACAAAATTGTGGTTTCAGCCACAGTACATGAGATACAACTCTCCTAATTAAGGGAAGGCTCCCCTTTTCCTATTGACTAATTTAAACTAATATAGGTAGGACAACAATCTTAACTCTTTTTTCAGGAAGGATTATATTATTTTCTCTTCACAGAAAAGTAACAACAAACTTTAAGTAAACTTATTACAATAGCTTTGAAATGAAATTGAGAGAGAGGAAATGAAGTTTCCTGAAAGCACAAATACTTTCATCACCTCCTCCGGGATGAGAAAACAACCACCAAGCACAAAGTTTTGAAGATTTGAAATCCTATCTACCCTTTTAGAATGATTACCTATGAACAATATGCAACATAAGACAACACAAAGTTTGCAAGTATGATGCACCTATTAATTACTTCAAATGGGAACTACTACAAGCACAAAGTCTTGCACGTCTTCTCAATTTCTAAATACAAACTACGAATTCAACCTTCAACAATTACAACACAAAGTCTACAGATATTTCAAGCGAAACTCTCTTCAACAACCTTCCACAATCTTCAAATAATCACAAAGTAATGCTCCAAAATGACATAAGAACACAATGGATGCAAAGTAGGACTTCAACACAAAGTCTGAAATTCCAACTCTTTGATATTACTTGAAAAATCACAACTTATAACTATAAAGTTCAAAGTCTTTATGAGTACAAAATTCTGTAGAATTTTCTTGCTTTCCAAAAAGATAGATATTACAATAGACCCCCTCAAGTATTTATCGGAGAGAAGTCTTGAGAAAATGATGGGAGGATCCCAACTAACTTGAGAAATTCTCTCAACCACTAACTAACTGCAGTTGACTTATTCAACATTACAAGTCCTATTGTAATTTGACTTGTAATGTAATTACATGTAATTACGTTTTACAAAAATGCAAGTGAAAGGAACACTTGCAATTAAATTTTTCCATTTTACATGTAATTTGTTAAAACTAAATTACAAGTACACAATTGAAATTATTTTAAGTGTCTGAAGACATGACTTGAACTGCATCATCCTTGATTGGGTCTTCATGTTGTTGTTTGGAAAACATTCTTCCATCTTTGTCTTGAAATAGTTCTATGCTCAATCATGTCACTTATTCAACTCCTTGTGTGGCTTCGTCATGTTGTTCTTTCTTTGTATCATTCTTCGGCCTTGGAATTATCTTGAAAAATAAGGCACATGCCTTATATTATTGATTTGGTAGGTCATGTGTGCAAATAGGACTAACGAGAATGAGACAAAGGGGCTGCAAAAGTGAGGTCAAAGCTCAATTTCGGGTTTTGGAAGGTTGACTGCAAGTACAAGTGAAAGGTGACTTACTTGCAATGTGGAAAAATGTTATTATAAGTAAACTTTACAAGTATGGGAAGGAAAAATAATAAAAATTTCACTTGTAATCGGATCTTGGGACCCCCATTACAAGTGAACAAGTAACTCAACAAGTCCCCAACTTGTAAATCGGGTCTTGGGACTCCCATTACAAGTGAACAAGTAACTCAAAAAGCCTTAACTTGCAAATCGGGTCTTGAGACCCCCATTACAAGTGACATGAATTTAAAAAGTAACTTTAAAAAGCCTTAACTTGCAAATCAGGTCTTGAGACCCCCATTACAAGTGACATGAATTTAAAAAGTAACTTTCAAAAACCTTATATTGCAAATCGGGTCTTAAGACCCCCATTACAAGTGACATATTTTTAAAAAGTAACTTTAAAAAGCCTCCTAACTTGCAAATCGGGTCTTAAGACCCCCATTACAAGTGACATAAAACATTATAGAGTGACTTAGAAGATCTTCACTTGAAAATCGGGTCTTAAAACCCCCATTACAAGTTACATGAAACTTATTTTTAAACCTTTTACTTGCAAATCGGGTCTTGGGACCCCCATTACAAGTGACATATTTAAAAAACACAAAAGTGACTTAAAAAATCTTTAAGTGCAAATCGGGTCTTGTGAACTTGATTGCAAGTTAAAGTATCACTTGCATTTTAGAACATGAAACCCCCACAATTGCAATGAGGTCTTCAAAACCCGAAATTGACCAAAAACACACCAAAAATGACTCAAAATTTCACAAAAACGGATGAGAGTGAATGAAAAATGTTGGCCAAAAGGACTATAGACCGAAAACTTAAAATACCCAACCTTAGTACCTTGAAGTTGAGGGTCTCCAATTTCTAAATGAGAAAGCTAGGTTGTGGAAAGGGGATTCTTCAGGCATGAAAGATGTTGTTGTTGGTTTGGTGGATCTCCCCAAATATTCGAAACGAGGTGATAGTGAGAAGGGCCCTTGTACTCGTACGTGCAATAAAACCAAGAAGAATTTGGGGGTTCCTGTGAAGGAGGTTGTTGAGGTCATGGAAATGCATGAGAAGATTATAGCTAGTGATCTAGAAGCTGCTATCATTCTAAATTTTTTGTAATTGCTTTCTAGTTTTGTCCTATTTTTGGGTTGGTTGTTCGTTGGTTTTTTGCTGATGGGTGGCTACTTTGTTTGTTTTGATTATCTTTACAAGCAATGGTCTTTTTTGTAAAAGGTTTCGAGGACCCTTCAAAACTTGCTTTTCTTATAATCAAAAACAAAGATAAAAGAAAAATTTGAAGGATACCAAACTATGGTTGTCATATTTGCAAAAGAAATTTTAGGAGCTACACAAGAGTATATTGTCATCTATTGGGTTATACAAGACAAGGGGTGAAGGTGTATCAAGAGAATAGAGGATGAGAAGGTAGAGGTTAATAGATTGCATATGAAAACACAATCAAGGTCTACGAGTGTACCAATGCCAACACAATCAACACAATCAACTATGCATAAGCCCCTCTAGAGTTGGTAGAGCTAATGGTGATGTTTCTACGAGAGGAAAGAAAAATACTATTGCTAGTTAGAAGGCAAGGATAATTGCATATTTGTTCAATATTCAAACAAAAGGTGACAAAGTCTTCCATTGCCAAATTTGTCTATGCCCATGCCATCTCATTCCATGTAACACATTCTCTTTACTTCAAACAAATGTTCAAAGATGTAGCTTTTGTTGATCCTTCATTCACCCCCTTAGAGAACATAAATTACACACTACCATCCTTAACAAAAAAAATTGCAAGGTGAGTCGGTGATAGATGACATAAAATGAAGTTGGATTAGGACGAGCTACTCTAGTGTCATGAATCAGTGGATCAATATTAAACATGGGCCACTAATCAACATTATAGTCATAAGTTTAGCTAGCTCTTATTTTCTTAGAGCTATTGATTGTTCTAGAAAGTGGAAAGATACAAACTTCTAATTGCATAATTTGAGAGTTGGAGAGGATGTTAAAGCATCGAATGTTGTATAGGTGGTCACTAATTCAACATGTGTTCAAGTTTGTTAGCATGATGGTGGACAATGCTTACAAGTACAACTTTTGAACCCTATGTATTTGTGTATTGAACAACACGTTGAAATATAAGAAAATAGATTGGATGAAACAAGTCGTGGCATAAACTACAAACATTCAAAAGTTAAGTTACAACCACCACACCTCGCTCTCTTCATGATTGTTTAGAAAGAAGAATTTCTCAAACCTATGATAACAAGGTATGCCAATTATTTCATTTTATTAGAGGATTCTCTAAGTATAGTTCTCGATTGATAATGGTTGATTCAACATGGAGTTGATGGTTTACTAGAAACAATATATAAGGAAAAAGCATTAAACAAAAAAATCCTTAATGATGATTGAGGGTTCGCTATGAGGTAAGAAGCTATTGATTGTTGATTTTATTAATAAATTGGTAATTTGATTGTTGATTTTATTATTGAATTTCTTGTTCTAATTGTCTAGCTTATCTTTTTTGATATTTTTGTTTGTAGGCATATTTGCTCCATCTCACTTATTCTAAATATCATTAGATATGCTGATATAAACTTTGCTAGTCTTGGAGAGGCTCTTGAGACATTTGATATATTCAAATGAAGCAAACAATATGTATCAAATATCCTAATTTAGGATCACAATAGCAACATATTAAGTCCATTGTGATGCAATAATGGAACACTATGAACACTTCATTTCGCATGGCAACATTTGCTTTAAATCCCAAATGGTACACACCAAAGACTAGTAGGTCGACTCTTTTGTGACGACAAAGAGGTGAAATAAAGGTTAAAAAGTAAACTTTACTTCACATGATGTCTTGCATTTACTAATCTTTATGGTCTGAAATTCAACAAACTAGAAGTGAAAATGGATTACCACCCTGTCATTGGGTGATCCCACAATGTTGGCTTTCAATTTCTGGGAGATTTTGATTTTTGTTGAAATCACATTTTTAGAAAATATAATGATTTATATCTTAAAAAGTTTCATTTGAAGGATTCCAATTGAAGAGGGTTTGATCAAACCACCTTAGATCAAACCCCCTTGGATAGAACCCCGCTAGTTTTAACCATACCTATAATGGAGTCTCTTTTACACCTATCAAAATGCTGATAAAAAACCACTTTTGATTTACCTTTTGGAGGATCAAATGAATTCATTTAAAATTTATTTTTTGTAAATATGTAGTCCTTATTATAAGCTTCCCAAAAAGTATAATTTTAAATAAATTTAATTTCATTATTATATTTATTTTTTATTTCTTGTGAATGTAGGTTTTTCACCAAAAATCAAGTTCTTTGTTCTATACATGCGGAAAAATAGAAGATTATAAAAAAAAAAATGAAAAATATGAGTGCAC
The DNA here is from genome assembly GCA_007115665.2 of Sequoiadendron giganteum. Classification (NCBI taxonomy): domain Eukaryota; kingdom Viridiplantae; phylum Streptophyta; class Pinopsida; order Cupressales; family Cupressaceae; genus Sequoiadendron; species Sequoiadendron giganteum. The sequence continues at coordinate 88,167,254 of CM021110.1, read as the reverse complement.
TAGATATTGAAGTCTTTGATCCAACAAAAAAAATTGAATTTCAAGGCATACAAAGAAAGTTGTGTTATACAATCTGCCTATGTCTGAATTGTAATTGGTTTGACTTCAAAACTTGATTAAAGAAAAAATATCCAATAAAACACTATAAAACCAATTGGAAACACTAGATATTGTAATTACAAATCTAAATTCAAAAAAAATAGAATTTTATCCTTCATGGAAAAAATTTATGTGTTATATGGTGAGCGCCACTCAAAAATGGTGTTTACTGAAAAAAAAACTAGTTTTTGAAGATGGAAAAAGAAGTGCAATTTGATTCCAAAAAATTTGAAAAAAATATATTTAGAATCTACAAACAAAATGTCACAAATCACTAGTTTGCATCATCTTCAAATTCCTCATAGTTACCGCTATAGGTGTCTGAAAGTGAAAATTTAGTTAGAAAGAATCAATTTAGTGTCCAATTTGGCCAAAAATTATAAACTAGTATTGTGGGATCACCCCCTTGTCGAGACCTTCAGTTGTGCGCAAAGTCAATTCTAGATGACACCTCTTGAATCTAATCCACCATGATTTTCTAAGTAGCCCCTCTGTGAAAGGGTTGGGTCTAGTCTAGAAAATTTGAGCAACCTCTTGCTTGAGATTGATAATCTCAAGCTCGTGGCCGACATTTGCCATTTATGTGCACCAATTTATGATAAGACCCTCCTCTTCTGTGAGGACCGATGGAGGAACTTTCTTTGAAGTAGTTGTGAGGCCGCCTAACTAATTGCTCAGCCTAGTAGCTAGGATTTTCCATTTCTTGGCAGCAACTCCCGTCGACATCCCATTGGTTTCCACATCCTCTAGGGCCCTATTCATGTCCTTTGATGACCATTTTCATTCTTTGTGATGCTCCTGTCCGCCTATTTGCAGATGCAACAATCTCTGAGACTACCTCAACAAGTTGAGGAATGTTGTTTGCTTCTACAATAGGTTCATGCACAAGGGGGATTGTTGCTATTTTTTCATGTAAGTGACTTTGTCTTGTCAGTATTCTTTGTTGGATTGGACCTCATTTCATCTTTAGATTGCACCTATAGATATTAGAAAATTTGTTTGAAGCAATGATAAAAATAATCAATGAACATTGCTGAAGTCACAATGATGCGTGAATAGTTTGTTTTTCTTTAATGTGCATGTTGACAGTTTGCAATGCAATTGTTAGTATCCATGAATAGTTTGTAATGCAATTGTTGACAGTTTGTTTGATTTAATAATTGAATTGAAATGACTTAGAGCAGATCAAGTGTAACAATCACATTCTATGAAACCGAAATGCATTGACATCCATACATAGTAGGTATATTAAGAAATGAAGTGTAATATCTTAGAGCAGATTAGGTGTAACAATTAGAATGTATGGAATAGGAGTGCATTGACATAGTTATAGTGCATACTTGAGTGATTGACATTCCCAGGCATATAGAATATACATGATATCACATTGTTTGTAACTATCAGATTTCATACAATAGATTATTAGAAGTGCATTGTCTGTAATTATCAGAAGGCATATATACCTACATATACCTATATGTATACCGTATATGTGTGTGTGTGTGTGTGTGTATTTATGCATATATAGTGCACAAACAATATGTTGAGACATGAACAAACATTGGTTAAATAATGTCGAAATGAAAGACAATGGTACAAGCCTAGTGAGGTAGAAAACCTCACCTGAAAGACAAAGGGAGCTTTCTTGAGTTTATAGCTCAACAATGAATTGCACAGAGCCAAACATGTATGGGTGCCTAACCAAACAAAGACTCCAGAACAAATGCACTGATATGCATTAAGAACAGATAGGCATTGCTAGGCTTTAAGACTCAAAATGAAATGGCATGGTCTTGTGCACTTGGAGAAGAAAGGGACTAACAATAACATTATAAGAAACATAAATGCACTGACATCCATAAACAATATAAGTTGAAACCCCAAATATTGAGTTAAAGGGTAGTGGGTGACAAACATTTACAATGCATACAATTGATCTATATTCTCAGACATGTAGAAAATAAATAAAAAATCCCAGAAATTGTATTGAATTGACTTGACGGTCATAAACAATATAAGTTGAGACCCCAGATATTGAGTTGCAAGGTAGTAAGTAACAAACATTTGCAGTGCATATAACTGATCTATATTCCTAAGCATATAGAATAAAAATAAAAACCCTAAAATTGAATTGAAATGACTTGGCATTCATAAATAGTGTAAGTTGAAACACCGAATAATGGGTTACATGTTATTGTGACAAACATTGACAACGCATACAACATATTTGCATTCCAAGGGATAAAGAATATAAATGAAAAACCCAATTGACAAAAAATGAGTAATGCATTTTTTAACAAAGATGCATTGACATCCATAAAGAGGATATGTATATACCCCAAATATTGAGTTACAGGGTAGTGGGTGACAAACATTTACAATGCATGCAATTGATCTATATTCCCAAACAAATAGAATTAAAAAAAAACCCTGAAATTGATCTAAAATGACTTGACATTCATAAATAGTGTAAGTTGAAACCCTAGATATTGAGTTACAGGTTATTGTGACAAACATTGACACCACATACAACATATTTTGCCTTCTAAGGCATAAAGAATATAAATGAAAACCCAATGTAAACAACATTAGGGTGAAACCCCGGATATTTACCATTGTGATGCAATCATGGAACACTATGAACACTTCATTTCACATGGCAACATTTGCTTTGAATCCCAAATGGTACACACCAAAGACTAGCAGGTCGACTCTTTTGTGACGACAAAGAGGTGAAATAAAGGTTAAAAAGTCGATTTTACTTCACATGATGTCTTGCATTTACTAATCTTTATGGTCTAACATTCAACAAACTAGAGGTGAAAATGGATAGAGCTACAATAACTCAACAATGATACACTAGAGTCGATAACACTTGTTATTTGCCTCCCAAGTTACCAATTCCTCTACTACAAAGAAGAAAATTGTTCACATACAACTTCATTCACTCTATCAATAGGAATAGGTTGACCTCTAGACAAGCATATAAGTTGGTCTTGCATAGAGCTTTGCAACTTTAGGATCATCAAACTTCAAAGTATTGACAAACTCTAGCTTTACAATGGGATGTTGATCCAAAAGATACTACTCGACTTGATGAAGAGGAGATAGATGATTGGTTGGAATTCCATTAGATGAGGTAATCCCTCATAATGGCATTGGCTCAAAGTCGAACTAATTTTGATGTGGCATCGACAGATGTCGATTAGGGGCAACCTCAGACTTTTTATCACTTTGTTTTTGTGACTTGTCATTTTGACATTTGTTGTTCAAACTTGCAATGTTTGGACATTTTGTTGTATTATTGTTCTTTAATTTTATATTATGCACATTGACAATGAATTATGAAAGCAATTAAATTTTAAGTTTTAAAATTTATTAATATTAATTTGTTTGACTCTCATGTGAAATTAAGGATTTTATAATGTGTATGTCAATATGATGAATGCCTTACCAATGTTATCATATGAATATTTTTAACTTCCCTATATTTTTAAATCTTTCCATATTTGTTATAGAGCCATCCCCTTTGGCATCCCCTACCATCCCCAAAAATGGCCTCAAAAAAGCCTGTCCCAAAAACACGGCATCTCGTTCCCTATTGTCCCAATCCCAAAAACTTGGTAGAACATAGTTTTTATGTTGTATCCATGGCAGGACTATTAAAATAATGTTTATTTATTTATTTATTAATGCTCAATATTGTAAGATAGAGATAAGATTGTCTCCAATCTTATCTGGAGTTTCTTTTTAGAAACTTTCCAGTTTTGTAAATCTTGTAAACTATTTATTGAGCGTCTCGCTCATTGTTAATACATCAATTATTTACCAATTACCTGTGTAATATGGTATCAGAGCTAAGGAAAACATTTTTTTCGAAAAATTAATAATTTCTTTATGAAATTATTTTGGTTAAATTTTTCGGAATAATTGTTTTTAAAAATTTTATAATCCTGAAAAGTTTTCAGTGGAAATTTTTTTCGCAATTACTGGGTGCCCGCGATTCAAAGATCTGTGATTTTCGTGTTTTCTGAAAGAAGAAGATTTTCGTGGAAGATCACGTTTTTTCTGCCCGCGTTTCTTTGGACGTTTTTTTGAGAAACGCGTTTTTTTTTTTTTTTCTGGTCGTTTTTCCTGCGCGCGACGTGCTTCTCTCAGGCCGCGAACTTCTTCCAGCCCGCGAACTTCTGTTGGCCGTGTTTTTTTGTCGGATTTTTTCTGAGGACGCGATTTCCAGGCGCGATTAAAACCTCTGAGGGGCCGTGGATCTCTTCTTCTGGCGTCGGTTTTTTTTTTAGTGGCGTTTTTGTCCGCGTTTTTTCCTGTCTACGGGCTGCGTTTCCTACCATTTGCTGGGCGCGTCTATGCTTTCTATTGGCGCGTTTTTTGTTGCAGACCTCTGGCGCGGTTTCCAGTAAATTTTTTGCATTTTTTCAGAAGTTTCAAAGTTGTTTTGCAGTGTTTTTTCTGAAAACGCGACAGCCGACTAGGGTTTTACTCATATCTTCTTCCTCAGACATCAGAAAAATTTTTCGATTACAGATTCGTGGTGGGTTTTTTCGAGAGCTCAACTGGGTTGGTCTCCGAATTTTCTGGGTGCATCATTTTCCGTACCTCGAATTTTGTGCCATCCATACACTGTACTTTCTATAGTTTGTACCTGAATCTGTCCCTGTTTTCTGCATTGAAATTCGTGCCTCGAGTTTCGTGCATCAACCTCTTCTCAGTACCTCATTTTTCGTGCCTCGAAAAGCGTGAAGATGGCCAGTTTAAGCAATTTAATGCTGGAGGGCAACCAAAGATTTAATGGCAAAAATTACAACACCTGGAAGCAGCGGATGTTAACAATTTTTGAATACCGCTGCCTTGATCAGATAATCCTCGGCAACGCTACTCGTCCTGAAGCGGCGGGTAAGGATCGGGATAAATTTGATGAGCAGAAACGTGAAGCCGTCATGCTTATTAAGCTTTCGGTTACTGATGATCAGCTCCCTCAGATTCCACTGAGAAAATCAGCTAAAGAGATCTAGGATCGCTTGAAAGATTTGCATGAAACTTCCGACAAAAGCCGTGCGTTTTTCTTGAAGAATATGTTGTTTTCTATCATGATGGATGAGAAGACAACTCTGCAAGCGCACTTGAATAAAATCCAGGAGATCAGAGATCAGTTAGAGGCGATTGGTCGGAAAATGGAGGAGGAAGACATGGTTGTGATCACCCTGAAAAGTTTACTGAAGTCCTATGAACATTTCATAGAGACCCTCAACATTACGTTTGCTAATGTTGATCTCAAGTTTCCGAATTTGTGCACTATCCTGTTGCAGCAGGATCGCTGGAGACAACAGTTCGGTAGCAGTGAATCATCATCCTCCATGGAGCAGGCCTTTGCAGCAAAAACTCAGTCAAAGCATCATGGTAAAGGTCGGCCTTCACAACAGAAAGGCTCAAGTCAGCGCTCCACCAGCCCGAAGAAGAAAAATATACAGTGCAATTACTGTCATAAATTTGGCCACATCAAGAAAGATTGCCGTGCTCGTTTGGCTTCTGAACAAAAGAAGCAGGGAGGGTTTCAGAAAGCGAATGTCGCCGAGCACTCTGAGCAGAAGGAATCTGCCTTTTATGCACTGATGGCAAAAAGGCCCGCAGACCATGTCAGGTCTTCTGCTTGGTACATAGATTTTGGTGCCTCGCGTCATTTCTCACATAGGCGTGATTGGTTCACAGACTTTTCCCCTTGCACTGACTCAGTAATCTTTGGAGGAGGTGAGGAATACACAGTTGTCGGCACAGGCACTGTTCAGGTTCAGTCTGGCGGGAGGGATCTCATATTCCTCAACGTGTATTATGTACCTGATATCGAGCTCAATCTTCTCTCAGTCAGTCAGATCATGCGGCATTCTCCCCAGATGGATGTGGTATTCAGCTCGCATAGATGATCGATTGTTGATCGAGAAACTCGCACAACGGTGGCCGTTGGGATAGAGGATCATGGCCTTTACAGGCTTGTGGACACTAGTGATTCTCCAGAGTTAGCCTTGGCAGCCAGACATTCAGCTGTCACCAGTCTTTGGCACCAGCGGTACGGGCACTTGAACGTGCACTATCTCTCTCAGCTTGCTCGGGAGGGACTTGTAGATGGCTTACCTGACATTCAGACTCAGCATCAGGGCGTTTGTGGTGCTTGTCAGGCTGGGAAGCAGCATCGCACACCGTTCAAGGATGGCGACTCTTGGCGGGCTTCTAAGGTACTTCAATTAGTTCATGCTGATATTTGTGGCCCTATGTCTGTTTCTTCTGTAACTGGTTGCAAATATTTTTTACTTTTTGTTGATGACTATAGTAGGAAAATGTGGGTGTACTTTCTTAAACAGAAATCAGAGGTTTTTAATGTATTTCAGAAGTTTAAGGCCTTGGTTGAAAAAGAGTCCAATTCTTGTATTATAACTCTTAGGTCAGATAATGGGGGGGAATTCTGTTCTCATGCTTTCTCCAACTTCTGTGTTACTCATGGGATAAAACGTCAGTTAACCACACCCTACACTCCTCAGCAAAACGGTGTTGTAGAGCGACGCAATCGTACGATTGTTGAGATGGCTCGCTCCATGTTGCAACACAGGAGTGTTCCTACCAAGTTTTGGGCAGAAGCCGTCAATACATCAGTCTATCTCCTTAATAGGTCACCCACTCATGTTGTTAAGGGAAAGACTCCTGAGGAAGTTTGGTCTGGTCGCAAACCTAGGATCAGTCATTTGAAAGTTTTTGGCTCTCTTGTGTATGTTTGGATTCCAGAGGCCAAGCGCACTAAGCTGGACTCCAAGAGCTAGAAACTCATGTTCACAGGGTACAGTGATAATCACAAGGCATATAGGCTGATTGATATAGACACTGATCGTCTTATCTTCAGTCGAGATGTTGTCTTTGATGAGGAACGAGGTCCATTTCACTCTTCCTCACCTGTTCAGCATTCAGAGGATCAGCCTCTACAGGGTCCTGATATGAGTGTTCGACTTCCATTAGGTTCACTTGATGGGAGGGATGACGAAGACCTAGTCTTTGATGATGCTCAACCTGAGTTTCCTCCAGATGATCATGAACATCTCCCTGCTGAACCTGTTCCAGATCCACAGCCAGATCCAGCTCCTCCTGTTGCATCTGATGTTGGCACATCTACTCTCCGACCGAAATGGTGGGCTAAGACTATCAGTGATCTTCGTGCTGATGAGCTCATTGAGGGTAGATCATCCAGAAACAAGAGCAAACAGCAGTCTACAGTAAATTTTGCTCTCATGGCCAACATTCACAGTGTTTATGAGCCTCAGACATATTCAGAGGCAAACGGGATACCTGAGTGGGAAAAGGCAATGGAATCAGAATACCAGAGTCTTCAGAAGAATCACACTTGGGTCCTTTCCAATCTTCCTTCAGGGAAGAAGCCCATTAGCTGCAAATGGGTGTACAAGGTGAAGTACAAAGCTGACGGAACCCTTGACAAGTACAAAGCTCGTCTGGTTGCACGGGGGTTCTCACAGAAAGAAGGCATTGACTATGAGGAGATCTTTGCTCCTACAGCCAAAATGAGTACCATACGGCTTGTCCTTGCCTTAGCAGCCCAATTTGGTTGGAAGGCCCATCAGATGGATGTGAAGAGTGCTTTCCTCAACGGTGAGTTGAAGGAGGAAGTATACATGACGCAGCCTCCAGGTTTCAAAGTTGCTGGTCAAGAACAGAAGGTATGCAGATTGGTCAAAGCACTCTATGGCCTGAAACAGGCTCCTCGGGCTTGGTACATTAAGATTGACACGTACCTCACAGATCATGGTTTTCAGAGGTGTCCATCTGACTCGAACCTGTATGTCAAGAATACTGGTAATGAGATCTTGCTTGTTGTTGTCTATGTGGATGACTTGATCATTACCGGCAGTTCAGCACATTTGATCACCGAGATCAAACAGGACTTGTGCAAAACTTTTGACATGACAGACTTGGGCCTCCTGCATTATTGTTTAGGTGTTGAGGTTTGGCAGACAGAGAGCAGCATTTTCATCTCCCAGTCCAAGTATGCTCGAAGTCTTCTGGATAAGTTCCAAATGCAGGATTGCAAACCTGCCTCTACACCCATGGAAAAAGGGCTTAAGTTGTCAGCTAAGTCCGATTCACCTGTGGTAGATGAAACATTGTTCAGGCAACTAGTAGGCAGCCTCATCTATCTTGCTGCTACTAGACCTGATTTGAGTTTTGCAGTGAGCTACATATCACGCTTCATGACAGCCCCCAAGGCTGATCATTGGGTAGCAGCGAAGCGTGTGCTACGTTATGTGAAGGGCACTCCTGATTTTGGACTCTTGTACACTCGGAGTCACGATCCTAAACTCAATGGGTTCACAGATTCAGATTGGGCAGGTTCAGTTGATGACAGGAAATCAACATCTGGGTATGTGTTCAGTTTGGGATCCGGTGCAGTCACATGGACGAGTAAGAAGCAGCAAGCAGTGGCTCTCTCCTCGACAGAAGCAGAGTATCGGGGAGCAGTAAAAGCAGCATGTGAGGCAGTTTGGCTTCGCCGGATGCTTGCAGATATGCAAATATCTCAAGCAGGTCCGACTCCCTTGTTCTGTGATAATCAGGGAGTTCTCAAACTTGCCAAGAATCCGGTCTTCCATGAGCGAACCAAGCATGTGGAAACTCATTGTCATTTCATTCGGAAGCTGGTTGAGGACAGATCAGTTCAGTTGCTGTATGTTCCGACAAAGGATTAGACAGCAGACATTCTCACCAAGTCACTCAGTACAGATAAGTTTGTAAAATTCAGGGAGCATCTTGGTGTAGTTGATAGATTGAGCATTAAGGGAGGGTATTAAAATAATGTTTATTTATTTATTTATTAATGCTCAATATTGTAAGATATTGTAAGATAGAGATAAGATTGTCTCCGATCTTATCTGGAGTTTCTTTTTAGAAACTTTCCAGTTTTGTAAATCTTGTAAACTATTTATTGAGCGTCTCGCTCATTGTTAATACATCAATTATTTATCAATTACCTGTGTAATAAGGACTCATGGCAACACAAGGGGCACAATGCTTGAAGACCTTGGATGGATTTTCCACAAGTCTTATTTATCTGTAAATATGTTTAAACTTCAAACAAAAAAATACAAATTTGTCCATATTTCATAAAACTTCATTTGTAAAGATGCATCATGTCACTGTCTTGACTCATTATAACTTCCTTGAAAAAAATACACTCTATTTCATTTTTATATAAATACATAGTTCCAACAATGTAATGAAATAATTAATCACATTCAAAGCTAAAAGGAATAAAATTGTCTGTATAATAATGTCAGTACTGCCCTGCATAAGGCAATGTTCAATAATAAATTGAATATGCTTTTGCCATACCACTTCCATTCTCCGTCAACATGCATAATTTTAAATGCTATAAGTAATCCTAAACTTATAGCCAGTATCCTTTCCAAGAACATCATTGGTGTGATCGTTTATAAAATTTTGCACCCTCCATGATCAACATAAATATACCATCATGAACTCCAACCACCTTTAAATATTCGATTTGCTAGAATCTGTGCTAAGTGCAGAGTTGTTGGCAAAGATTGTAACCAAAAAAATTACTTACAGAATTTGCATCTCCCATAATACAGTTGAAGAAACAGACAATGATTGTACTTGTGAACACCTTGCATTGCATCTATGAGAGCCAAGATCCCATTGCTGAAAGAAAACTAACCAATGCCACCTTGGATGATACAGAAGCCAACCTTCAGCAGCTTCATTTACAGAAGATTAAAACAAGAAAAATATCTATTGCAATACCATATAGTTGCCAAAAAGAGAGAAAGTTCTAGTGATTACTTATTTCTAAGCTGGTTTATACAACCATAGCCAAGGATAGCATGTGTATTTCAAGATGCCTGTATCAAACCCATATGAATATACATATGTTAGAACCTACTGACAAGACATACACTTGAAAATCAATTCTTTGATAACAAATCCATTTGCTTATTATTTTTAAGTTAGTCAATTATTTTTTTTCAAGGTCAAATTTAAGTTAGTCAATTTTATTTTTTTTCAAGGTAAAAAGTTGAAATTGAAACCTGAATGGCAAAACATTGCAAACAACACAACTGTCATGACTCTTCGCTTGACCTCTTCTGCAAAAGGGACTCCAAAAATGCAGTTCCAATTCTGGTGAGAGGAGGTAGAACATGCGAAGGCATATTGAATACACTCTCCCAAGGATGATTTGTGGCAGCGTGAATAACATTTTGGTTGCCCGTATGGGAGGCAGATTTATCAATATGACCTTCCTGAGCAGGAATGTTACCAAACATAGTCTTATATCCTGACAGACCTGTATTCAATTTAAAATATTTATTAGCATGTTTAGGGCATCAAAATTCTGGATTTAATAAATATATGACCGCATATGTCAAACCTTTCAGAACTTGTAATATCATAGACACCATACATTATATTAGATGACAACAGTAGGATCAATCTATTTTCTCACCTGGATCTTCCAGAGAAGAGAATCTTAGGAGAGGCACTAAATGAACTTCATTGTCATCACTATTATATGGATTGAAAACAGTATATGCATGGTCCCTGTCCAAAAAGACAAGCCTGCTTTCTGCTTGTTTGCTCTTGTCAATGTCATTTTCTTCGCATGACATTGCACTTTCTTGAATAAAGATGACCGTGCCACCAATTCCCTGAATAAATAGAATTGAAACTAAGATACATCACCTAAAAACAACTTAGATCAAGATTCAATATTCTTCAAATATCCTTACTTTTCTCACAGCCCAAGCAGCAACTGGAATGGGGTCCTCTATGGCAAATAACACAATGACGGCATCTTCTTTCAATTTCAGTTTGTCTCTAATATGAATAGGTAAAGATACTAGAACAACAAAATTTGATCTGTTTGGATCAGTGGCAATTGCTGCACACAAATAATCAGCTGGTTTAAAAAATGTAAAACAATACAACATTCATAATGAGATATAAATTTCAAAACAAAATGTGAACTACCATTTGTATTTGGCTCAGTACCTTCCACTGAAATACAATATGACCACCAAATAGATAATGTTGATAGATTCCAAACAGAAAGGCATGGACTTGACCCCTTAGAGACTGTTACAAGATGCTGCGATTTTGGAATGAACGATAGTGCTGAAATCAACTGAGAAAACCAAGGGCAATATGTAAATTCAATCATTAAATCCAAACATAGCTCTGCTCATAATTCCATCCAAAAAAAATATGACTGACAAAAATTACCGTGCTGTGAAGAGACTCCCCAATGACAAAAACAAGACTATTTGTCTCCGGATTCCAAAATGTCACAAGACCACCCGCACCAACAGCCAAAAGAGATCCATCAGCAGAAAATGCAGCGCATAGCATAGCTTTTTGTCTGTAATATAGAGAATAAACTTAATGATGCCAAGTGCATATCATAAGAAATTAAGCATTCTACAGAAACTCAATATAACCAAACCCATTTCCAATGAAATGCATACGAACTACAATTTCACATCAGCTTATTTCGATAGCACTCATGCATGTTCCAAGGAACTATACCATTTCATTCCATAAATGTATTTTTTTCACAAAAAACTATCTTCAAAATATTATGTGCCTTAAGCAGGCTCCACGTGCTTGGTATGAAAGAATTGATCGATCCCTGATGAGCTTAGGCTTCTCCAAGAATGATGTTGATTCAAACCTGTACTTCAAGGCAATTGATGGGAAGCATTAATCTTGGTTCTATATGTTGATGATCTAATTCTTACTGGAGAAGATCACCTTATTGTCAAATGTAAGAAGGAGCTAGCTTCTGAATTTGAAATGAAGGATCTTGGTCTCATGCACTACTTCCTTGGTTTAGAAGCTTGGCAAAAGTCGGATGAGATCATTCTAAGTCAAGGGAAGTGTACTATTGACATCTTGAAGAGATTTGGTATGATGGATTGCAAATCCATGTCTACACCTATGGAAACCAATTTTCAAAGAGGCTGCACCTAGTTCAGATTTGGTGGATCCTACTATGTACAAGCAGTTGATTGGATCTTTGATGTATCTAGTCAATACTAGACCAGATATTTGCTATGCAGTGAGTGCACTTAGTCAGTTCATGTGTGAACCAAGGCAAATACATCTAGTTGCAGCGAAGCATGTTTTGAGATACTTGCGTGGCACAGTTGGATATGGCTTGAGATATTCTTCTGGTGTAGACTTAAAGCTGCATGGATATACTGATTCTGATTGGGCAGGGTGTGTCACTGATCGGAAGAGCACCTCTGGATGTTGTTTCAGTTTGGGATTTGCGATGATTTCCTAGTGTAGCAGGAAGCAGTCTTCAGTGACACTGAGCACCGCAAAGGCCGAGTATATTGCAGCTTGTGTGGCAGTTAGAGAAGCAGTGTGGTTTCGGAAGCTCCTTGCAGGATTGTTTGGACAATCATTGGAGCCGATTGTCATTCATTGTGATAATCAAAGTTGTGTGAAGCTTTCTGTCAACCCAGTGTTTCATGACAGAACAAAACATGTTGAAATCAAATACCACTATATTAGAGATATGGTATTGAGGAAAGCAATCCAATTGAAGTATATCAGCACTGATGAGCAGACAGCAGACATTCTCACCAAGCCTCTTGCCAAAGTAAGTTTGTGTACTTCTGAGACAAGCTTGGTATTGTGGAGAATGAAGCCCTAGCTAAGGAGTCTCAGTATCAGTGATCTTCAGATTTGCTTTAATGCATTTCTCTCTGTTAGAGAGATTTGAGGTGCAAGCCCTTGTTAATGCATTTCTCTCTATGAGAGAATTTCAAGGTGAAAGCCCTTGTTTCCACCCTCTGGGAGAGCCATGGTGGATGTCATGTGTGTGACGCCATGACAACATCACGTGAGAGAGTCCATGATAATTTTCTTGTACTAGTGCTTTTCACCCTCTGGGAGAGCCATGGTGAATGTCACGGTGAGGTGACGATATCACGTTTAAGTGATGGGCACTTATGTACATTTGCCATACATGGGAGAGCCATGATGGTTAATATCACGATGAGGTGATATGTTCCTTTGCCATACATGGGAAAGCCATGATGGTTAATATCACGATGAGGTGATATGATTCTTTTTCACATATGGGAGTGCCATAGTGGTTGACATCACGATGAGGTGATGTGTCTTGTACAGCTGGAAGTATTCCTCCCTAGCTGAGAGGGAGTGTTGAAGTTATTGCAACTTCAGGTTCATCCTTCCAGCCTAATCGATGATATAAAATTGCATATAGGCTTTGGCTATTTATTTTATTGTTATAATTAAAAGTGAAGGGGTCTTCACTTGGGAATTATATATCTCTCTTTGGGCCGACCCTCCTTGAAGTTTGCACCATTTAAATTGTAATTATAATTCTCCTTGGGCCAACTTCTTGTATTTATTATGAAAATGTATTCTTCTAATGGAGGCCAACCTCCCTTGATGTATTTTACCTTGTGTATATATACAAGGTCATTTCCCATTCATTACATATACATTTCACACAAGAAGAATTTGCACCTATTGAGGAGAAGTTCGCACTTGTCAAGGAGTTTGCCATTTCCAGCAGATCAATTGATTGCAAGAGGCAGATCGACATTAAGGAGAGGCTGTCTATTTGTGTATTCGCACCTAAGTGAGGGTGATTCATTGCTGCATTAATTTGGCCTTTTGTGGCCAAGTTTGTAAGCAGATTTCTGCTCCTTCTTTATAATATAAGAGAGATATCTTTGCTGGGTTTTTCTCCCTCAAGTGGAGGGTTTTTCCAGGGTATATACTGTGTCTATGTGTTGTATTTTGAATTAAATTCTGCTTATTCCATTTCTGGTCTGAAAACTAACAAATATTATTATAATTATAATAATATAATGTTATATAATATAAAAATATATATAAAAACATAATAATGTAAAACATAAAATAATATATATTAAGGCAGATTATGTGATCGCCCAAACTGAAGGAGTGATTTAAGGCAGTGATTCCATACATTAAAGGACAATAAGGCAGTATAAGCAGCGATTATACCTTTAGACAAGGCAGCAATTATCTAAAGGGTGCATGCCTAGTTATATGAAGGGTCTCGATTAATTATGAGAGGAAAAGCAATTAAACTAAACAAAGCATCATGACCTTTAACAAGAGTTGCAACAAATAAAAAGTCTGCAATGGGATAAGGAGCAGCAACGAATATAATCAGAAAAAGGATCAGAAAATAAATAAATATCTGCACTCAGGGACATCAGCAGATTCTATCAATGAAGGAATGTAATATGACCTGGAAATCAGATTAACAAGGAATAAGGATCAGCAGTTATAAGAGGCCTATGGGCTTAATATATTATTATCAGAAATTTATATCTGGGAAATAAGTATAAATATAATATATATATGCTCATAGCAAGTGATTATTGGAAGATTGAAATTAATTAGAAATAATTGTATAATATATATATTTATGAAATAGATATATTTTATGTACGATTATGTAATAATGATGCTTGCAGCAATTATTGAGTCTTATAAGTAATTATGATTCTTTAATATGAATATGAATAATAGATTAATACTTAGATTATATTCCTTTAAAATTATATATATATATTTTATCAATCAAACGTAAGGTTGAAGGAAGCAAGTTAGGAGGATGCAGTTTACGTGCCTCCCATGTTAAGTAGGCCACTCCAGGGGTGCAATTGTCTTAGTTTGGATGTTCTTGCCATTTGGGGCCAAGTGGTGGGTTGTCTTAGTTGGACGCTTGTGCTCTTGGGCTTTAGATGGATTGAATAGTTTACAAGCACCCCTTTCAAGGCTTTCCTATCAAGCCAAACTATGACTGGTTGTTAGGAACTTAGGAGGGATTCAAGGAGTTTCAGATTTTCAATCATAAGAGCGGTGGATAAGGCAGCATGGATAGGGAAAGCAGTTACAAGTTTATCCACCAAGTACACCACCCCAAGGGTGGAATTGTCTTGGTTGGATGTTCCTACCACTTGGGCCAAGGGTGGGTTGACTTAGTTTGGACGCTCGTGCTCTTGGGCTTGGTATGGATAGCTTTGGGCGGATTTATCATATTCCTCATCCAAATCCTATTATGATTAAGACTTCCACTATGCATTATGGATAAAGTGTAGATAGTTTTGAAATAGTTATGTATCTACATGATTTAAATGGATGAATCATTATGTTGATCATATGAAGTATATTCCAATGGCATCTAACCTAATTGCAGGATCTAAACCAAGATTTATCTAGCTTAAATTGGTGAGTTAAAACCCTAACTACATTATATTTGCAATTCTAGTGAAAGATTTAGGGTTATCCAAAAAGGGGACATAACAGTATGTAGTGAGAAGAACATTGTGCATAATGAGTAGTAGAAATTAAAGAGCACTGAGTATAATGAATGGGAGCTTGTAAGAGTAATAAACAAGATTGTGACACATGGAAAGGAATTGGGAAAGGAAAACAGATTATGGATTATTCATGAATTGAAGGCTAAAGCAGAGCCTAATTCCTAGAAGTTTAGAAGCAAGATTTAGTAACAAAAGGTGGTATACATCTGGACAAGAAAAATAAGTTAACCAAAAAGGTAAAGATAAAGAATCCAAGAAGAAATTAGAGCCTGGAGTAATGAACTGACACGGATAGGTAAAATACCAGCAAAGTACATGACAGAAACTGATTTAGTAGACAAATGATATACCACAAGCCAATGACAATTTTATTCAATCTTCAATAATCAACATACATACCAAATTACAATGCTCTGACACAACAATACACTATCAAAGTTCAGGAAATAAGAATGCTTGTACAATCATACATGCCCACAAGCAAGGTACTCGTTATAGCAATTATGAACCAAAAGCCCACTATCAGACATATCTCCTCTATGTTTTAACTTGTTCCAAAGATCTTGATGTCCTATTTATAGGTATCCCTTCCAAGGCTAAGGTACTATTCTTTGAAGGGACATGAACCTTCTTTCAAAACTTTTCCTAGGGACCAGCTCAAATTGTTCAAGCTGGTGCAATATTCAAAATTTGATACACAACCCACAAAGGGCCCTATGCATCTTACAACTTGTCGATCAAGAAGTCCTATAGGGTGGATGTCGTGTATGACAAGATCTATGCATTGAAACTTGATGCAGTTCTGGCCACAAACCTCCTTAGGACCAATAAGCTTGGAAATGTCCTCAAACATTACCACAAAGCTTGAACTATATCCACAATGATGATATCTTGATCTAGGACCTAGAAATACATTACATTGATGATGGGGTATGAAAATATCTTTGCAATGAGAATTGTCTTTTATAGTGACAATCTAATATTTAGAGAACCAATAAAAACCAGCAAAACAGAACAAGAAATAAAATATTTTTTGGGTGATGTAAGATTGCTCGACCCCTCAATTTCTCCTACATCAAACATGCCAAGTAACAAAATTTTGAGCACAATGCTCAAAATTAATGAAGTGAGAGAGGCCATGTTGTCCACACTAACCAACCCACTTCATCTTTAGTAAGCCATGAATCATCCTAAAATCCCCTTCCCTTCCATTAGACCATTCCTTATATTCCTTCTTAGTTCTTAGGCTCAAACATTCATTCAAAATTTGTTCTCTCTCATCTTTGGAACTATTACCTCCAATCTAGTCCTTGTTGTGAGGTCTTATCCTTATCCATGTTTTCCACTCCATGGAATCATATAGATCAGCCACATTAAACATCAATGAGATATCCAAACCTTCAAGTAATTCAGTCTCATAAGCATTCTCAAAAATATTTCACAACACTTGAGCAGGACCAAATTTTCCTTGGCTTCAACTTATTATAGGTTCCTCTAAGGAACTTCTCTTTCCTTAAATGTATCATAAATAATTCTCCCTCTAAGTAACTATTTTCTCTTGAATTATACTTAATGTTACTTCTCTCCAACTATTGCTTCACCTATGCAACACCTCCCATATGTCTTGTGCAAAATCTTTTGCATCTATGCTAATGCATTCTCCAACAAGTACTCTCAACAAGTTTGCAACACCTTTGAGAGATGTTCCATACACAATCTAAAAATTTGTCTTGCTTGTAGATTGATTCATTGAGTTGTTGAGCACAAATTCCGCTTGTGCCAAGGTATCCCACTACCTAGGTTGCCTCCCACCAAACTTCTTTGGAGATTTCCTAAATTGTTGTTAACAATGTTTGTTTGACCATTCATTTGTGGATGGTATGCAAAACTAGCATTTAACTGTGTACTTCATCAATATAAGACGATTTTTTTATTTTACTTAACAACCATAACAATATCAATCACACAAGATCTAACAATTATGCAACACAAAACTTACGTGGAAACCCTTATGAGAGAAAACCGTGGCAAAATATTGCTTTTATATAAAACTCGTTTACAATCTTTGTAGGCACCAACCAATAGGAGACACCAATCCCCCCTTATATGATTTGTAGGCACAAACCCACTGGAGTCACCAATCCCCACTTATATGATTTATAGGCACCAACCTACTAGAGACACCAATCCCCACAACTCAACACCAACTCAGCAAGAGACACCAATCTCTTCGTTTGGGAAGCACCAACTTCCAAATTAATAAGTATTCTCCTCAAACTATGTCTTCTTCATTGAATGACAAACTATTTCTATTCCTTCATAAAATCTGATTATACATATCCTCTCTCCCACAAATTTGATGCAGTCTCTTTCAAGTCTGCATATACCTCCTTTAGATCTAAATATATCTCTTTCATCACTACTGGTGTATGTGATTTATCTCTATTACTCAACACACATTCTCCACATTTCACACTCACATCTTACATCCTCATGAGACGATGCATCTCTTTGAAAAGAGATAACTCTCCAAAGAGCCATTACCTTTGATAAAGAAGTGATCACTACCTTTTGAGACTAATTCATAATCTTTTAAACGAAACTTTAGCACTCCCTTATAAAGTGTAATCGCTGCTCCTTATAAAGTAATTACTTACTGCTCATAATGTAATCGTTGCATCATTGACATAGTATAATCGCTGCAATTTCTTGAATAAACTCGCTGTCCCTTGTTATTTATATCATTCGCTGCTTTCTCTTAATCATTCTTCATTATTATTCTTGGCCGATCTAAAATATACACATGATTGTCTTTGAATCTATAGTAAAGGAGTTGGCAAGCATTTACATTAAATGTCTTTGTCTTGGGCGATATGTATTGAATTTGTGATTTGCATAGTGTAAAGAGGGTTGGCCATGAATAGGATAAGAGTAAACTTAAACTTAAACTTGTCTTGTTCAGCCAACTGATCTTTGTCATCAATCACTTTAAAATAATGTTATCTTCAGTACATGAAGCAATAATGTGATCTGCCCTTGTTTGAAGTGGTTAGTGGCCTTTGGCCTTTATGCAGAGTCCTTTGATATCAACAATGAGGTGGCAGTGGTTTCGTTCTTTGACATCAATGACAACAATATTTAGACTATGAATTCCTTCTTGACATCAATGACAACATTTGCAACATCTAGAATTGGAAACAACTTATATATGGGCAACACCCTTTACAATTTGACAGGTTCTACATCTCTCAACAATTTTTTTGGCAATGCAATACAGACTTAACCAAAATTACCACTCCTCCAACATAGCTAATGTCCTTTTTGTGTTGAAATTCCCTCCCAATCCTTTGTTGTGTAGTTCCTAAATAAGATTCTCACGGAACCCTACAAGATACAAAACTACCTCCTAAACAAATATCCTCCTGCACAAAGTAATCCTCAAAAGAACCCTTACCTCTAATCTAGATCTCAACACAATCTAGATTTGCAGCATACAGATCCTTCATAATCTCTATTCCAACCAACTCTACTATCATAGTCAACAATACCTACCTCCTGCTCAAGGCATATAAATATTGACAATTTAATATTATAATCATACTGTGTGTGTGTGTGTGTGTGTGTGTGTGTATATCCAATTTATAATACATATCTCAATTATAATTAAGAGTCCCAAAGGGTACAGCGATCAGATTAAGAGGGACAGCGAATATATCCCAAAAGCATATAACTACCTAAGCGCCCAGGTTGGAGATTAATATAGCATCGATTAAGAGTCTTACATGTCAACGATTAGTATGCTTTTAAAGGCAGCTTCAAGGCAACTTTTGGGATTTAAAAGAAACATATTTTAAGGCAGTGATTACTTCTTAATAAAAGGTGATGACCTTTCATGAGGTCAAAGGACGTATCCCTTCGTAAGAAACATAAAGGATATGATATGGTATAAAGAAGGAAAGGGTAGGAAAGATAGAGAGGAGGGATTTATTCAGAAAGAATATATAAGCAGATTAGGAGATAAGAAGAGATATAATCAGGAAGGAATACTACAAATCTGCATTCAGAATACAATCAGTAGAGATAGAAATATACAGATAAAAAAAGGGATATTTTCTGAGTATAATGAAGGGGAGAAATAAGAAGAGGAAATCACTAATATATACAGCGAATATGGATAGAAATAGGAGTATTTTCTGAGTACTGCAGCAGATACATTAATATGATATCTTAGTTGTGGAAGAGGAAATATGTGGGAAGAAAGAGTTGGCTCAAGGAGAGATAAGGGAAGAAAAATGATAAATCAATAAGGGAAGTAAGTTGAATATTATTACATATATATAAATATATAAATTCATATTAAGTAATTATAGGAAGATGGAAATCAATATATATATATATATAAGCAATAATAATGCTTGCAGCAATTATCGAGCCTTATAAGCAATTATAGTGCTTTAATCTAATTGATTCTTATCTGTTTGATCTACACTAATGATATACTTTGAGTGTTAAGAACAGATGAATGGATTAAGGAGAAGAAACATACAGACCAGGAGACAAAGGAGAATCTGTCCAGTTCATCACCACCGATTGCTATTATCAGATATATCCTATATTCAAGTGTATTTTCTGCAAATCGTTGTTTACCTATGTATGCATATTGCTTATAAGATAATAAGAGTATTTAATGAAGGATTTCTTATGATTGAATCAAAATTATGCTTGACTGTCTGAAATCCACCCTATGGGAAGGTCCAAGGGTGAAGTGGTAGGGGCCAAAAGAGCCCACTTGCGACCTCCGTCTAGTTCCACAAGAAGGAAGGGCCAGGGGTGAAGTGGTAGGAGCCCAAAGAGCCCACTTGCGACCTCCGCCCAATCCCACAAGGTGGCAAGTGTCTTCAGGGGATCGAGATAGTGATGGGGGAAGCAAGTACAATTCGCCAAGGGGGAGGGTTATGGCATACACCCTCTTAGGCTTGGTATGGAAATAGCTTCGGGCGGACCCATCCTGTCCTTTCTCCCAAAATCCTATTATGTTTGCATTGTTGATAGTCTATGGATGTGATGTAATTGTCTAACTTTCATAAGCTATATATATTGTTCCTATGTTGTTTGCAGGTTTCAAATCGAGGATTGCATCATTAAAGAGATATTTATTTAATAAGATGAAACCCTGAACCTAATTTGTTTCAATTTGTGATCAGTAGACAAATTATAGGGCAAATCAGGATAAGGGGGCATTACAATCCTCTAGGCACAAAGTAATCCTCAAAGGAACCCTTACCTCCAATCCAGGGCTCAACACAAAATCTAGATTTGCAACATACAAATCCTTCATAATCTCTATTCCAACCAACTCTACTATCATAGTAGTCAACAATACCCACCTCCTGCTCAAGGCATCTACCACCTTATGGTTACACCAACTTTGTGTAATGGCCACCCTTTTTTTTTTTAAGTTTCTCTGTTTGTTGATGGTTTAGTTTGTTGATTGTAATGCTTGTCATTTCATGTGTTTTGTATCATTTGCAAGAGTGCATAGATAATAGAACATGAACATAAAACACAATAAAGAACTTTTTTTCAAGTAGATTCATAACAAAAAAATTGAAGCAATGAAGACAATAGCATTTTCAGACTTAAATAAATGTACATCAGACCTGGTACAAATGTGTTGCAGACCTGATTTATGCCAATGCAATCATCTAATTCATCATACATTGCAACCTTTCATCATGGAGTGAACATATACATATAGGAAACCTTCCTAGACTCCGTCACTGCAAGAAACAGTGATAAACACCCCGAAAAATGGCACTATTTCAGACCTTTGTAATAGCAGACCTGAACTTCAACATACCCAAAAATGGCATGGCTCCTAAGAAAGGGCAAATAGGCTCTAAAAACCAATGCTTCACCAATAAATGCAAGTAAATACTTGAAATGGGGCACCCAAACATGAAGAATCCAATAAGCAAATACCCAGAACGGAAGACCAAGTGTGCACAGAATGAACATATTTCACCTTCAGCCACTGTCAAAAAGAGCGTTTCCAAAATTATAGAAATGCAATCAGACCTCAGAAAAAGCTTCAAATCTCCTCCAATCACCACCAATAACGAAGCCAAGAATCAAACACACCAAAATCTTCGAACCCACATGAAAACACTAAGAAAATTTTCATTATTCATCCCCAAAAGTGAAGAAAATCAAGAACTCTGTAAGCACAACGGTGATCCCTGAAGTAGAACCACTCCAACCAGCTGGGGTGGATCTCTCACCACCAAAACCAATGCTAGAAATGAGGGTTTTCGTCCTCAATCAGCTGCAATTGAAGTCTGGAATCATTCCAACAGAGTCTCCTTAAGTTGCCAAAATATCCATATCTCCAAATGAGAGCTCCAAATGAATAAATAGAGAAAGAGGGAGAAATCAAGGCAACATCATTTTGAATTCACTTTTCCCTCCAAAACCCCACGCCCCTTCATGAGCCTTTTTATTTTATTTTATTCAAAATACCGCCCTTGGGTGTCTATACTCATAAGGAAACTATTTTGTTTTTGTTTCCTTCTAAAACAACGTCAAGTCATTACATTAGGCTCCAAGGTACTTTTTACATGACCACATAACCCCTTCACTTAAGTTAAAGAAACTTTATTAAAATAACTTAAGCGAAAAATAAAAATAATAATTAAATCGAACCTTAGCCATGCCAACACCCAAACTGGGAATAGACACTATTGAAGTAGCCTTGGCCAGGACCAGTTACCAAAAATAGACTTACTATTTATAGCAACTGCTAAAAATAGTAAATACTCCAAATCACCAAACTAGCACAAAACATTAGAGTTCACCTGACAATTGCCACACACTGCCCAAACAAAAAACCTTGCACTGCACTACTGCTAGGACCAATTACTAAATATAGTACTTACTAAAAATAGTAAGTGAGTCAAAACCAAACTAGCCTAAATAAGGACATTGAAAATGGGGGCATTACACTTTGTGCTTGAAAACAATAGAAACCCCTTGCAAATAATTCACCCACCTCATGTATCTTGATTCAACGTTGCTTAACTATTAATAAACCTCAACACCTAATTATCAATATATAAAACAAACTCATTCAATAAAAAATATTGCCACTGCTTCTATAAAGCCTAACAGTTGCATAAAAACTCCTTAACATTAATTGAGCATTCCTACTTGGCTTCATTCAGCTTCTTATTGAAATATGCAATGGGTTTACTTTCTTGACTAGCATCACAATCCACTTGAAAGTCCTTCTCAAAGCACCGATACTAGGTTGTTCATCACTTTCTTTAGCAATTCAAAGCATTTACGTATTGCAACTATCAACTCAAATCCACCCTTCTACATACAATGTGTTATTGTGCACAAATCCCACTAAAGTTCTTGATGAACTTCCAATAGAAACTTGCCAACACATGGAAAATTCTAATCTCTATAGTGTTCTATGACACTAGCCACTCAACAATTTCCTTTACTTTCTCTAGATTCATCCTCAAACCATCTTGAGACATCACAAATCCCAAGGATACTAGCTCCTTTTGCATAAAATTGGATTTCTTTAGGTTTATACACAATTTCTCCTTTCTCAATTGTAATGACTACCCCCAAATTTTTCCAAACTTTTCACTCTTTCCTTCTTCCATTGAATGGGTGTTTGTCTAATATTTTGCATGCATATGAAATGAAACATTTTTTGTTTGCAAGTTTAGAATGTACTCTGTTTGCAATGCTTCATTTAACATTCGCACCATACTCAGACATAGATGAAAAATATAGAAATAACATGAAACCTTTGAATCAGGCAAAAACGCCATATTTTACTTTAAAGTTTAGTGGCTATGAATACATTGGCGGATTGCATCGATTTATGTGCATTAAAAATTGTGTTCCCAACTCAGAAATAAGGCTTTAATATCAGCAGAAAATTATTTGAATGGTTAAAACAGATTGTAATGAAGTACCTCACGCCAAGTAGAGTTTGCCAGCCATCATCATACACAGCAGCAAGTAGAGTGATCATGTGGCCAATTAATTCACTTCCAGCTCAGCCACTGTCACGCCCAACAGCTGGCCAATTCCAAGTTAGACACGGATTGTGCCCAGCTATAGAATTAATCTTATGGCACTTAGAATATTGTAGTGCCTTCCCCGCGTCAACTCAGTTTTCCCAAATGGTAGACTGAATGATATAAGAGGTTGCAGCCAACAGTGCAAACCTCACGGCTACCTTATATTCAGTCAGCACCTGTATCACTTCCCACGCAGCAGCAAATAGCTTTATCCTGCCCACGTCCCCACAGCAAGAGTTAATATAGGTCACATTCGTAGACTTCAGCCATCAGTGGTATTAAGCTAAGGCGTCCCAATGTCAGCTCACATGCTAGGGTGTTTAATGCATCCAGCTTCTATAAACCATGTGTAGGGAATAAACAATTCAGTCGCCCTTTTTTTGTTTGAATATGACCCATGACCTGCCTAATAGACCCATGCCT
The DNA here is from genome assembly GCA_007115665.2 of Sequoiadendron giganteum. Lineage (NCBI taxonomy): Eukaryota > Viridiplantae > Streptophyta > Pinopsida > Cupressales > Cupressaceae > Sequoiadendron > Sequoiadendron giganteum. The sequence goes on along the minus strand of CM021110.1, from coordinate 88,143,208 downwards.
TTCTCTGAATTTGCATGCCCAGCTAGAATGAGTAGTGGTGGCTAGAACTTCAATCTCAATCGCCCAAACCAAAGAACATAACTCGCCCAACATTTAGTGTGCGCCAACCCACTGAATATCATATAGTGCCTTCATTAAAATGTTTTATCTACTCAAAACCCTTTGAAATTTCCAACACCTAGTCTTAACAAAATTCATACAGTCATACCTACAATACTTCACTTCCTAGAGTCAAACCAAAAAACTCTACCAATTTTGTCTTGCTTGGCAAGACTTCACAAAATTGCAATAAACCCTTCCATACAAAATCAGAAAACCAAACAATGAACCCTGTGCTAGTTCCTAAGTGAAACCACCTACAAACCAACCAATAAGGATCTTTCACCTCCGCAGTTGATGTCCTCTATGAGGGTTTTCATCCTCACAAAGCCCTTGGATGAACATAGTTCAACCAGCAATATCATGTATAAAAAATTTTCCACCATAGAATGAAAAATGAGCCCAAAACACTTTTATTAATTTCTCCATAACTCCCACACCCTTCTTGGGAATTAAAACATTTTTAATTTTTTAAAATAAATCCCTTATAACTCCCATTTGGATGCCAACCTTTTAAAAGACATTAACTTCACTTTCTAATATTTACCTTATGTCCCCTAGGCACCCTTATAAAGTCACCTTATAATATTAAATAAATGCTTAAGTGGAACATTAGAAAATATATTATATTATAAGCATTTATTTAAAATTACTAGCTTAATTTACGAAAACCACAATAGAGCATCAGATAGCAAATTTGGATATGTCGAGGTGATATTGAAGAAGAAGAGGCATGACTGAAGCTGAAACGATGACTTGCTTTAAATAGACATGGTCTCTAAAGAAATGTGGAGCTCAAGCCAAGTGACCTAAAATGCTTTCGAAAGTGTCACCGTAAAACAAATTGAAATCCAAGCTCAAAGCCAGCCATGAAAATGTTGAAGGAATAGAGTTGCAATGGCTCCAAGAACCGTGGAGTTCCCTAACCAATCACATTAGCGTACGGGAACCTAATAGATAGGCTAACTGTCACCAATTGACTAGGCCTTGACAGGGAACATTACATTAATTATGCTAAAACTTGTTGTAGGTGTCCAAAATGCTCTCCCCTAGTCTTCCTAAACACCAAAACATCATCCAAATAAACAACCACAAACTTACCTAAGGTTTCATAACTTCTTTCATCAACCTCTTAAAGGTACTTAGCACATTGGTTAATCGAAAGGGCATGACAAACCACTCATACAACCCATCTTTTGTTCTAAAAGGTTGCTTTTCACTCATCTCCTTCACAGATTCTAAACTGTTGCTAGCAACTCTTGTGATCAATCTTGGAAACATAATGTTGGTAAATAACCAAGCAAGTAATACCCCTCTAATTAACTTATAACTTTGCAAATAGTTATAAGTTATGTGAGGTTAATAAACTCTGAATTATTATTAACCAAATGCAATGATGTAATACAAAATATCCCAATAGTTTCCCCTTATTACATCATATGCTCAAGAGAGCAAAGTAAGAAAGCTCAAAAAACTATGAAATTTATAGCTACAAGAGATTTGATAAATATGCTAGCAAAATGCTCTTGAGTCAAACAAAATTGGAGCTGGATATTCTATTGTTGAACATCTTCACAAATATAGTGACACAAACCTTAATGCATTTGGCGCACTCATGCAAAACAAGATTGCAAACAAGTCACAGCACACTTTGATTGTCACAAAACAAAGTGGTAGGACGTCTCAAGAACACCTATGCATATCAAAATACAACATAACCATATCACCTCACAAATAGCTCCACCTACAACATAATATTTTGCCTTTGTGGAAGAGCGAGCAACAATGGCTGGCTTCTTGCTCCCTCATGATATCAAACCAAATCCCAAATAGAAAATGAAGACTAAAGTAGACTTCATATCATCCACAAAACCTGCATAGTTTGCATTTGTGTATCCACACAAAGAAAAATCTGCAATTTGTTTGTATTTTAGGCCATATGCCATGTACCACATATGTATCTAAAAACATGTTATGATCCTTTCCAATGAATAACCTTTTGTTCTTGCATAAACCTAGCCTAATATATGCCAAGTAGATAAGACTCCCAATCAATTGACGGTAGAGAGTAATATTCACCTAAGATCGTGAATCATGGTAGGGAAGTTGCAATCCTATCTCAATAGGGATTGGCATAGGCTTGCAATCTTCCATTATGAACTTCTTGAGCAATGTCTTCGGATATTTCATCTCAAAGACATAGATCTAATACTTCAATTGACATACTTCAAATCCAAGACAATAATACAAGAGCTCGAGATTGGTCATGTTAGACAATTGCTTGAGATCATTCTTTGTTGCATTGATCATTTGTGGAGAGCTATGTGATGACCAAATCGTCAACATATACAATCTCCCCCCATTGCTCTTTAAGGTAGAGATTTGGATCATAGAGATTTCTGAAGAATCCATGGTGAAGTAGATACTCATCGATTTTGATGTACTAGGTGCAAAGAGCCTATTTTAGAGCATCGAGAGATTTGACAAGTCTACACACTTTCTATTGTTGACCAAGTGAAATATGTCCGTCTAGTTGAGTCAGATAGACTTCTTCTTTGAGATCTACATTAAGGCACTCTCGATGTCCATCTAATGAACTTTCCATCCAAATTGTGCTACCATTGCCAAGACCATACGAATAGTCTTGATCGTCGTTGCAGAGGCAAAAGTTTCATCATAGTCAATACCTTTCTTTTATGCATAGCCCTTTCACAAGAGTCAAGCCATGTACTTGTCAATGCTACCATTTGTTGTATATTTTATTTTGAAAACCCATTTGCATCCAATAGCTTTCTTCCCCGAGGGAAGATCACCAAGCTCCCATGCATTCTTTAGTAGTGCTTGATATTTTACATCCATGGCATATTTCCAAGGTGCTGACTCAAGATCTCACTGTATTGATTTTGGTTCAAAACTCTAAATAATTGTACACATTAGAGCCAAGTTTACTTCTTCACAAGATTTGTTGTGAGTTTCAGGCCCAAAGTGGATGTATCTGCTACTATATCATCTTTAAAATCCTTCATTGTGGCTTGATAAACCTTGGGAAGTTTGTTGTGCATACGAGATGAGGATTGAGAAGATAAACGAGGGGGGAACTCAGCCAATGGAAATAAAGCATCTACTTCTCCATTAAGTTTTGAATTGTTAGGTTAATAGTTCTCGGTGTTTGAGAACTATTAGGGGATTGTGAGGAAGAGGTACTATATCCTAGTTCCACATCAAAAACAACATCCCTACTAACATACACCTTCTTTTCCACTGTATCCATTAGTCAATATCCTATTGACTATGAACTTTAACTACGAAAAATATATTTCAAAGATTTTTTATCCAACTTTTTCCTTTGTACCCTGGGAACATGCATGAAAGTTGTACACTCACACTCTAAGATGTGATATATAGGAATTTTTCCCAATCCAAGATTCTTCAAGTGTGATATTTTCAAGCACATTGGTGGGTGCTTGATTCAACAAGTACATTGTTGTGTGAACCGCTTCAGCCCACAATGTAGGGACAATATCTACATCATTTAAAATATACCACACCATTTCCATAATAGCACGATTACACCTTTCTATAATACCATTTTGTTGAGGCACGTAAGAAGTGGTCAATTATCTTTTTATCCCATGTTCTAGTAGGTAGTGGGAGAACTCCTTGCCATGAATTCTCCCTTGCCCAATCTAAGCATAAGGCTCTAAGAGATTGACCTTTTTGCAAGGGCTTGAAGTTCTTTGAATTTCTCAAATGTTTAATCTTTATGAGCCAAATAGTAGACCCACATTTTTCTTGAGTAGTCATCCACAAAGAGGAGAAAATAGCAATCATTATTATGACTTGAGAGCATAGGTACACAGATCAATGTGAACCAATTTTAAGAGACCAAAGGCTTGTGTTTTGTAGTAGGAAAAGGAGCCCAATGTTCCCCAACAAGACAGTTAGAATAAAGAACTTTGGTTTTCTGCAAGGGGGTTAATTCCTTGCACCATATCTCTCTTACTCACTACAAGAAGATAGTCAAAATTAAGATGGCTAAATTTGCAATGCCAAAGAGTTGTGTGGATGTATCACTTTTGACTACAAGGGTCTTATCTTCATGTGTGACATCAAGAAGTTGAAAACAAAAATACCCCTAAAGCACAAGCAACAACTTTACCATTTCTAGACTTATCTCGAACGAGACAAAGATTCTCACCATTATGATGGTCAAATTCAACTTTCAAGTTGTGTTCTAGTAATCGACTTACTGATAGAAGGTTCTTTGTGAGCCCTAGTACATATAGAACCTTAGTCAGCCAACATTTGTGAGTTTGGAATGGTAATCATCCATTTCCAATACCTTGTACTTTATAAGATGTGTCATCACCAAATGAAACTTGCCCATATGAAGTGGATGGAGTTAGATTATAAAATCACGCTTGTTCTCTTGTCATATGTCTAGATGCACCTAAATCGACATACCAAACTAAACTAATAGAAGGGGTAACTTGAGTTTTTGCAGCAAACAAAATATCTTCATCATTTGAATGACTAGTAGATGCAACATTGCCATGTTGCTTGTTAGGCTTTTCTCTGCCTATGGGGATTCTTCTTCTTGTCCCCTTGAGAAGGCTTTTGTTGTTTTCTTAGATTGGGTTCACTACTTGCAAAGATTTGTACCAGCAATCCTAAAGATCATGTCCCTTTCTTCACAAATGAGACACTTCTTTTTCTTTGTACAATAGTTGTCTTGTTTGGATTTTGATGAATTTAGTGGACCACTCCTATGTTCAAGTTTTTCAAGACCAATATTGAAAAACTCTACGAGTACTCACAAAACTCGCGAGTACTTACATGGTGGCAAGTTACTCACCCAAAAACTTGTTGCCGAGTTTTGCAATATCTTCCAACAGCTTTTAATGAGAAAATCACAAAAAAAGTGTGATTTTTACTTGAAACTCCTGAATAACTCGTCCAAACTTAGTCTAAAACCAATTTTAACCAACACAAGAATTTTTTTGAGGGTTTTCGTGTGTTTTTTGGATGCGGAAAAAAAGGAGTGCAAATGAGGACATGACAACAATGCATGACAAAGGGCACAATGGCGGCACGTAACTGTAAGTTTATCATCCTGCAAGTTCTTGTTTACTCGATTCTTCCAAGTGTAATTTAACAAATGTAAATAACAAATATAGTGAACACTGAACTGTGGTATGCCTAGGGCTACACCATCAGTTCTTATCATATCTTCATGTTAAATATTAATGTCATCAAGGAAATTAGCAATTGCTTAGTGCAACAACGTGAGTCTAATACCAAGAATTATATCATAAATAATTCAATCTATATTAAATCTATTTCCATTTATCAATGTGTAGTGTTGACCTCCTAGATCTCTCTTAAGAGATGAATTGGATAATTTTAATATTATTACATAGTAACCTAGATGTGGAAAATATCACAAATATAAGAAATCTGGAAACGGACTTCGTTTGATCCTTCAAATGTTGTTGAAGAGAAAATTTTGTGTTTGCTCTTGAAGTCGACCTACAAAATAATGAATTATGGATGCCTAGATGCTTGTTAAACAAAATTTGGAGGTGGAAGCATCAGTTAACTCGTGAAAACCCTAATTTAAGGAGTCATCCCACGAAATTATCTGTTAACTAGAAGAATCCCCAAAATTTGGGCGGCCAAGGCATGATGAAGTCTTCAAATATTTGTAACTCAAGTTGACTTGGGCGCCACCTTGAGATAAGGTGTCCAAGTTTGCAGTGTTAGAAAATTTTCAAAGATTTTCAAATTTTGCTTGTTTTCAGTGATAGATACCCCTCGTTTGAGCGTTGTTTCCCGCCAATTTGTGAGCAATTGAGATCGAAAGTTAATTGATCTGGCAAGCTTGATCAAATCTAAGGAGATTGATACCTCACACCAGCCTCTAGTCTCGCATTTGACTGCTTTTAAATCTAGGCGCCCCTGACTGAATGGGGCGCTTTGTATCACTAGAGTTAGAAGATTTTCAAGATTTTATCTTTTTCTCTTGATAAACTGCCTCCGTTCGATCCTCGATTCTGATCGTTTGATAGGTCCTATGAACTGGCTGATGGATTCACTGTGGAGTGTGAGCGAAACTAAGATCATCTTCTTGGAAGCTGCAAATCCTAAAAAGTGGTTTTAACGGCTTGAATTCATGGGTGCCCTTGGCTAGAAAGGGCACTTTTATGCTCCAAAGTTAGCCACTTTTTAGATGATTTTTAATTTCTCCAATTTGCCTCTCGTGCTTCGATCTGCAATGGCCAACGATAAATGGATCCTGTGAACAAGTTGAGATATTCAATGGAAAGCCTGAAGAATTCCCGAAAGGATGACTGGTTTTGCAAACTCTAAAAACTATTTTAGAGGGTTGAAAGTTTTGGGCACCCCTGGCCTACAGGGGCGCTTTTGTGTGCAGAAGGTATAATTTTCACTTTGTAGTTCTTGAGAAAAACACCTCAATTTGATCTTCGTTCCTAGATGTTTGACTACTCTGATGAACTTGCTAACGGACTCATCGCAAAGCCTAACAAAATCTGAGGAGGCCTTGTTGGAGGTCATAAAACCTAAAAACTAAATTTGATGCCTCAAAATTTTGGGCACCCCTGGCCTGCAGGGGCACTTTTCTGCCTTGTACTTAGCTATTTTCTAAGTTTCTTGACTTGCTTTGACTTTCAGCATTTTCTGCTTGATCCTTGTTTGCGAGCATTTGACAAATCCCGTGAACTGGATGTTGGATTCGTTGGAAAGCGCGCAAAATTCTGAAGACGACCCCCAAAACTACAAATCCCAATGATTGCATTTGGACCCTTGAATTCATGGGCACCCCTAGCCTATAGGGGCACTTTTGGCTCCAGTGTTAGAAACTTTTTTGAAGATTTTCACCCTTCTCGTGCATTCGCATTCACCGTGTCGTCGACTACGCTGTTGCTGACGTGAACGCGTTGACTACATTGCGTCCGTGACAAACAGAAACTGAAAATATTCTAAGGCATTGAAGCCTAGGCGCCTCCCTTGAGGTAAGGTGTCCATCTCCAAACTTAGTTTATTTTCCGCAATTTTCAACTTTTCAAAGTTTCTCCTCCGTCGTTCACCATTTTTCAAGCATCATTCGCCATAGATTGTTCTATGCAGCGTTTGAAGCTTAAATTCTAACACCTGGTATTGGCCATCCTCCATTGATGACCTCGGAGGTCCTAACTTTTCTTCTGAAAAAGCGAAATATACCCACCAAAGAAAAACCGACTTCTTGACGATTCTGACTGGACCAGTGTGATCACTACGAAAAATTAACCAATCAAAATCATTTTGAGTCATTTCTGGAAAGATCCTATTTTTAAGGTTTTTCTAAAAATAGGACCTGAAACCCTAATTTCAAAATTTTCAAAATTTTGCAAGAATCCTCTTGACAATAAACCTTGAAAAACCCCATGATCCTTTCGTTGTTTGGAAATTTCTAAAAATAGAAAATTGCTATTTTTAGGCATTTTGACCTTTTTTGACTTTTGACGACAATTTTACAAGATTTTGACCATTTTTGCCAAAATGCCTTAAAGAGGCAAAAATTTTAATTTTGGGTACAACATACTCCAAAATGAAATGTATCCTTTTCATATCACCAAGCAATCACTTGTAAAAAGGATAAATTTTGTGTGGTATCTTAATCATTTTCAAAAGGGCTTGCATAGCATTTCTTTGAACCTCAATTTTTAAAGCACTTCACTTAGGAAGCCCAGAGTTATGTATCCATGATTTTATTTCCATCTAGGTGATCTTTCAGTTGTTTGCTTTCAAGATGAATTATTTTTTGTTTATGTTTTGGTATGATTTTGTATGAGGAAATAACCGTCTAGATAAAGTACGTTGTAGGGATTATTTCAACTAACTTCTCTTTATATTGGAGAAAAATAGAGATACAAATGCATTTCTCATGTTATGCACTCATTGTATAGTGACAGATTAAAAATGAGTCTTGTTCAGTAATTATGGAACATTCAAGTTTTATCACCAAACTATAGAACAAAACCATTAAAGACAACTTTAATATCATCAAGCATGTAGGCTAAGAGATAATTCCAAATGTAAAAGGGATAAAAATTGAGGTGTTGAAAATTTGTAGGTATCTTGTGTTTTTTGTTCAAGTTTTCACTGTCTCTTAATTACCACTTGGGATTTTTGAAGAGATGTATTTGGTTTCTTTTATCTTTACAAAACAAATCAACCATTGAACTTATGAACACTAAAATTGTACACTTATAGAGATCTCCACTTACATGTACAATGCCCTTAGGCCATTTCTAAGATAGTTCAAACATATGTCTACCCCAGGGCACTACAGCCACCCACTTAATTTCTTAGCTGGAAAGGATTAAATAGATAGAAATCCTACTACAAGTGATCAAGCTGTTTGTAAAAATTAATCATATAAAGGACAGAATTTTTTGATATGCAATAACATGAAGCTAGATGTTCCGTCTATAAATCATTTTAGAGGGTTTGGTAGGGTTTATGGTACAGCACAAATCATTACTCAGGTTAGGATAGCTATAGAGTATTCAGACTTTATTGAAAGTTAAAATCTCGTTTAAGCTAGCTCATAGAAACGAGAGTGTGTGTATCAACAAGAAGCATGCATATTAACTGGAATGTGTAACTCCACCATAGTAGAATTACTTTTATCACCATTTTTACAGAAGATAAAATGAATTAAAAATGCATTCATGCATGCATATTATATATGAGAATTGAATAGTTATTTCAAGTTACTCGTTAGATAAATTTGAATTGACAACTCGCATCAAACTCCTAAGAACAGTCATTTCATTTTAACTTAATAAAATACAAACCAGCATATCATTACATTTTTCATTTGATCATTAAATTTGTATATCTGCAATAACAAAATCTAAAATAGCACAATGCAGGACAGATATCATAACAGGCAATCATAATGAAAATTAATTGAAAGTCCAAACTTACTTATAGGATCCAACAGATTGGCATCTCCAGCCATGACTCTGCCCAGAACCATGATCCCTTGAAATACTTTTACTTTCAATCCAGACCTGAAAATGCAAGGAAAGAAAGTCAGCAAGGAACGCATTGCAATGATATGACATGCAACAGGGAATATATCCACTAGCAAAGTCTATGATCATTTGGAGAAAAAAAAAGACTATACTGAAACGAGCAATGGCTAAACCTTGAGGAACCAATTTGAAATGTTGCTAAATGGGATGCACCAATAGTAATATACAACAGATAAGAGCAATAAAAACCAATTTTCCTCCAATATCAAGAAATGATAAGGCAATAGGCTACCTTGAAATTCCCACCATAAGAAGTACTCACTGCCATATTCATCCACGGATGGAATATAAGGTCAGAAATTCCTGCATCACTATAAAGCATTACGTGATAAAATCAGTACCAAACTAGTGAGTAAAAGTAAAATCTTATGATTTTCACTTCAGGGAAATTACTGATACCATTATAGGTGGATTTACACAAAAACCAAATCTATTATGAAAGCAGAACAGGAAAACTTGCTAGGGTGTGGGAGTAGAGAGGGTACATATATGGAATACTTGGTGTAGACACCTAAAACATTGGTACAAGGATAGAGGAATGAATTTGTCTAGTACTTCCATAAAGAAAATCTAAAAAATTATATTTGATATTGTTGCATTATAAAAGTTATAAAATTAGAAACATTCAAATTTTTAAAATAGTTTTAGCAATGATAATGAACATAGAGAGTGAAAGCATTAGAGAAAAGGTTTTAATTTCAAATTCTTATCTATCAAGATTTAATATACAAAAAGAAAGAATATAAGGATCAAGCAAACTGTAAGTTACAGAATATGGGAACTATAGGTACAAAACTAGTGGAAGAAAGAAGAGGCCTGTCCATTCGCCATATCTTCACCATTAAATCCTCATAAACATCATCCTTTATCATTGAATGCTCAAAGAACTAATGAATCTCAACCTCTGCACCAGCAGATGATCATAGATCATTGTCAACAGTCAACTAGAGAACCCATCCATGGTAGAATAGTCAATGTTGTGGTAGACAACCAAGTGACTCAACATACAATTGATCAACATCTTCAAAGTGCACAACAATAATTATGGAAACAAAACTATTAACATCAAATATATTATAATGAAACCACTAGGCATAAGATCACATGGGCAGAAAACTTAAAACCCCCACCTGATGACCAGGCCGACGTATATGTGCCAACAGTTAAGGAATGCATAGAAGAACGTCATTAATAAATAAAAAGAACAACACAAAAGAGTATAAAATTTTATTATCATCTTAGTGCTTCTCATACAAGAGCAATTCAGAAAAATATGATAAAAATCAAAATGTTCACCTTGTTCAAATCACACATTTCAAAACAATCTTGACCAAGATTTTAATCTTTCACCATCCTCATCATTCCCAAGTTTCTGCTTGCCAACCAAATTTTTCCCCTTTTTTTCAGGTATTATATGTATGCATTACAAAAGACGTTGCGGAAAGAAGAATGAAAGATGGGGAAAATGAAATACTTCAACTCCCAGCAATAAGTTGAAACATTTGATCATGATGAAGGAATGTTGTTGATACTGTTGAGATGCATATCCTTCTTGGCATCAAATCAAGTCAATGTTCTAGCATTTTAATAGCAAACATTATTGCACCCACAATAGGACCAGATAGCCTAAACATGGTTGTCCATGGTATTGCACATAAAACACAACAAGAACGTGTTGCTATTGCACCTGCAACAGAAAGAAAATGATCTCTCTACAAGGTATTGTTTCCATGATAACACAACAAGATATTGCACCTGCCATAGGAAAAAAATGGTCTCTCTGTATGTTATTATACTCAAAATAACTCAACAAGGAATTCTCTCAACGATAGGAGGAAATGGTTTCTCTAAATGGCACTATGCCCACTTGACCATAAGATGATCTTCTTTTCAAGCATTTCTGTTAATGAAATATAGCTTCGGTCAGATATAAATGATGATTGCTAAATAGCATCATCATCATTTATATGTGATCGAAATTAATCCTTAACATATTTCTGGAAAATAAGTAAATCGAATTTATAAGCATACATAAAATTTGAAATAATAAATGATGTTCAAATTCTTCATTGAATAAAATTGGAACTCATATAATATATATATCCGCCAAGTATGTAAGGTTATATGTGTTAAGTTTGTTAACCGAATGTTAGTCGGTTATCTTTGGAGCCCGCACGCCCAAAGGGACATGTCCTCTCATGAGACGCGTCTCTTAGAGGCGGGTCTCCAAGGTATATAACATGGTTCCCTCATTGATATGCAAACATTGAAATTTATAAATGTTCTGCAATCAGCACATTCAGCATAAGAGAATTAAATCTGGAAACTTAGAATCTTGAATTAGAATTCTTACACAGAATTTCAGACTTAGAAATTACTTAGATTTCTTAGGATCCTATCTGATAAGATTTGATTACTTTTACATGGTATCAGAGCCAAGTTAAGTGAATCCAAATCAAATCTAGATATCAGATTGCTCTAGAAAATTTGTATTTTGAAAAATCGAATTCACATCACATTCTTCATAATGACAAGTGTGATCAGATTTGAAGATCGTCTTGCAGGAGCAAAAAACTTCACATCATGGAAATTTAGAATCATGATGATTCTTAAAGAGAATAAAATAGACTCACTTGTGAGAGAAAACAAAAGGGAACCAGAGGCTGATCCTGAGAAAACTCAATGGATTGAAAGCAATGAAAAGGCCATGAAAATCTTAGTAGATGCAGTTAGGGATCATATAGTGCCCATCCTAGCAAAACATGAAACTGCATATCAAATGTTCAAATCTCTTGAGAGCACCTATGAGATCAACAATACCAATAGGACTCTTGCATTAAAGAGGCAAATCAACAATATCCAAATAAACAAAGGAGAAACAATTAATGTATACTTCATGAGGATCATTGAACTAAGGGATCAACTATCCACAATTGGATATCAGGTTGATAGCAAAGAGTTAACTCTAATTGCACTAGGAGGCCTACCAAACTCATGGGAGTCATTTGTTCAAGGAATAAGTGCGAGATCTAAACTCCCCAAATTTGATAGGCTAAGAACAGACTGCCTTCAAAAGGAAACAAGACTCTCCACAAAAGAAAATAAACAAAAGAACATAGATGAAGACATTCATGTACTCAACACAACATCTAATAAAAGGAGTAAGAAAAACTCCAACAAGAGAAGATCTTTTAAAAGAAAGAGAAATTCCAATGGAAAGGGATTTTCTAAGAAGAAAGACATCTCTCAAGTACAATGCTTTAGATGTGATCAATATGGCCACTATGCAATGAAGTGCCCTGACAGATCAAAGCAACAAGCATCTTTTGCCAAAGTAGGAAAGTCAAATTTGGATCATGAATCTGAGAACTTTATGTTCTATACAGCCTTATCTAGTCAAGTATCTAACAACACCCACAACTGGGTAATTGATAGTGGATCCTCTAGACATATCATAGGGTTCAGAGAACACCTTGACACTATGACTGAAAAGACTGATGAAGAAGTAACCATTGGGGATGAAGGAACTTGTAAAGGTTGTGCCCTATGAAAGAAAACAAAGGGATCCTTTCATAATAGCTTGAGTAAAACTCTAAATGTATTAGAACTGGTTCACTCTGATTTATGTGGACTAATGTTTGTACCATCCAAAGCAGGATTTTTGTACTATGTCATATTTATAGATGACTTCTCTAGGAATACTTGGATCTATTTCCTTAAGTGTAAAAAGTCAATAGAAATCCTCAAAAGGTTCAAAGAGTTCAAAGCCCTTATTGAAAACTCCTCCGGGAAGAAACTAAAAATCTTGAGGATTGACAATGGAAAAGAATACACCTCTGAAATTTTTAAGGAATTATGCATGAGTGCTGGAATTAAGAGGGAGTTCACAGTTGCCTACAACCCTCAACAAAATGGGGTTGCTGAAAGAAAAAATAGAACCATTGTAGAAGCTGCTAAAGCAATGTTGCTTGACAAAAACATTGAAACTTCTTTCTGGGCAGAAGTCTCTAGGACTGTTGTCTACATCCAAAATAGATGTTCTCATTCTTATCTTGACAACAAAACCCCTAAAGAAGCCTTTACTGGCATAAAACCTGATATTAGTCATTTTAGGATTTTTGGTTGTTCTGTCTATATTCATGTGCCCAAAGAGAAGAGATTCAAACTAGAACCTTCCGGAAAGAAAGGGGTATTTGTGGGATATAGTGAAACCTCCAAAGCATACAAGATATTCGTGCCCGAGCAGAAACAAATTGAACTGAGCAAAGATGTCATCTTTGAAGAAGACGTTGCATTCAAAAGGGCAAGAAGTTCTAGTGAGATAGAAACCTATTCCCCTAGAGTACCTGAAATAGAACCTACTCCTGAGATTCAAAGGGAGTATCCTGAGGAAATGCCAAATGAACTTCTATCTACTTCAGATGAGAATACAGATAACAACGGTAGAAAGAGGCCACTTTGGGCTAGAAAGATGATCAAAGAAGCCGAGAATCATGCAGCACCCAAAGGAACGTTTAGGGAAAGTAAAAGACCCAAACGGTTCTCTAGCTATGTTGCTCTAATGAACAACATCATAAATTCAAAACCTGTCAGTGTTATAGAAGCCTTCAAACATCAAGCATGGAAGGATGCAATGACAGAGGAATTTCAGTGCATTCTAAAGAATGATGTATGGGATATAGTGCCTAGACCGAAAGAGAAATATGTTGTCTCTTCCAAATGGCTCTTCAAAATCAAGCATGTTGCTGATGGCAGTATAGAAAAACATAAGGCACGTATTGTGGCAAGAGGTTTTTCTCAATAGGAAGGCATTGATTATGAAGAAACATTTGCACCTGTTGCCCGTTAGACATCTGTGAGAACAGTGTTAGCCATTGCTGCAACGAAAGGCTGGAAGATCCATCAAATGGATGTGAAAACTGCCTTCCTAAATGGAACCATTGAAGAGGAAGTCTATCTAGAACAACCTGAAGGTTTTGTGATACATAAACCTGACTCACATGTGTGCAGACTGAAGAAAGCCCTTTATGGACTTAAACAGGCTCCCCAGGTCTGGTATGAAAGAATTGACAGCTACCTCTTGGGACTAGGATTTTCCATGAATGATACAGACCCTAATCTCTACTTCAAGGTAATCAAAGGTGATATGTTAATAATTATTTTATATGTTGATGACCTGTTGATGACAAGCGAAGATCACCTCATTGCTCAAGGAAAGAAGGATCTAACTTCCGAATTTGACATCAAAGACTTGGGCATTCTACACTACTTCCTAGGTTTGGAAGTATGGCAAAAATCAGAGGGCATTATACTAAACCAAGGAAAATATACAATTGATATTCTGAAGAGATTTGGAATGTTGGACTGTAGACCCATGTCTACACCTATGGAAACCAACCTTCACAAACTGAAAGAAGCAACAGCAGAATCCAAGTGTGCAGATCCAACCCTATATAGACAGATGATTGGATCCTTGATGTATCTGATTAACACCAGACCTGATATTTGTTATGTAGTGAATGCTCTCAGCCAGTTCATGTGTGAGCCAAAGGAAATTCACCTTATGGTTGTGAAACATATTTTGAGATATCTTCAAGGCACTATTGGATATGGTCTTCTTTACAGAAATGACCAACTAGATCTACATGGATACTTTGATTCTAATTGGGCTGGAAGTGTAACCGATTGGAAAAGCACATCAGGATGTTGCTTCAGTTTAGGATCGGCTATGATCTCTTGGATTTACAGAAAACGGTCTTCAATTGCACAGAGCTCAACAGAAGTTGAATTCATTGCAGCCTCTATGGGGGCAAGAGAAGCAGTTTGGCTTCATAAACTGCTTGTGGGACTCTTTGGTGAGCCCTTGAATCCTATAATTATTCATTGTGATAATCAGAGTTGCATCAAACTCTCTGTAAATCCTGTCTTCCATGATAGACCTAAGCACATTGAGATACCCTATCATTATGTAAGAGACATGGTAGAAAGGAAAGTGATCCAGTTGGAGTATGTTAGTACAAATGATCAAACTGCAGACATTCCCACCAAACCTCTCTCCCGAATCAAGGTAGAGCACTTCAGAAAGAAACTTGGTATGGTTGAAATGTGATTTGATATTTATGTTTGAAATTCAAATTGTTTATAAATTGTACTAATATTTAAAGATGTTTAATGTGTAAACTCTTTTGTCATGTGTGTGACTCCATGACCTTATGGGCCTACTCCCCCTGTGTACATTATTGAAAGGTGACAATCTTTCTAATAATGAACACTTGTATTTGACATTGTAAAGTGATGACTCTACAATGATGAGTTGAACTATCATGATAGATATCATGTGACTTGATATCTGTGGACATGTCATGATAGTATCTCTTGGACACTTTGATGAATATCATGGGACTTGATATCATTTGAAGATCATTGTGATCCTTAAGAGATAATCATGGTGGATAATTATATATCCGTGGATATGCCATGAATTATGGTAGACATCATGTGACTTGATGTCAGTGCACATACCATAATGAAGATGTGTTATGAAGAATGTCATGTGACTTGACAATATTGAGAAAACATATCATATCTTCGATATCACGTTCTTTGCTGTGATGGGAGTTTTTAGAGAGTGTGTTTCCAGCCTTGGACATGAGCAAATTCATCAAAATGGATGATGATTTTCAATGTTGCAGCAGCTATTCATTTCCTTGCATGCTGGTTTTTCTTAAATCAGATTATAGTCATTCATTTCAGATTTGGTGGGCAGTTGGTACACTCATTTCCAGACTTCACAGTCTCTTATCAGGGATGATTTTTGGCCTCAAATGGGGGAAATGATGATTCGGAGTGATCTGAATCAATATTTGGATAGTGTTCTAGCTCTTTCCAGTGGCTACCCTCGTACATTCTCTTGTACTTATGTTCTGGGCAGCGAACCTTGAGCTAATTTGGTTCGTCATTCTGAGACTATTGGAGAGAGTTGTGAAAGATTTTAAGTGTCTTCTTGAATATGTCTGTATTTTTCAGAGAAGGCATTGTACATCCTTGAAGAGTTTTGAGGATGAGGTTGTTGTGTTTATGCAAAGAGTTGCTTCCTTCTTTGCAAATAGCCTTGATGTAGTCACTTTTGCAATTGTGACTTTGTTTGATGCTTTGAGGAGCTTTGTTGATGAGAATATTTTTGAGTTAATTAGATCATTCTTCCTTGTGCCCAAAATGATGACAATCATTGGCATTGATGATATTAACTTCTCAAAATCTTTGGGGTGTGAGATGCTGCAATGTTTTGATTTCAGTTCCTCCTGGTCTTTCAGTTTAAGTCACATGTTTGGTAACCTTTAGGGGTTCCAAAGGAGGATAGTGCAGTTTTGGAATATTGGTTATATTTGTCTGATCAGTGTGGTGCAACATTAGCACGGTGGGTCTTTTCAGAGATGGACTTGGACACTGGGATTCTACTTGGCATAGTATGGAGCAAACTGTTTCCTTGGAGTGTGGAGGCATTGCTTGACGACAAGCAATTTTGGGAAGGGCGGAGTGTAATGTCCCCGATTTGGCCTTACACTCTTCAGCTGGATTTAGCCTATTTCTGGAAACTTGTAGGCTAATCAGTTGACCAAATTAGGGTTTCCACTTTTATAGGAGGTTTCTATTGGGCTTTTGAAGGCTCGTATGCAGTTATTTTTGGTAGTCTGTTCTTTGAACTTTCTGGGTTTTTGGAGAGCTTCAGGTTAAGGTAATATGCATGTTGAAAAAATGACATGCATTTCTCTCTGGTACCTTGTATGCAGGAAAGGTTTCTGGATTTTTGTAGGTTTTCAGAGTTCTCCAGGGTGGTATGACATGCATATGAATTTGTCAACCTTTCCAGACACTTACTATTTTTCGTTAGTTATCATTACTGCTCAATTGTTGTTCAAATGAAGTTTGCAAACACTTACTATTTATAGTAGTTTACATTTTTGGTAAGTGCTAATTTCGGCAATGTCATATTAGCAACGACTCAGTCATTTCCAATCCATCATTCTATTTTTGGCAATGAAGTAGTTCAGTTTGAGCATTGGCTTCTTCATTCCTTTAGGAGCTAAGTTTTAATACCTTGGTCATATTTCAGTGTTGCCTTTTGGACCCCATGCCTAGGCGATCAACTTCAAGTTGTTTTAAGAGGGGACTTGTCTTGGATGCCTAAAGTGAAGAATTAAATATTTTAAAATTAAAATATTTGCTAAAGTTCCTTATGGACGCCTAGGATGAGGAATAAAGTGTGTTGATTAATATTTTTTTTCTCCAAAAATTGGGCGACCCCCTTGAGTAGTTGAAGTGTTCATATTCTTTTCTTGGAAGTTACAGAGGTGATTCAATTGCCAAGAAAAGTCTATTTATTGAGGCCTTGCTCCTTCATTTGCATCTTTTGGAAATTAAACATAATGTTATGCTGCTGAAATATTTTCAGAGCTTGCTTGCTTTTTTACGGTTGTCTAAATGAGATTTTCGATACCTATATATTAAATTAATTAAAAGCACCTTTCTATTTTTCATTTGCAGGGAAAAGCAATTAATAAAGGGCCTAAAATTGTAGCACCTATATATGTAAGGTCAACCACCCCTTTTTGAGGGTCCATTATGATCATGAATGCCATGCGCAAAAGATTTCATTCACTCAAGCTATGCAATCCACTACCTAGAACTAGTAGAATACTAATCCAAATGGTCCAACCAATTTCAACATCAATACCAAACCAACACCCATCCATGTTTTAAGATCAAGAGTATGATTCCCATACCCAAATCCAAGTGAGGAGAAACCTTTTCATGCAATCATCATTGGAAGCCAAAGGAATGTAATTTCAAATGATTTATTGAAGCACCTAGGCCTCATTATTGAACAATGCCCAGAGCCTTACTCTCATTGGTAGATCTAACAAGGAAGCAAACTTAAATAACACACAAATGCACATTTGAGTATAGTATTGCACCCATACATGATTCCATTATTCATATTATAGCAATGCTAATAATTTGTGATATTTTTCTTGGAAAGCCCTATCATTATGATTGAGATGCAACCTACAAAGTTGAATTATAACAATAGTACATCAAGGCCAACAATTGTCTCCATCACATTCCCAAGTCTTTCAAAAACCAAGGTTTGCATTTGTATATGAAAAATAATGTAGAAGTCTCTTCTCCTATGCCTAGAAAGTTGATGTTGGTCATGATCCACCCAAAATTTGTTCAAAGCATTACAAAGAACACTTGATAGCACATCAACTAGTTGAATTCACAACATGGAAGAGACATTTTGACAACTGCCTACGAAAATACATAAATGTATTTAAAGATCTCATAGATATTCCTTGACATTTATAACAAGCATTAAGTAAATCTTATTCAAAAACTTTCACTTGTAATTTTTAAATAACACTATCGATCACAAATCAACAAGGAAAATAACAAACTATGGAGATAAATCCAAGAACTCAAAGACCAAGTGAGGTTTCTGCCAAATTCTTCACCTTGTAGTAGACCTATCATCCTTGCAACAAACAAGGATGACTCATGCCACGAAATCCCCTAAAAGTGCAAATGAAAAGAGTTTGTCCTTAAAACTTTCAAAATATGGGGGCAATTGGGGAGCCAAGGAAGAGAAATCCATTACAAATTCCTTGGACATCTGAGATATCGCTTGGACCCACGAGATCATGTGCTTGTGGATCACTTAAAAGATTGGTGTCTCTTGCTTGTCGGTTTTCTCAAGTGGTCCATTCTCAACCTTTATGGCCCTACAATTTGCAATTTTCTCCATTTTAGTTTGTAATAGTTTGGATTGCAAGGCCTTAAATGTTGCACTATGACTATAGGTGAATAGCTATGGTTGTCAGAAAAATTCATCATCAAATTAAGTCCACTTGGTCGTGGTTTTTTTCCTCGCTAAGATCCATTTGGACAACACACTCAAAACTGTAAAGGAAGTTACAAGTGAGGAGATTGCCAACTTACATGAATTCTACTTAAGATCAAACTATTTTACCTTCTCAAAAAGGTTTATGAGCAAATGGAAGGGGGCTCACCTATACCACCGATTGTAGCAAACATATTTGAGGAAAAATTCAAGAAAGTTGCATTAGAATACTCTAATAGAGAACCTCAGAGGTGGCATCTTCATGTGCATGACACTAATGCAACTAGTCACATGGTAGAGAGTTGCTTGATAATTTCTTGTCACATCTTGTGGCACAATCTAAGCACCTTCAATACTATGGAAGGAGAAGAAAGCAATGTTCTGCCCTTCTTAGACAACTTAACTACAAAAAGTCGATGGTTCCCTCTCCTTGAACATATATTAGAGAAACTTTTCCACCATCATCCATCACAAAATGTTGGAGTGATGAAAATCTTGTTTACTAGAGCTCTCCAAATTGCATACATTGAAAACCTTTAAAATGAAGAAAATCCTTAATAATAATGGATATAACAAATTAAAAAATCCACCAAAAAATAGGGTTAAAATTTAAAAGGATTACAAAGAACAAGGAGGAAAAGGACAAAAACAAAGATTTCTTACCTTATATTCAAGGTACTACAGAAAAAATAGAAGATTACAATTAGAATACCAATGATGTGTGGTCAAACAATCTATAGTAATTGTATAAGAGTGAATTTGCACCCCTAACGCAAATTCCCCTTTTACCCTTCCTCACTTTAGAAAACCAAATCCGAAGGCTAAATTCCACATAAGCCCACTGCCTTTGTTCCACTTGGCGCCTGTTCTGAGCGTCTATAGAGGAATAACTGTCGAGGATGCTCGCGCGGCGCGCTTACGTCCCTGGCAAATTCTTGCGGTTGGAGCCTGCAAAGGCATTACACTTCCCATTGGAAGTCGATTTGAAACGCCCCCTTCGACGAACCGACCCGAATATGGTCGTTTTCTTCATCTCTACTTAAAATTCATTCACTCTCATTCCATTGGATCTCTTCACAATCCTCTTCCTTCATTTATTCAATGACCTTAAGCCTTCGACTCATCTCGCTTGGCTTTTCACATGCTCTAGGCATTCAATCCATCACCCTCAAGCAACACTTTACACTTCACAGCAGCAACATCAACACTCTATCAACTTAGTAGAGCAAGTGTGAAACAAACACCATTGCAACAGAGGCTTGAGTCCTCTCATTTTCTCCCCCATTAGCCTTGAGCGCTCTTGGTGGAGGTGGTAAGCTTTCCACTCCTCTCCTCTATTATTTGGTTGAGTAGCATAACACTGTTTTGTAGTGCTTTTGTATTCTTTCTTTCACTTCTTGCTTTATCATACTTTTCTCTCTATCTATCTGGCTGTTCGTGGAGGTGGGAACACCAAAACGAGGGTTTGATTGAGGCAAACCCCTATACAGCACCAACAATTTCTCTCTCTCTCTTGTGTGTAAGTATTGAAGACATTCACATGTTGGAGGCTTCATCACTTGTGTGGTTGTAAGCATTTCCCTTCCACTTCTTATTTTTTTTATCTATTTCACTGTATTTCAGCTTTATCACTTTCTATCATTTTCCTACACTCTAGAAGTTCTTAGCGATCGAAGTAGAAGTGGTCACTTAGTTGTTTTATGTGATAAACCTGCTCTCTGTTCTGTACAAGATGCCAGCACGCCGCGTTGTCACTCTTATTCTGCGCTGACATCCTTTGGTCGAGAGCTTGTCAGTTTGTCCAGAGAATCTCTATGACCTACTCTTTTTTATTCTGAAACTCTCGTCATTGTTCCTTGAGGTAGTTTAGGGTAGTTCGCCCCGTGAGGCTCTCTGAGTGAAGAGAACTCGTGAGTAGCGAAACCCCCTTCTCTACAGTAACCAAACATGAGATCCGCAATAATCACCTATCTAATTTAGGGATTCCAAAAATCTAGCATTAGAAAACATTGGAAGATTAGAAGAATGTGAGAGGCTATACGAATAGAAGAACAATCCAATGATCTTAATAGAGGTGATGGTTGGAACCTCAATGAATACTCAAAGCCTTTTAATTTCAAGACTTTGCTCAAAACTATACAACTTGGGTTTATTTTTACATTAACTAGTCTATGTAGTGATTGAATTTATCAATGGTGTACTTAATTAAAATTTATCGACTATTTTATTAATTCATTTGTTAATCAAAATAGTAACCCCCACTTGTTTCTAGTTTCTCTTCAACTTTTAACTTATTACCAACATTACCTTTGTCATAACTTGCCTCTAATGCCCCCTCTTGTCTGAAGCATATTTTATAAAATGCACTACCCTCTCGCTTGCTTCAAACTTATCCCTCATGATAACTCCTTAGAGAAACTCAAAAAGTTAGACAATATATTTAATAAAGTTGTTGAGACCAGTAATTGTGGTTCAGCAGATGGTGGGGATCTCACCTCAAACGATTGTGGTGGTTCCCCCCCATCCCACTTGGACGAATCCTTAGACTCCCTAACTGAAATGGTTAGGAGGTGGTCAGTGGATAAGGCTAGATCCTCTACAAAGGTAGTTAATAATCCCAACCCCACCATTGAACCTCCAAACCCTAGTGGACATGGTGATGATGAGAAAACCCCTGATAGGCATGTGTTAGCACACAATGATGGGCTCCAAGAGGCAAATGCCAATAAGCCAAAAAGCTCCTCAGTTGTGGAGAAAGAGCCGACTCAGACTAAAAATTCAAAACTGGAGGCAGAGAAGGAGTTAAGAAAGGAGGACACTCCTAGCCCTCCTAAAGAATCCAAGAAAAGAGGTCGTAGAAAAGGAAGTACTATAGCCATTAGCAAGAACAACTTGGGGATAATCAAGGGAAAAGGAAAAAAGACAAGTAAAGTTTTGTCTATCCCATCCCCCAAAAGAGTTGAAACTGAAGAGAAGGCACCTAAATACTTTTGAGTTATTTAGGAACAGTAAAGAGACCAACACCATTAATGTTAACAATGATGATTAGTTGCACTTCATGGAATGTTAGAGGGTTGGAATCCCCTAACAAGAAAAATGTGGTTAGAAGGTTCCTTAATCTAGAACAAAATAAGGACTTTGTCCTACTACAAGAAATCAAAGCGGTTAGTTTTACTCTTGAAACCAACATGAAGTTTGTGTGGAGCGACTCTGTTCATTTTGTCTCTCAGCATGAGAAAGGGAAACGTGAGGTGGCTATTCTGATGGCCAATAAGTGGAAGCCTTACTTAACCAATTCAGGGGTGTCATCCTGCAATAGAGCGGTGTGGGCTGCCTTTGAGAGGGGTGGAACCAAGTTTGGCATTTGTTCAATATATGCACCTAATGATTACTTAGGGAGGATCAAACTTTGTAAGTGGCTAACCTGCCTCTCAGATGTTCCTTGGATCCTAGGTGGTGACTTCAATATGATTGAAAGCAAAGAAGATAAAAAAGGTGGTATTAACATGGACTAAGAAATAAGCTTAATATCATTGACCCTCTCGAAGGCATGAAGAATGATAGCAGTAATGTGTGGTACACATGATGCAATGCTCAGAAAGGGGGGAAAAGGATCTACTGATGGTTGGATAGGTTCTATGCCAATAAGGACAACTTTAACTTTGAACTCATCAATGGTGAATGTAAGGTGTTGGTCTACCCCTACAATCTTTTTGATCACCATCCAGTCAAGGCTAAGATAACCATAAATAACGATGCTAAGATAGGCCCAAAAGCAAAGACAACTTCATTCTCAACACTAGCATGTTGAGGGATAAGGATTGCATAGAGGTTGTAAACACCTTAAGGGGAATCAACAAGTGGCTACTCAGGGACTCTAGTCCAATTGAGAGATAGAATAAAAATGTTGGCTTGATGGAGAAACATTTCAAACTATTGGAAAAAAGAAGGCAATCAACCAAAGATGGGAGGAGAATTGTCTCCAAGAGGAACTACTAAATGCTGAAACTAAGATTCAGAAAGAGCCTAGCAGAGATGTACTTCATGAAAATCTGAACAAAGCCAAGAGCTCACTAAGGAAACTCCAAGCAAACAAAATCAGAGGGCTAAAGGTAAGAGCCAAGCTCAACTAGCAAGATAATGGTGATAAAGGCTCTAAGTTCTTTTTCAAGTATATTAAGGACAAAGGTCTGAAGGAACAAATAGATCAGATTTGTCACAATGGTGTAACTTTGTCTAATCAAGATGAGATACTGAGACAATTCTTTCTTTTCTACAAGGATTCGTTTAAGTCAAAGGACATTGGGGGGTTGGTAGTGAGGCCAGATGCAAGATCAAAGGTCTCATTCCTCCTAAAATCTCCCAAGAATATTCCAATATGTTAGCTGCCTCTTTCACTAAAGAAGAAATCAAAAAAGCACTTTCCTCTATGAGCAATGATAAGTCTCAAAGGGTGGATGAGCTCCCTGTTGAGTTCTATAAGGTCTCCAATAATTGGGTTTGTGATGATCTCCACCAGGTTTACTTGGAAGCTCTAACAAAAGGCTCCTTGGGAACTAGTATCAACTAGGGTTTCATCAAGCTCCTGCCAAAAGAAGGGGATAAGACAGTAATAAAAAATTGGAGGCCTATCACCTTGTTGAATGTCTCCTACAAGGTGCTTGCAAAGGTTCTTGCATTGAGACTATCCAGCATTCTCCCTAAGTTCATAAACTCCACCCAAACTGGGTTTATCAAAGGTAGATACATACTTGAAAATCTGATTACAAGTTGGCAGGCGTTGGATTGGGCCAAACGGTCTCATCAGAATGTTGCATTACTGTTGTTGGATTTTGAGAAGGCCTATGACAAGGTGGAATGGTTGTTTCTCAAAATGGATCTTTAAGCCTTTGTGTTTCCACAAGCTCTTTCAAATATGATTGGCATTTTACTTATAGATGCCTCTACTCAAGTTGAGGTGAATGGTTCTAGGTCTGAGGTCTTCCAATTAGAGAGGTCCATCAGACAAGGCTGCCCCCTCTGATGCCTTACATTATCTACTAAGAGATACCTTTAACTCACCCAAGGTGAGGGGTTTGATACTTCCAAACCAAGATGAGCTCCTGAATATTCAGTTTGCTGATGATACATCCATTTTTGTGGAACTGCAAGAAGAAAACATGAATAACTTGATGGATAAGCTAAATTGTTTTGTCTGGCCTCTAGAGCTAGAGTCTCTAAACTAAAGTCCATCTTGTTAGGATGGTTGGAAGCACCTCCTAGTTGTCTGCATAAGTTTGGTCTTCAGTGGGGAGAGCCCAAAAAGCAAGTGAGGTACCTGGGGATCCCCTTCTCTGTTTCTCTGAATCTGAGAGAAATGTGGCTATGGTTAAAAGGAAAAATTGAGAAGAAGTTGGATGGGTGGCATAGGCAGTATTTGTCTTTAGTAGGCAGGATCCAAGTGTCAAAAGATCTTGTCTTCCTACACTCTGTACTTTGCTTCAATTTGGTTCTTCAATAGCTATCAGGTTAATGAGGTACAAAAAGGATCAGTGGCTTTCTATGGTCAGATGGGAAAGGTAGAAGGAAGATGCACTCTGTCAAGTGGGATTGGTGTTGTTTGGAGAAGGCTAATGGGAGCCTAGGCCTCAAAGATTTAAAGAGACATGGGGTAGCTTTGGGTGCCCAGTCGATCAACCAAGCTCTTGAAGGGAATGAACCCTAGAAAGTCTTGGTCAGAAACAACATTTCTCAAGCGGTCCTGAAATTGGCTAAATCTTGGAAATCACTGCCCTTCAGTGATTTGCTCATCACCAAGTATCCAGTGGTGCCTGCAGGTTCAATGGTATTTAGGCGCATTTGGAGGGATTGGGAATCAATTAGGGATAACTGCACTTGCCCTCTGGTAATTGGTTTCAACAACAATTTGATCCATCCCAACAGGTCCATGTGGTGGAACCTTGAACACAATGAGAAACCACTGGCCTTGCTTCAAGGTTACTCTACAAAAAAATAGAATCAGGCTAGTATTAAAACATTCAGCAAGATCATCAAGGATGTGAATCTAACTGGTAGGAACCTATTAAAAGAGGACTATGGGTTACCCCAATCTAATTATAGAACTTATTTTGTTATTAATGAAGTGCGTAAAAATTGGATTCCTAAGCTTAATAATGGGAATTGCGTTGATAAGCCCATTGAGATCTTATGGAAGGGGGCCCTCCCCCTACATGAGGTTAAGGCTAAGATCATACATAAAGAAATAAATAGCTGTAATACTCCCACTGAGTACCTAAATAAGGTCTGGAAAATCTATCTAGAAAGTATTGAATGGAAAAGGGTGTTTTGTTCTTTGTGGCATAATATGATAGATGCTAAAAATACCTGTTTTAGGTGGTTAGTTTTATTGCAAAAAGCTCCTTATAAGTTGAATAACTCTGACATTGATTTATGCAATATTTGCAGGGTGCCTGAAACCATTCATCACATTTTCTTTGACTGTTTCTTTGCTAATGAAGTGTGGAATCTGTTTTGTAATGATCTTAATAATTGGAGAAGCAATGGAAAAGCAAACTAGAAGGAAATTTTGATATGCATTGATAAAAAAAAGAGTAAAGATATGCATTTGTTTTGGTTTTCCCTGACAACTGAAATTATTTGGTGTATCTGGAAGGCAAGAAATGAGGACAAATACAATGGGGTTCAGAGGGCATTTACTGAGTCAAAGAAAAGACTCACACTCTTTAATGTTGCCTTGCAGGTAATTGCACCATGGAGATTGCAGATAGCAAGTTCCTAAAACTGCTAAGAGATGGGGTGGTGCTGATCCATCAAAATGAGGTCAAGTTTGGTCACTCATGGCAGCAGAGGCAACCAAGCTTGGAGATTTTTATGAAAGTACTGGAGGCATTCAAAAAGAAGTTCAATCAGCAAGTGGCTGCGCAGAAGAAAAACAGGGAAGAAAGAGCTCCAAAACTGTTCACAAATGAGAACTATGAGATAGAATAAGTCTTTTCCAATGATGAACTGGATGCCATTAACACTCTGGTTAACTGGGGCTCTATGGAAGAATGCAGTGAGAGCAGGAATGGGGCCTAACTAATATCACATTTCTCCTTTTGGCTTTTTGGCACTTTTTGTATTGTGTTTAAGCAAGTATAGTGTAGGTATCTTGTATTTTCCTGTACAGGCCTAAGAGACCCTTTGTCTAGTTATTTTTTGATATGCTGACCCTCAGCATTGGCATATAGTTGATTATATACTGTAATCATTTGTGAATACGATGTATCCTGACTGTTCATACTATTTTTAATACCAAAAAAAAATGGATATAACAAATTGAAAAATCCACCAAAAAACAGAGTTAAAATTTAAAAGGATTACGAAGAACAAGGGGGAAAAGGAAAAAAACAAAGATTTCTTACCTTATATTCAAGGTACTACATTGAAAATTCAAAATAGAAGAGTACACTTAGAATACCAATGATGTGTGGTCAAACAATCTATAGTAACCAAACATGAGATCCGCAATAATCACCTATCTAATTCAGGGATTCCAAAAATCTAGCTTTAGAAAACATTGGAAGATTAGAAAAATATGAGAGGCTATACGAATAGAAAAACAATCCAATGATCTTAATAGAGGTGATGGTTGGAACCTCAATGAACCCTCAAAGCCTTTTAATTTGAAGACTTTGCTCAAAACTATAAAACCTGGGTTTATTTTTAGATTAATTAGTTTATCTAGTGATTGAATTTATCAATAGAGTACTTAATTAAAATTTATCGACTATTTTATTAATTTATTTGTTTATCAAAATAGTAACCCCCACCTTTTTCTAGTTTTTCTTCGACTTTTAACTTATTACCAACATTGCCTTTGTCATAGCCAGCCTCTAACCAGCCTCTGAAGCATATTTTATAAAATGCACTACCCTCTCGCTTGCTTCAAATTTATCCCTCATGATACCTCCTTAGAGAAACTCAAAAAGTCAGAAAATAGATTATTACAGAAGACTTCAAAAGACACACATAGTAACACATTGCAAAAAATCACTCAAAAACAAAAACGGAAGCATCAAGAAAATAGATAAGGTATAGAACAACAAGATCTATCACTCCACCATGTAGAACATGTATAGATTCACATGAAAAATACATGCAACACACTGTAAAGGATACTTACCTATACAGATAATCATTGCACACAAACAATGGAAACACAAATGCTTGTATTACCATCATATCCCACATCTTGTCTCCATATTCCTTGCCATTATTTATTAATGGAGAGAACTTTGATAATATCAATAAGAACATATAGAATTCTACCATAATGGGGGAATCGGTTGAAACAAACAAACATTTATGACTGCTTGTAATCAAAATATTTAATAGTCTTACTGATTGTAACCAAAATGTTTAATAGGCTTGGGTATATTTTTATTTTCTTAATCTTCCCTATATGAAATGTGTGTTTTAATTTATAATCGATGTATGTAATTAAGTACAAGAATAGAACATCAAAGTCGCTGTCTGCAAAATGGCCCATAGAATCCTCTAACAAACTATGCTTTGAGAGATAGTTACTCTCTTCCAATTAACAACTATTTTGTTCCTCCCCAGTCCATTTTATTTTACTGAAAGACATTTAAGACTGATACTTGAGGACACATGCTATTCATTTTGCTATTTAAAAGAAAAAGATTTGTTCAAAATCCAGAAACTCTTTTGTGTGAAGGCAATTAGCAAATTAATAAAGAACGTAGATATGGATGTTTGATATATTCCAACCTTTCTATATTTTTTCTTAACTCCAATCTTTAGCAGGATTTTGTCCAGTTTTGTGCCTACAATACTTTCAACACATGGTAATTCTGCAGAAATGAAGATTTTACTATCCATCATTTGAATAACTAGAATAATGCAACTTAATATGGCTGCAAACAGTTTTACATTTAACCCAATGGAGAATACAGATTCCATAGACAGACAGATTAATTTTCTACTTAAGAGATTTTTTTATGAGAAAATGTTCCCTTTGCTTGTTTATTGCTCTCATTACTTGAAAATTACCACTAAGAATATATGCTACATATTTTCTCATCATGCAGTACCTGTGAGGTTCATCAATAACAGTTGATGATGAGAACTTTCTGTTTCCAGATTCAGCTGCCCAGAATTTTAGAGAAAATCCATGACCAATACCATCTTCTGCAAGTTTATATTCAACTGTACCCATCACAGAAGCATCTCCTGAGAGTGCCACAAGGCTGACTAAAACCTGTGTACCATCTAGCAAACTTAGTGCATATATTTGTGCAAAGTCACAGCATTTGTCACAATGTATAAACAATAATTTGATCATTAGTAGCAAACAGTTGATTGCAATCCATAGTGTGATATGAAAAAATGTTACCCACCGTAGTTTCATTTGCAGGGATATAATTTCTTCGAGAAACCTGAACCTGCTCACAGGAGACATGACTGACATCTATGTTACAGAAAAAGGGAAATAATAGATATAAATAACATGATCATCAGATCACTTAGAATAACTCTCAACATTCTTGCTTTAATTTTTCCAGTTAACGCAAATAATGTAAATATAATCAATCAAAAGTGATGGCAAATACAAACTACATTGCTAATCAAGAAAAAAGAAAAAAAAGTACTTTATAATTTTATAAATGAATTGACATTGAAACAAAAGAATGCCAATTTTATTAACTTGATTTGAGGAAAGAATACCTATTAAATGAGTTGCAAGAACACAAGCAGTAATTTTTCAATCTTAATGTGTTGCCAAAAAAATTGTGGTCTCACCTCTGAAACTGCCCGATTATAATATAAATCATAAAATTGAACACTGTGGTTTTCTGCTGGCAGGACAAGTATGCCTGCTTTGTAATCGACTGCAGGACTAAAATTTGATAGATGCCGAAATTTCTCTTGCAAAGAAAAAGGGGGCTGAAAATAGAAATCAAATGAATTACCTTAGATTCAGATAGAAAATCACAACTAGAAACAAAGTACATCCATTTGAAACCAAGGACGTCACCAGAAAGTTTATTTCTTCTTACAATCAATAAATCAAAGTATAATGTTAGAACCAAACAGAATAATGGTACATCAAAGAACAGAAATGGTTTCTGATTCATGGAAGAAATACCTTGATACCCCCAATGGACTTGATGATACTCATAGTTGAAATATTCACAAACAAGATTTTGTTATCTGCACAAGAAATCTAAACCAAATGAAATCAGCAGGTCCCTAAATAATTCCCCACCATTATAACATTACTAAAATTTCCCACATGATATCCAAACAATATAATACAATTTTACAGATATTACAGACAATTATTATCACCCTCTTTCCACTATTTATGGTGCAAAGATATTTGTTGCCTAAAGTTACTACTATATAGCTACATAGCCAATATTTAATTCACCACTTCATTGAATGCCCAAAAAACAATCAGATGCAAATCAGAATTCACAGCAGCACCTGGAATTAGACAGTTGTTATCAATAAATTATTTTATAAATGTAGGTGTTTATTTGCCCAGTGGCTTATGAAAACTAAGGACACTAACTACACCATCCAAAAATCATCTCTGAAAAATCAAGATCAGTCTGGTATCAACCTGACAGTTACATGCAACTTGATTTCAAAGTTGCAATATTCCATGCTATCCATGATTTAAGTGTTGTACCCATATAAAAAGTTTCATATAGAGTCAAGTTTAAAGCCAAGACTGTAATTTTCCATCTAGTGAGTCATTGTCAAATCTTTGTCTCCCATCGTCTTGAACATCATATTTGTATATCTTATATCAAATCAATGTCTTTGTAGAGCCAAAAGAAGAAACCTTCCGACGCATAAAACGAGGACAATATCATAGCTTGGACAAGAGTGAAAAAGCAAAAAGATCACTAAGGCATGGAAAATGGATATACAGTGTACAAATACACTAAGTGTCCTAAAATAGATGTGAAGTCAGAATGGTACATCCAGATCATTGGAGCATGCCAGAAGAAGAGTGATCCATACTTGGTGAAAAATGTCAGAAGATTGGTCTCTCAAATCCTTGAGGCACACCCAACCAAGGAGTGTTTGCAAGTTGAAAAATAGGCACAACCAGACCACTGTCACTCACTTCCTCAAGCTACAGAAAAAAAAATAAAAAGAAACATGAAAAGTATCTCTCTAGTGTAGAGGAGCGTGCCACCTCAAAAGAGGGGACAAAATTTTCAAATTTTCAAAATGGGAACATCTAATCATATGGAGTGCACTTTAGGTAAGGGAGACCAAAAGAAGTTTAAGTCCCAAGAGGGGAACATTTAGACCAGTGGCATGGACTCATGTGAAGGATGGTCTAAAAAGCTTCAAGTCAAAAAGGAACTCTTCGTTCAGATGCATGCTCATGCAAAGTGAGGTCCAAGATGCAAAAACATGAAAAAATATGTATAAAGCATAGGTGCACACTTCTCCAAGAGTTGTCTTATTTCTCAAATACAAAAAGGAACAAATAGACTTCAGGAATGCTTGAGCAAAATGTGACAAGTTTGAGGTAAAAAAATACAGCGAATGCCACGGTGCATGATTGGACAAAGGAGATACCAATGTCTAACAAAACCAAAAGTAAACACTCAATATATGAGGCACACGCACTAGAAGGTATTAAACCTTTCTCCTGTAAGCGAGCAGAATGCTCTAAATCTATTAGGGTGACATCAAAACCTCGACCTTCGTCTAGCCTTGAGCTTCTCGAGATGACTATCTCCAATTGGTCTTCAAGTGTGAGTGAATATTGGTATTTGTAGCTTATTATACAGTTTCATTTGCTTAATTTGTTGAGCCTTGTGCTGTACTTGTGTTTTTTAGTCTTTGCCTTAACTAGATAGTGAGCATTTTCTTCTCATAGATCAGGTTGTTCATGTTATACAGAAAAAAAAAAATCTCTTGTTTTGTGTCATGTGCTGAATAGCCTTGTGCACATGCCTGAGAACAAAAAGAAAGGCTTTATTTGAAGTTTATTTTTAATGAATACTCAAAGCTGAAAACCATCCCAACAGTTCTAGGTTATTTTCGTTTTACTTAGAAGAGAGCTTCCCCTTCTTATTCAAAGAAAGGTTCTACCTTGAACATTCTATTTTGCATTGTCCTAAAAGGGACAAATTAAAACAGAAACATAAGACTTATGAATCAAAGCACAAGATTGTCACCTATACAAAAATAACTTCTAAAACTTATCTACAACAAGAAAAGCAAATCAATCTTCTCTTCATGAATTGAAAATATACACAAAGAATCCATTATACTCCTAATACACTATTTGTTCCCATACTCTATGCCAAATAGCTAAAAACTCCAAGCAAAATTTTACTAACATCAAAATAACATTTTGAAACAGTATATTGACCACATCTTTACCCTCTGAGTTATTATTCAAAAGGCTCATCGTTGGTCTTCCACAATCTTTTGTTGCTTCATAGATTTCAAGAAGGCCTTTCACTCAATTTTGTGACACTTGTTTTTCTAGAAAATTCTATGTTGGCATTCCTGGCTCTCTCATTACCGCAGCTTGGAAGTTTTATGAGAGTGAATTGGCAGTTTTGTACTTCTCGTGATCTTTCCAACTTTGTAAGAAGTACCATTGGGCTCAAACAATGGTGTCCTCTCTCCCTGAAACTCCTTAGCATTTACATTGATGAATTGGAGAAGTTTCTTTGCCAACATACTCATATGGATGATGGTTGCATTTTACATGAGGTGGTTATAGCCATTCTAATTTTTGCAAATGATGTTCTCCTTTCTCATTCTGTCAAAGGCTTAAAATGGTAACTAAATGCCTTTGCTCACTTTTGTGAACTTTACCAACTTGTGGTCAACCTTGGTAAAACTAAAGTCATGATTTTCAACATCTTCAAACACTCTCTTTCCAAATTCCAATTATTCTAAAGAGGGCAGCTTTGGATATTTCTTCAAATGTACACATACTTGAGGGTTAGATTTTTGGTCCCTCAAACATGAAGTCTGCCTCTCATTCTCATCTTTGCAAGGGTTTTACCTTTCTCTATATTTTTGAGCATAACTGTTTCCAAATCCACTTCAAAGATTAGCCTTCTAAGATGTGTCTTCTTCATACCAACATCAAGCCTACAATTTTATATGGATCTAAGGTTTGGGGGCCTAGCTTGGGATCCAGCAATTGGGATCATATTGAGTGTGTTTAAACTCTCATACTGCAACACATGATCCATTGCAAGCGAACTATTCCTCAAGCGTTGTCCGAGTTGGTTTTGCTACCCAGTTGTTGCATCTCGAGACTATCTTTTGGCTTACCTTCTACAACCACAAACTCAAAGTGATGGGGGATTCAGCTTATGGTTGTGACATCCATACTTAGCTCTTTGTTCCTCTAAACATATTGCTTTATTGGGCTCTGTTAGGCACCATCATCATTGGTATTCCAAGACTAGCTTGCTCCTCTTTTCTATCAACATCTCTATTGATTGTCTCCCTCCTTTCATGTACTCCTTGGACATTAACTTGACTCCTTCCTTCGAAGACGACCATCACTAGATTTGCTACGAGGGGCATCTACAAACAATACATCTATGTAACCTAGACCTCCCTCCTGTGACACTCAACCTGAAGCTTGCTTTTACACAAAACATTTCTTACAAGTGGAAAATGGTATCTTATGTCAACCTCGATATCTCTAACATCATGGTCACATGGCTTGAGGTTTCCCTTGGCCAACTAAGGGTGTGTTTCCACCAACATCAAGTTGAGACAAATCATCATATTCTTTGCAAAGACTAGATTTGTCATCCTTGCTTCTTGAAGGAGGTGGAGATCGAGGAGCATTTCAACTTCAAATGCCTCATTTACCATGAGATCTAGGGCAAATATTATTGTCTCTACAAGGACTAAGGCAACAATCTGTCTACTTTCTTTAGATATCTAGACCAATTCTTTTATCTATAAGAGGTCATCACCAAAATCAGGAAGTTTTCACCATCACCAAAACCTTGTCCCCATGTCCTAAAATCTCCTTAAATCTTGGAGAAACACTGTCAGATATCATGATGTTTACAAATCACCCTTAACCATCAAGAAAAATCTCTATCTCCCACTCAATCTTGACAACTACAAATTACCAACAACCATGAAAACAACACAGCCCAAAACATCAGCCATGTCAGCCAACAATCACAAGTCATAAACATCAACGACAATTAATTATGAATCCATACATAATGGCATCATCATCAACCCTCACTAATCAAGAATCCAAAAAATTATTAATTATAAACCTTTTACAATCATAAATGTCAGCTAACACTGATTATGAATCCTTCACACATGCTAGGTCATCTTCTTCATGTCATTCAACATGGTAAGCACCAACAGTACCATTTAGTTAATTTTTTCAGCCATATTGTCACAGGCCAACAAAAAAATTGGTCTATTATCATGTAGAATGATTGAAGATACGTCATGCAGATTCAAACTACAATTGAGATGACCATCACAAACTCCAATTAGAAATACCAGTATGGCTTACCTTGAGGTCATGTTACAATGATATAAGATTTTGATAAATATGTAACCACCTCAACTAAGACCAAAACCTCATAACATCAAAACTGCACCGTGAGCGTATGACAACACCAGATAAACATTATTCTAAATTGCATTTGCAAATATGCCAGAGCATGGAATTCATAATTAATCACATGTATTCTATCATATTATAGTGTATTGGAACCAAAAGAGATTGGTTAAGTCTGCAGAGGA
This sequence comes from Sequoiadendron giganteum, assembly GCA_007115665.2. Taxonomy (NCBI): domain Eukaryota; kingdom Viridiplantae; phylum Streptophyta; class Pinopsida; order Cupressales; family Cupressaceae; genus Sequoiadendron; species Sequoiadendron giganteum. Next base: position 88,109,311 of record CM021110.1, on the reverse strand, counting down.
CAAACTAAAAGTGGCCATTGGTTGCAAGCAAAGTTGCATGGACACGATACAGATACAAATATGGATATGGTATCGGATATGGATACAGCCATTTTTTAAGATCCCCAATATGCATACGGCTGGATACAACATTCATAAAAAATGCACACATATTTAACACAATTTTTTAAGTCATTCGACAAAATTTTCATTACTTTAAAAACAACTAAGTAAATATAAGTTAACTTAATATTATTAATTTAAATATTAATAATTTAATAAAGAATAAACAATTAAATATATATGAATAAATTTTATTAATATTTAAGGAGTTATTTTTGTTAAAATATCTAATATTTAAACAACATAATATAAATATAAAATTATAAACAATTAACTTTCTTAAATCTATAAAAATTAAGACACCAAAAAAATAATAGAGTTGCACTGAAAGACCTAAAAAAATGGTTCACTGAAATAGAAAAATGTTTCATTTGTTTTCCTCATTTGGTATAGGTTTTGTCTATAGAAAACAAAAACAAAAAAAATATTGCACGTTGAAGTTTTGAAGATTAAGTTTAGGAGGATTCACATCAATTTTTTTTAAAATCAAATCATACTGTATCTGGCATGGCTGGAAAATCAGAGATTTTTGGGCAAGTGTGGGTACGGTATCCAACGTGTATCTATGTTGTATCGTATCCGTATCCGATATGGATACGCACGCCTAGGGAGGGGCGGGGGCGTATCTAGCTGCTCTGGTTGCAAGAATTATGCCAACACACTTAGCAGGGAAATGTCAATTTTGCAATTAATGGCAGCAGCCAACAGTGAATGAAGTATCTATAACCATTCTTACAAACAATGACTCACATTAGAAGGGTTCACTTCTTTGGAGCCATCCTCATTAGTCAAAGAACATACTTTTCAATTACTAGCAGTAAACCTTACAATAAGCACTGCACAATTCGGTTGTATTTAACAAAAAAAAACATTTATATCTTACTCACAGAAAAAAGTGATGGCTCAGGAGATTCGGCAAGGAATAAAAGAGGGCCTCCCAAACGTGGAAAGTATTGCCTCTTACCAGTCTCCAGCTGCCATATCACAAAAACCCCTTCCTTTGCACCTGGATAGAAATTAGATGCATTCATTGGTATTTCAAGAAATAAAATGCAACTTTAACCAGCTTTTCATCAAAGTAATAATCCTCAACAATGTTTGCTTCATTTTTCATACTGCATGATTCTTAATATTACAAAGTAATACTGAAAACTGAAAACTCAAATTTCCGCTCTCATGTATACTTTTTCAACTATATCAAGCTTGAATTTAAACATTTAAGAGAAATGAGGTGTCATAAATTTGAAAATTACAAAATATCTTTACATCCAAGAAATAATAGACCGAAAAAGACCACAAATATATTACCTGAATACAGGTAAGCACCATCAGAGGAAAAAGAAAGAAAGTTCACTGCACTGTGATGCCAGTGCCATGTCGTCCTAGAAATGGCATCATCTTTTGCCCTAACATCAAACCTCTCAATATGACGTGATAAATCTCTGTCTTGCTCAATAATGTTTTCTGAGGACAATGAGCGTTCTCCAATCCCTCGCCATATTAATATTCGACCACTTACATCTCCTCCAGCAACAATTGTGTCAGACGGATGAAAAGCTAGTGTAGAAAACTTTTTTAGATGGTGCAGCCGCATCTTCTTCACCTCTTTGGCATTAACAATCTCTTCATCTGGAGTCTTCAAAATATGAATTACCATCCTGTCTGCTACTCCAATATATTTACCCGAGGGACTAACTGAAATAAGTCGTGATCCATATTTCTGGAAAAAAATTGCAGTATTTCAGAATTCACCTAAAGATAATAACTGGTTCATAAGTCACAAGAAGCTGAAGTAAAACTATGCCTAAAATGTACATATTAAAAGCACAGCTTCATGTCCGAACCACAATAGAGTCATTTACTGCTGGTGCAAAACAGAGCTATTTTTTATGAGCCCACACTGCAAGAAGAAAATTAGAATATTTACTTTTGAATAATTTACAGTTTTCATATGAATATAATTAAGCAACCCACAACAACAATGGGTCAGTTCTGACACAAAAAACTTTCGCATTTGCCAAACAAAATGAGGTTCAGTTAGGTCAAATAACAAGGCATACCTAATATTGATGACCTTAATCAGATGACTGTCCCATAATAGAAGTCCATCAATTTCACTAATGATTAGTAAAAACTAGACATGCCTAATACTGTTTGACATTAAGCAGATGATCGTAATTTGTCAAAATTAGAAGTAAATATCAAGTTCACTAATGACAGAGATGTATTTTGGAATCTTAAGAAATACCATGTTTCCAGTACAAACCAAACATCTAAAGCTTTTTGAAACTACAGAAAAAAGACAGAAAAGCATTATTGAATCAACAATAAAAAAAAATGTAAATTGTTAGTCACATCTGGATGCTCATCCTTAATCTTTATCATTGGCGTTACCTAATTTACAACATGCATTAAAACTTTAAAGTTAAAAGGACTAAAAATTTCACAAGATCTTTGAAACATAAATCAAGCATAATAAGATGTATACAATTTACTTTCATAGTCAAAGAGCATTGACAATCTGTTGTGGGTAAATATAATCGACAGACAAGACCCACTCTAACTCATCTCCAGTGCATACAGAAGCAATTTTTGAATACTGTGTCAATATATATTGTAACAAGCACCTCTAATTTTTTAGATAAATAACTACATAGATCAACATGAGACCTAACAATCTCTATTCCTTTGCTTCAAAGAAAGAATTGTATAAAATCGCAGTCCATATCATGGCAAGTCATAGTAGCTAAATCAACATTGAAACTCTTTTAAGTTCCTTTTGAATTTGCCAAGCGTAATAACCAAGATTGATATCTTCCCCCTAACAAATTTGATGTACTTAATATTTGTCAAAGCAGATGAATCTAAGATTTGCTCAAAGTTAAATCAAAAACTTGCTTTTATAGGTGCATTCCTAAATCATCTCCCTCTTTGTTGGCTATCCTCCTCATCCACACCCTCTCCCTCATGCTCTTCTTGGAGCCATGAGCCTCTAATAGCTTTGACAAATCTCAATCCAACCAAAGTCAAGTAGGCTAGAACAACAAAAAATCTGTGAAGATAGAATACCACAGAAAGGGAGACTATATCGGTAGTATAGCTCCATTAAGACAATTAGCCAACTATCATCATTGATATGGATTATAATGAGGATAGTAATACGTCATCTTTATGGAGACAAATTCTAGATTTCTAATTATATTTCTACCTTCAAGGCCTCATAATATTAAGGGATCTAATCTTTCCCATAGAAAATAATGTCAAAATTAGAGGGGATGGTGCTGATGAGAGACACATAACTGTGTCTTGCTTGAACACGACTCCTACCTCTTCCCACTTATCAAGTTCACTACTCGATAAGGGCAAAGCACCCCCAAGGATTGCATCAACACCTAAATCAACAACAATCTCAGAAAGTTCATTAGCCTCTTTATAATAGTTAAAAACTCCCAAGATGCTCCTTACCCTCCAACTAGGAAGACTCATTTTCATCATAGTTTACATGACCAAAATAGAATCTCCTTCCACTTCCAACTAATATAAAATTATTTCCAATCCCAACTTTAAGCCTAATGTTGTGACACTAGCTTCCATCTCCTTGATTGTAGCTTTTGACAAGTGTAAGGCAAAAGCTTCATTCAAATTTCCTATGTAGTTTCTAAGGACCCATCATGCTCGAACTCCATCTAGATTGTCCCTTGAAGGCCCATCAAAGTCCATTTTAACCTACCCTAGCAAAGGAGGAACATATTTAATTGTAGCACTATAGCAACCAATTTAGTATACTAATTATATGATTATACTACATATCATAGTAAATTTTATTTAAAAATAGAGACCCTACAATAGAGTTAACTTCTTTATAACAAAGTAGATGAAAAGAATAGTGAGAGCTTAGTATAAGATGACTAAATAATTTTCAATCTCGTGTTGCAATTGAATTTCAATGTAAGTATGTGCACGGGAGTTTCAACCTCATAGGGCTCTACATGGGGAACTAGCATCACAATGACTAATCTTTCATTCCCCCTATATTTTAAGGGTATAAGGATGCAGTAAGACTGCAAACTTGAAGCTCCAATGCACTCCCTAAGAGAGAATGCTCTTAAGAACCAAAGAGTTTTTGTCCTCAAATTCCAACAATCAATGGGTTTTTGTCCACTGATCATAGTTTCCTATGGGTTTTCATCCACAGAAGTTCGCTTGAACACAAAGTGCCCCAAAGATAAAATAACTTAACATGGATCCTTTCAAAATGAAATGTTTTCCTAGTTTTATATGCTAGAAAGCCAAATGACAAGACTAGTCAGCCCAAAACCTAAATTGGCACCAAAGCCAAATTTGAATCCTACACACTACATCACAGGCCGGCCTTAGTGGGTCTTTTGCACATTACATTACAAGTTGGCCTCATAGTAGGCCTTACAAACATTCTCGTCAGAGGTTCAAAGTTTCTCCTTCCTTTTGACTTGGCATGGGTCAAGTGATATCTTTGAACCCCAATCCCCAACAAATCCTTGGCATGTGTTAAGCAACAACCTAGATCCTCAACCTCCGACAACTCCTTAGCATATCTCAAGCAACAACCCCGATCCCCGACATCCAACAAGTTCTTGGCATGCATCAAGCAACAACCCCAATCCCTGACCTCGGATAGGTTCTTGGCATGTGCCAAGCAACAACCCCATCCTTAACCTCTGACAAGTTATTGGCATGTCTCAGGAAACAACCCTAATCCCCAACCTTCAACATCTTAGTGTTTTGTAGCTTCGGGAGCTATTTTCTTAAATATATTTACCACAAGGCAGGTCGGCCTTTGTTATATAAATAAAATTACATTTGTTCTAGGTCGGCCCTAGAGAGAAAGTCGCCCAGCTTGGTATAAAAAGAGGATAGAGTCCTCCCATTTCATCATCAAGTTAATGCACTCCAATTTGAATATATCTTCTACAGCAATTCGCACTTCAGCAGCAGTTTGCCATTCTTAGCAGCAGATTTGATTCTAAAAGAAGTGTAATCATTTGTGGAGAAGTGTCTCTATTCTTTGTATTAGACTTGGCCTTGTCTAGGGCCTGATTTGTAAGCAGTGTTCTGCACTTATTATTCTTATATATAAGAGAATATTCTTTGCTGGGTTTTTCTCCCTCGAGTAGGAGGGTTTTCCAAGGGTAATCACTGTGTTCATTGTCTTATGTGTTGTATCTTCTGCTTGTTTACATTTCTGATCTGAAAACTAACATGGTATCAAAGCAGGTTTAGAAAAGATCTAATCAGATTTGGCTAAGCAGTATCACTCAGATCTTTCACTATGTGATATACTTCAGATTTCAGTGGGAATTTCTGAACTCGCACTAGTTTTAATTCTGAGCAGTCAGCATTCGAGGGAATAGTCAGAGTTGTATGACTTCCGCCTTCATATTGTCGCCACAATCTTTCATGAATGCGATCTTGAAAGAATGCTCGATACATATATTTGAGCCGGTAGAGTATTTTTGTGCATGGAGAATTCATTTCTTGGCAGCTTACTGATTCTTCCATTGCTCATTGTCAATAACGCTATCTTCAGAAATCGGATTTGCTGCTTCTATCGACGGTGGTGTGCGTCTTCTACATTCATAATCGTTGGCTGGAGTTTCTTCTTAAACCGTTAGCAAGATATATTCATGTGATTGGGTCTCACGTTTGATGCGGAAGTATTCGTGACTAGGAAATTCGTTCAGTTGTTGCACTGATATTCATTGAAGACATCATTACTGGAGATTTCTTACATCCGCTATCAAGAGTTGATCCTTATGTTGAGAGAAACGATAAATAGAGGATTTGATATCATGCAATTATATTGATTGACAGAGGTTCACGATTAATATCAGCATCATTCCCATAATGTTATTACGGGTGCTATTGATGATTGAGGCGTTAATTTTATAGACACTAGACTCTGTAATCAAAGATTATCATCAGTGCCAAGGAATTCAATCTGTAGTTCAATATTGAACTATTCTCTCATAGACACTATTCTAGAAGGTTTCTGACAAGCCACGAATAATTGGAGGAGCTATTCGTATATTTGCTAACCAATATTCTAATTTTAGCACATGGGCATTCAGAATTATATTTCACAATTGACTTGTTGATTGGGGGTTATCGACAATCACCATCACCATGGTCGGGACAACAAATCTGACACGAAGAACAATGATGAATATACTCTACTAGCGCCAATTTGATAGGTATGCAGATGCACAAGACTTAACTAGTGATCGACCGAATCGACTTGCAGGTATGCTATGTTCCTGGAAATGACAAGCCAACTTATCTATGATTTGGAAGCCGATGTCACCAAGCAGATGAAATCCAACTGACTATGGTCAGGCTGACCACACAATCGACAAAAACTCTTAAAACCTTTGATGGTGTGCTTGAAGTCTGCGAACAGAATAAGAAGGGCCCAACTAAATGTTCTAACGAATCGGATGAAGATTTATACTGCCAAAGACGGGAGAAATATTGAATTTGGGAATAGACGTGAACAAGAGTCGGAGGATATGGCACCATTTATGTGAGGCAATGAGAAAGGTGATTGATGGAGGAGTATGTTCGATGTTCGTGACAACCTGATATTGGACATATGACCTCATTTCACCATACTCTTTTTGTTCGTGTATATTTGAAGAGGCCAATAATCTAGGAGTCGACGTTGGAATTCATAAGCATTGTCAATTTGATATCCGACTTAATCAAATTATTCATATGTTCGGGTAACATTGATTATTGTTGTTGCCATCGGGTTTTGCATATACAATCGAGAGCCTTATCTATAGAGACAGATTGGAAGTTTAGTCGGCATTGATTCATTGAAGGAATTCAAGAACGTGTCAAGTCTCCAGGGAGAAGGATTAGGACTCGAACACATATCCTCAGCCACCTCACAAACTATGTCTAGATTTTGTCAGGAGCATCCCTGGAAATATTTGTGATGTTGCCACCTATCGTAATTGCTAGCAAGCCGTCTCATATGCACAGAGGTAGCACTTCAGTTAACGCAACATCATTGGTGGATCACGTTGGTGGTGAGTTGGGTGGTACTATTGGTTTGACTTCAAGTTGCCTAGGTGACAACGGCTTGAGTGTTGACAGTAAGGTTGTGATGCATGCTCAATGATCACCAACCAACCCATAGCATCCAACTCCCAACTTTTCGGTTTTTTTTCACGCTATCCCTGCATGTTGGTACGAGTCGTGGAAATCGTCTTGGAGGGGATCGTTATAGTGGTGGTCGATATGGTGAAATAGACCGTGGTGCTAATAGCAGATATGAAGATCGAAATCTAAAAAGGCATCGCTGAATTGATCAACAATAAAGAAATAAGTATTTTATGTTGTACCTTTGAATAATGATCATGAATTTAAATAATCATGTAGTTAATAATAATTCATGCAATAACATTAGGAATGTGAATCATGTATGCTACTAGCATTGGTCTGTATATTCCTCTTCGGGGTAGTTTGATTTCATGAACTATTATTAATCTCTTTAAAATGTAGGATGGATCGAGGAGCAAAAGGATGTTGGATTATAAGAAGATATATTGAAGACCTCATTATTTGAGGTGATGATTCTTGGAGATTAGTCAATGAGGAGCAGGAGGCTCCAATGGATATAGATTCATCCCTCGATTACACTCCTGCCATTCAGAGGGAGTTAAATTCCAAGCACGAGTCGAGATCATGTCCAGGAAGAGGATTTAAGGTCCTAAGATCAGTCAATGGAGGGGAGTTCACTTCCAGAGGATTTCTTTGCAATCTCTGAGGCAGGGATCAAGAGGGAGTTTTGTGACTCACTGAGAAGAAGTGAAGGTGTTAGCTAAGTGGGTTGCAGTGTTGCAAGGCCAGGTGCTAAAGTCCTTGGAAGATTTCTTCAGCTGCAAAGAACAGAATTGCACAAGACAATCAATTTGGATTTGACATTGGTAGCTCTGCAAACCTATTCAGAATAGGGTGATCTGGGATGAGGTCAAGAAGGACAATTCTAAACTCTCGCAAGTCAATAGTGTCAGAGGTGTGTGTTGGAAACCATTCCTTTAAGGCAAGCATTGCAGGCAATCTTGGATGAGGAGGTCAGAAGATTGATGCAAGTACTTGGAGCTTCAGAGGGAGTCACATCATCATGAAGATTCGTTGTAGTGTATATTTCTCTAAGATAGAGAAATATGAGGTGAAAGCCCTTGTAGTGTATATTACTCTGAGACGGAGAAATATGAGGTGCAAGCCCTTGTTCATCTCTGAGATTGAGATGAGACGTCATGTTGAAAGACTCCATGACGACATCACGTTGAGACTCCGTGATGAACCCTTGTACATCTCTGAGACTGAGATGTGTTTCTTTCCACACATGGAAGTAGCCATTGTGGACATCATGTTGAGAGACTCCATGACGACATCACGTTGAGAGACTCCGTGATGAACCCTTGTCCATCTCTGAGACTAAGATGTGTTTCTTTCCACACATGGGAGTAGCCATTGTGGACGTCATGTTGAGAGACTCCATGACGACATCACATTGAGAGACTCCGTGAAGAACCCTTGTACATCTCTGAGATTGAGATGTGTTTCTTTCCACACATGGGAGTAGCCATTGTGGACATCATGTTGAGAGACTCCATGACGACATCACGTTGAGAGACTCCGTGATGAACCCTTGTACATCTCTGAGACTGAGATGTGTTTTCCACAAATGGGTGTAGCCATTGTGGACATCATGATGAGAGACTCCATGATGAACTCTTGTACATATCTAAGACTAAGATGAGTTTTTCCACATATGAGTGTAGCCATTGTGGGCGTCATGTTGAGAAACTCCATGACGAGGATATTTGAAAATACCTCCCTAGCTAAGAGGGAGTGTTAGTGTTTTGTAGCTTCAGGAGCTATTTTCTTAAATATATTTACCACAAGGCAGGTCGGTCTTTGTTATATAAATAAAATTACATTTGTTCTAGGTCGTCCCTAGAGAGGAAGCCGCCCAGCTTGGTATATAAAGACGATAGAGTCCTCCTATTTCATCATCAAGTTAATGCACTCCAATTCGGATATATCTTTTGCAGCAATTCGCACTTCAGCAGCAGTTCGCCATTCTTAGCAATAGATTTGATTCTAAAAGAAGTGTCATCATTTGTGGAGAAGTGTCTCTATTGTTTGTATTAGACTAGACCTTGTCTAGGGCCTGATTTGTAAGCACTGTTCTGCACTTATTATTCTGATATATAAGAGAATATTCTTTGTTGGATTTTTCTCCCTCGAGTAGGGGGGGTTTTCCTAGGGTAATCACTGTGTTCATTGTCTTATGTGTTGTATCTTCTGCTTGTTTACATTTCTAATCTGAAAACTAACACAAGTTCTTGGCATGTGTCAAGCAACAACCCCAATCCCCAACCTTCGATAGGTCCTTGGCATGGGTTAGACAGCAACTCCAATCCTCGAACTCCGATGACTCCTTGAGCAAACAATATTTCTTCTGATTTGAAAAAGGGACATGACAAGAGGAAGGCAACCACTACGCCAAAAGCCCTAACTGATTATGAACGGCGCCCACCAACATTAAGAGGGGTTCTCGTCCCACCAGAGTGCCAACTGGCAAGCCCCTTCATAGACATGTGGTTGTTGACCCTAACATCTAGTTTTGGTACACACCTACCAACACGATGGAGGAACGTTCGTCGAGGTTTAGCAAACATACTGGGTTTTTGTCCAGTAGGGAGATTACATGCCCACCATGCTCCATATGGTTCAACCTTGAGACCTTGACTTTAATACCATGCAAGGAAACCACTACACCAAAAGCTAAAACTAGATGTGAATGGCGCCCATCGATGTTAAGAGTGGGGTTTTCGTCCCACCAAAGTGCCAACATAGGCCAGCTCCTTCGTGTGACACATGACTATTGGCCCCACCATCTAGTTCAAGTACACATCTACCAATATGACGGAGGAACACCCGTCAAGGTTTAGCCAACATACTAGGCTTTCGTCCAACAAGGGCATTACATGCCCACAAGCAATTGCAAACACAAATGAAGTGTGTTGTAATGCCCATAGAGTCTAGATCATATACCCATCAAATGAAACAACTTCTGCCAAAAAACACCAAGTAAAGTTAGATGCTCAAATACCATCATGCCATCACTACGAATCATGCTCTAGTATCTATATCTTGTTTATGTCAAGTGGAACAACTCCTACTAAAAATCACTACAATAGCTACTACCACCATCACTCACATTCTTATGCAATTCATGAACTTTGATCACCTCAAACAATATGACCTCTAGAGGAAAAATAACAAAGAAGTGTGCATGCCTCACAACAACATAAATGCAAACCTCTGGATAACCTATGATGAGATACATAATTATACTTCCCCACCTTTGACTGGGTAAAACAACAAAAGCAACCAACCCACAACACGCTCTTCTTTGACGTGATGACAGATGACACTTTCTTCTCCATGTTCGAGAATATCTTCAAGCTCCCACAAAACCAAAGGCTACCCTATAAATTGGAAACCACGTTTTTGCTACACCACTCTGTTTTCAAAATGAGCATAATAATAACTCCCTCAAGTTCCACTAGGTCTCATCACTATACTGTAGGCTGAATCCCTCATGAGTTTGGACCAATCAGCTTACATATAGGCTGGAGCAAAGTTGCAACAGCCATACATCATCCACAACAGCAGTACAGTAGTTGAAGCAACTGTTTTCTGCAGCTTGAATGGCTGAAACCCTTCACAAACAGCATGATACATGAGAATCTTCCAAAAACCTGCAAACTGGTTGCTGAAAATGAATGATAACAGTAGTCCAAAATCAATAATCATAAAAATCAGCAGTGCAGAAATGGTAGAGAGGCTGTAATACTGAAAAACCCTTGCAAAAATCAGCAGCATAGAAGCTGAAAACAACCATATAATGCCTGGAAATACTCCAACAGTAGCAACAAACTGAAAATCGTTCAATCCTATGACTGAATACACCTCTAGGCTCTATGGTTGCAAATGGTTCAGTAGAGTGGCTGGAAATGGTGAGGGCAGCGGTTCCTAAGCTGAGATTTATGATGACAGTGGATTTTGTCATGTCTCCTTCGCAACCTATTTGCAATTTCCCATCACTACTCTTCTCCATGATGCCCTCTCGGTCATCCTTTGCAACCATATCTAAGTTTGAAACCCTTCCACCAAACTTATGAGCATCCCCTTGATATTCCTTAACAGTGCCAATTACTTCCACAATGGGAAAGATGTGTCCAACATATCCTTTCTCTATCTCTTGATGAATTTCTCTATTTGTTGGTCATCCTGGAGGCACAATATCAAACTCCCTACTATGCAAACCAAAATACATCGAGTACTGCCACTAAAAATAAAATGCCTTTCTCTGTGTCTTAAAATGCCTCTTATAGTTTCTTTTTTCACTTCTTGACTTGTTTCCTCTTGCATGTACAACTATTGGAAACTTTTATGACACCTAAGATGCTTGTGATCCATCAATATGATGAGATTCTCGATTGTTTGCAATTCCTAAGATAAGTTTTACATGTGGCTTCTTGATTATGACCTCCATGACATGATTAATTGCAACTCCTATGACATGGTCCACAAATATCCTTGTGCTACAAGTCATACATTACATTTTCTGCTGATATAGACATCAAACATTTTTTCTATCCTGTTCATATTCTGTCTTAGTATCCTTAACACTTTCCTCGAGTCTTTTAAGTGGACTGGCACATAACATGCTAAGACTGAAAGTGTACATCTATAACATTTAGAAAACAAACTTTTTCTAAAAAATTGTCTACGAGGCGACAATTACAATAGAGGCAAATCAAATAAAGAGTATAATAACACCATCAAGGATTATATAATCAATAACCAAAAACAAAATCAAAACTTCACCAGTTTTATTTGCCCTTTTATTTCCATCATTTTTGTCAAATTATGAATCATTAGACGTCCACCCCAGTCTTTGAGCTGGTTTTCCTTCCAATCAAGTGAGAGAAATGCATACAAATCCTTCCGCTTTTTATCATGGGTGATTGAGCACCTCAAGAAGTCTGGAATTGCCTGCAACCATCAAACCACCAAACGGATTGCATCGGTTATTCAATAAGCATGAAGAATACTGTTGTTAGGGAAAACATTTTTGTGGTCTCAATTCTTGTAGCTTGCTTTCCATTACTCTAAGACTTTAAAATGGAATATGAAGTATAATTACAAAATGTCTATAAGGGACTAAATAGTTGAAATCTGCAATAGGATTCAAAATGCACAATTTTATACATGAAGAATTTTGCAATATGTGCTGAATGGATAAGTATAATATACTTATATAATATTTTTGAAAATAGATAATTGGCAAAATCTAGAGGAATATATAATTAAATGTGCAGAAGCACAAAATTTACTTGTTTACCAACAAAAAAATTGACAATTCAGATCTCTGAAATATAGCTAGAATCTTGGACCTAGGGTTTATTTGAAATCAAAAGGATATTAGATAATAAATGTTGAGCCTCCACAAAGTTGTTTCCTTATCATGCTTGTCTAAACCCATGCATTTTAGTATACCCTGACAAACACATGCATCCTACACCATTGTTTCAATATTCACAATGCATCTGATAAATTACACACTGACCTCCAATTCACATATATAAGGTGTCACTTCTACATTTCCCATTTACCCACAAATGTAAACTCACTCATGAGATTCCAACCAATGACTTTGAAATGAAAACTAACTGGTTAACGTCCAACTGTTTTTGGCTGTTGTATCTAACCTTCTAATGCAGAATCAATTAACAGCCAAGAAGAAACTAACCTATGTATATAAGCCGTATATCCCAAAAAACTACACTTATAATAGATAATCATTCAACAAAACCAAGGAAATAGCATATCTTCAAGCAGCTATAAATCTGCAAAAGCTCAACAACTTCAGATACTTCTAAGGAAAATAAGATATTATTAGATCTCTGTAGTAAGATGGAGAATTTTTGTAGATGAATTTTTCCAGCATCGTGGTCCTGCTTCTTTCTGACAGTGCAGTTCAGCTTCTGTTCATCAACATAGATCTAATCCTCTTCAGCCACCCCCCAGCCACAAGGGCAAATGCATATTACAAGCTTTGTCACTGATACAAGGGTTACTTCAGTCTTGGATGTTAGATGTGATCCTAGGGGAGTATTTTGCTTAACCCTACCTACCCTTAGCAGTCCCCCAATGAGCAATATTAGATCTTGTATCAGTCCCTTCACAGTGATCAATGATGGCACTAATGACTTCAACATTTCTAGCCTGAACACTTGATGATCTCCAGTTTGCCTCAGTGTTTGTTCTTTGGGATTCTTCTTCCCCCTTCTTGGCTATATGTACTAGTTTCTTGACCACTTGTGTTAATGGTCCCTTGTTGTTTTGCATTTATTTGCTTGTGTTCGTCCACTTTGTGGGGTCTTTCTAGGTGTCTCTTCATAGAACTTTCTTCTGTAAACTGCTGTACTCTTGAGTCCAATTGACCTACTTTTGGTCATCAGTGGTCATTAATATAATTTCTTTCTTTCTTTCTTTCTTTCTAGATAGACTATGAAACCCAGCATATTTGACATATTCATATGTTATGCCATAGATACGCAATTTTTGGCCATGATTCTTGATCATTGACCATGTTAAAAGGCATCTATCATTCTATTAAAAACTAGCCATAATGCTACAGGTGACCGACAGATTGTTTTATCATCTAAAATGTCAAGGCCCCACAAAGATAAACCCAAACACTAGAATCCAATCGCACAAACAGGAATCAACCCGCATCAACAAGAAGTCAATTGAATTAATATTTAAGGATAAACAATTATAATACAGCAAACTAATGAAGACTCGGCAATCAAGCAAGGATAATATTAATGTTATTAATTATCCTAAGGCTGCGACTAGTCAAATGTAGTGTGCCGCCCGGTTTGCACTTGATTTTTTTTTTGTGTGTTTTTGATGAGCGTTTTGAGATGTTTTCACAATGATTCATACAACAATATATTGCAGCAAAAATAGAAGATATTGCAATTAAACTTTCAACTCAAAAGTGAACATTTCATAGAGGGTTTACAGCTGAAAATTCCAGATTTTTTTACAAGCTTAAATACTTAGCTTTTTACCGAAATAATGATAACACAGTTCATAAAATAGCCCCTAATATCTAAATCAACAATACCCAAAAAATCTGGGAGTTACAATTTTGGAACTCACAGGATAAATGTGCTAGAAGAACCCTCTAAAATGGACGCCAGCTGCAAGAATCACCTCCAATGGCAGAAAAGTTGCACGCACAAAACCTCTCCAACCTTGGACGAACCCAAATGAAGCATTACAACCTCCAAAAACCCTAGCCGCCCTTGCAAATGATCAGCCCTCTCTTCAAGATGTATGGCCAGCCTAGGAAGATGTTACAGCTAGCAAATAAAGCACTGAAACTTCTTAAATCTGCTGCTAGTGTATTCAAAACTGCCCTACAATACGAACTCTCCAATCTGAAATATAACTTTGATGCCCAAACTATAAGTCTCAATCTGTAATGAAACTCACATGTGATTTATGAAGTGAAATCACCAAAAATTCTCCAGACTATATCTTTCAATAGCGTAGAGAATGCTACTTGCAAGGGTTTCCATCCTCACAAACCTTGAGAAGATAACTCTCCTCAAAAACCAAAACCAAAACCAATTTCAATATCTTCATCCAGCCTCCCCCAAATGAGCTCTCAACTCCCCTTTATATAGAACTCTTTGATCTTCTAGAAAGACCCTCGAAGAGTGTTCAACAAGCTTTTAGAATATGTGACTCCTTGATGTGATCCCTTAATATGACTTCTTGATGTGACCCCTTGATATGACTCTTTGATGTGACTTCTAATACTGAAGTCACTTTTTGAAGTAATTATTAATAAAGTGACTTTATTAATTTATCATTAAAGTATGTCACTTTTTAACCTTTTAATATAATTATTTAATATTACCCTTTTGACTTCGCACTTTTTGCCTAGTAACATTAAATAATTAAAAT
Organism: Sequoiadendron giganteum; assembly: GCA_007115665.2. Taxonomy (NCBI): domain Eukaryota; kingdom Viridiplantae; phylum Streptophyta; class Pinopsida; order Cupressales; family Cupressaceae; genus Sequoiadendron; species Sequoiadendron giganteum. Next base: position 88,094,098 of record CM021110.1, on the reverse strand, counting down.
AATGATTATTCCTTAAGAGGGCCAAAAAACGGGGACATTACATCCAAGAAAAGAGACACGTCTTTTAAATGGAGACAAGATATGAAACGGCACGTCCATCAGCAGGGAAAGGTATAAAAGCGGGCCACTTGAATGCAACAAAGACATCAATTGCTAGGAAGGTAATACGTCAAGGAAAGGAAGAGAAGAGAGCACAACAGATCCCAAGGGAACTATGCGATTCAACACAGCAAACCATTATATTAGAAATATATCCACAATCGGAAATATATCAGAAATATATATACAATCGGAAGTAATCAGATATAAGCATATATTCAAGTGTGTTTTCTGCCAACTACTGTTTACATGTATATGCATATGATTTATAAGATAATAAGAATAAACTAATGTATTATTTCCTATGCTAGAATTAGAAATATATTGGATTGTCTGCAATCCACTTGTGGGAAGGGCCTGGGGTGGAGTAGGTAAGTGAGGCTAGTAAGTCACCATCCTAGAATGTTCGTAACGGCTCCTAGGACTAGAGGACACTTACCTAGAGAGCCGAGTAAACCACTTACAACCCCCACTCAATCCCATGAGTTGGCAAGTGTCTTCCGGGAGTCGAGGCTTGATGGGGAAAGCAAATACAAGTCACCAAGGGGGAGGGTTGTGGTATACACCCTCTTAGGCTTGGCATATGGCTTGGGGCAGACCCATCATGTCACTTCTCCCACAATTCTAATATGTTTGCTTTGCTAATAATCTATGGATGTAATGCAATTGTCTAAGCCTAACAATGGATATATACATATTTGCATATACTGTTCATGTGGCGAATGCAAGATCCCAATCCAAAATTACTTCATTAAAAAGATATATATTTGATAAGGTGAAACCCTAACCCTAATTTGCTGCGATTTGTGATCAATAGGCGAATTCTAGGGCAAATTAAGGTAGGGGATATCACAAGTGATATTAGAGCATCTTTCTTGCCATCTTGCGAAAGGTAGTTGATGCAAAATAGCCAAAGGGCTCAAAGAGCTTTAGAAAGGGAAAGAAGGAAGCTTACAACAAGCAACACCATGAGCGAAAAAATGAGCAATGAAATGAGAACCTTCGTGGAACAAACCACTCAAGCCCTCATGGATCAAAACGAGAGGAATGAAAGAACCACCCAACTCCTCCTCCAAGCTATTCAAAACATGAGCAACAATAATGGAAGGGAAACTAGCTCTAATCGCTCTGAAAACAATAACCCATCTCCCCAAAGGTACCCAACACTAGGCCAACAAGACCTCCCTTACTACCTAGTGAGGAACACATGGAAGAAGCAAACAAACCACCCACAAATAATGTGGATGGAATCGTGGAAGCATACAATAGACTTGACCCCGAACTTAGGAGGAATGTCCCTTTTAAAGACTATTGTGATGCCAAAATGAGAGCCGCCCCAGGAAGGAAAGAAAAAGGCAACATGACAAAGACCTAAAGGAAAGGGTGAGCAAGATAACCCTTCCTAGTTTTGATGAAGCGGGTAAAATCACAGCACGTTCATGGGTCCAAAAATTGGACAACTATCTATCACTAAGCCCCATGACGGAAGAAAATGCCATTAAGTTCACCGTACTCCATTTAACAGGAATGGCCCATGAATGGTGGCACTGTGGCCTCATTACCCAAGGCCACCAACACAAACACTTATGACAAATTCACCCAAAAACTTATCAAAAGGTTTGACCAAAAACACCCCGAATGGTACTTCAAAGAGTTAACCCAACTAAAACAATATGGAATCGTAGAAGACTATGCCATTGAATTCCAAAAACTGGTTGTCATGCTACCCGAGATCTCTCAAGGGAGACTCAACTATGTATTTGTGGCAGGATTGAAAGAATCAATAAGGAACATAATAAGTGTCCTAGAACCAACCAACCTAGAAGAGGCAATTCAAAAGGCAATGAAATTCGAGAATAACCCATCAAAAAACAAACCCAAGAACCTTAACACCCACTCCAAGTACCCTCATAAAGATGAAAGGCATAAAATGGAATCCCAAGGAAGAACATTCTTTCATTGCAATAAGAAATGTGATTGTGGCCATGAATGTCAACAATGAGATAACCTTAAAAAAGGGAGTTTGTGCTTCAAGTGCAAACGACCATGGGAACGTGAACACATATGTGAAAAAGGGGGCCGCGTCCAAAAAATGGAAGCAACTACCGAAGAGGAAGTCGAAGAGAACCCTGGCAAGAAAGCAAGGTACAAAGATGAAGAGTATGTAACTCTAGCCACCATCTCCCAAACCTCCAAACATCACCCATTTCGAATTGAAAGCACTCTCAAAGGACAGAGGGTTATCACTCTCGTAGATAGTGGAGCATCCCACAATTTCATTGATGAGAGGCTAGTTGCAAAAATGAAGTTGGGAACCATAAACTTTAAGGGATTTGCAACAGTCACAGCTATAGGAGCTATGGTTCAATGTACTAGAATAGTTCCCCAATTAGAAATGACCTTAGGGAAACATCCCATTAAAGAAGATTTCTATGTCGATATGATATTAGGCACTCCTTGGATATACTCCCTAGGTTGCTTCATGTTTGACCTCCCGAACTTGACAATTCACTTCCAACATAAGGGACAAGAAGTCACCTTGAAAGGGTTACCCGATGGATCCCCAAAAGTAGTCTCCTGCAAAAGAATGGAAAGGATTTTTAGACATGGGCAAGGAGAACGGACTTCACAATGTAGGATCCTTGATAAGACCTCCTCACATGGCAAAACAATTCACATTAACATCCAACCAATCTTGAGCGAACATAAGAAAGTATTTGATGATATTCCACCAGGGCTACCCCCAAAAAGAGGATTTGAGCACACACTAGAATTGGAAGAGGGAGCAAAACCGGTAACTACCACACCATACTGACACCCCCACAAATTCAAGGAAGAGATTGAAAAAGCTATTAAGGAACTACTAGAAATGGGCCATATTCAACCTAGTTCTAGCCCGTTCGCATCATTCGTAGTACTAGTCAAGAAAAAAGATGGTATCATGAGAATGTGTGTAGACTATAGGGCCTTAAACAAGAAAACAATCAAGAACCACTACCCTATACCAAGAATTGATGAATTAATCGACGAACTACATGGAGCCAAATACTTCTCCAAAATTGATTTGCGATGAGGGTATCATCAAATAAGGATGAGGAAAGAAGACATTCCTAAAACCGCCTTTCAATGCCATTATGGGCACTTTGAATTCTTAGTTCTACCCTTTAGACACACAAATGCCCCAGCAACATTTCAATCATGTATGAACATATATTTTGGAAAGAACTAAGAAAGTTCCTACTCATATTCTTTGATGGCATCCTTATCTACAGCAAGAAATGGGAAGAACATCTCAAACACATTGAGGAAGTCCTAAACATTTTGGAACAAGAATCCTTGTATGCTAAAGCTTCAAAATGCAAGTTTGGCCTGGAAGAGATCCTTTACCTAGGTCACAAGATCAATGCACAAGGGGTAAGTGTAGATGAAGAAAAAATTACAGCAATTAAGGAATGGCCAAAACCCAAAACCCTAACACAACTAAGGGGCTTCGAGGGACTATGTAGTTACTATAGACGCTTTGTGAAGGCTCCAAAATTGTCGCCCCATTCACAGACTTGACCAAAAAAGGGGCCTTTGTATGGAGTGAAACATCTCAACAAGCCTTTGAAAGACTTAAAGAAGCAATGAGCTCGTGCCCTGATTTCACACTACCCTTGGAACTACAGTGTGATGCATCTGAAGAAGGAATTGGAGAGGTCCTTATGCAAAATAAGCACCCCATTGCATTTGAAAGCCACAAGCTCACCAAGACTAAAAGACACTATTCAATTTATGATAAAGAGATGCTAGCTATCATGCACACCTTAGCAAAGTTTCATCAATATTTGGTTTGCGGGAAATCCAATGTTAAGGCAGATCACAACAGTTTGAGATACTTCATGAATCAAAAGGACCTAAATGGCAGACAGCAAAAGTGGGTAAGCAAGATACAAGCTTACGATTTTCATATCAAGTACATGAAAGGGACAAATAATGTGGTGGCAGATGCTTTATCAAGACGGCCCTACTTGAACACCCTAACTAGTATAACTACGGATTGGAAGTATGATATCATCGTAGAATATGTCAAAGACCCCCAGGCTAATAATATCCTTTAAGGAAAATTACCAAATGAAGAGTACAAAGTAGTGGAAGAGCTTATCCTATATAAGAATAGGATATTCCTTGTGCCCAACTCAAAAATGAAGGAAAAAATCCTTAAGGAATACCATGATAATCCATTAGAAGGCCACCAAGGGTACTATAAAACCTACAAATAGGTGAGGGAGAGATACTCGTGGAAAGGCCTCAAGAAAGATGTACTAAAACACGTACAGGAATGTATGACCTATCAAAGGAACAAAACTAAGCAAAGTCATTCAATAGGACTTCTACAACCCTTGCCCATTCCTAATCAAAAATGGAAAAGCATCTCAATGGACTTCATAACAAGATTGCCCAAAGTTCAAGGGAAGGATTGCATTTATGTAGTAGTGGATCACCTCACCAAGTATGCCCACTTCTTCGTGATATCCACAGAGTATCGGGCCCCTCAAGTGGTGGAAGTATTCTTTAAAGAGATCTTTAGATTACATGGTCTACCAAGGAATATAGTCAGTGACCAAAACAGTTGATTCCTTAGCCAATTTTGCCAAGAGCTCTTCCGCTTAGCAGGGACTGATCTTACACCCAGTACAAGTTACCACCCTCAAACGGATAGACAAACATAAATCGTTAACAAGTGGTTAGAGGGATATTTGAGGAATTATGTCACTGGCCAATAGAATGCATGGGTAAGATGGTTACATCTTGGTGAATATTGCTACAACACTACTCATCACATTTCAATCAAGATGAGTCCGTTCAAAGCATTGTATGGTTATGAACCAACCTCCTTCAAAAGTTTTATTTCGCAAGAAAGCCAAGTACCAGGGGCAAAGGACTTTGTCCAATAGAATATGGACATTATGAACACCCTCGAGGACAATTTGCATCAAGCTCAGAATCGAAGTTGGAGAGTTAGTGTTCTTACAGCTACGGCCATATAAGCAGTCATCCATCAAAATAAATGGAGCAAAAAAACTTAAACCCCGATTTTATTGGCCTTCTAAGATCGTAAGGAACATCGATGAAGTAGCTTACGAATTGGAATTGACTGAGAACAGCTGTATTCACAACATCTTTCATGTGTCAAGATTGAAGAGGGTTTTAGGGCAGCAAGTCACCCCATGTTTAGAGTTACCCCCACTTGACGATGAGGGCAAACTAATCTTGGAACCTGAAGCAATTCTCAACATGAGAGAGAAGCAACTAAGGCATAAAACTATCCCTGAATTTTTGATCAAATGGAAGGGCTTACCCAAAGAAGACACTACATGGGAAGGAGAAGAGATTTTCAACCATCCAAATCTAAAATTGCTTGAGGGCAAGCAAATTTAGGAGGGGAGGACTGTCATGGCCCTGCAAAGATAAACCCGATCGCTGGAATCCAATCACACAAACAAGAGTCAACCCGCATCAACAGGAAGTCAATCAAATTAATATTTAAGGATAAACGATTATAATACAGCAAACTAATGAAGACTCGGAAATCAACCAAGGATAATATTAATGTAATTAATTATCCTAAGGCTGCGACTAGTCAAAGAAGAGAGACATTTCTTTTAAATGGAGACAGGATATGAAAAGGCATGTCCATCAATGGGGAAAGGTATAAGAGTGGGCCACTTGAATGCAGCAAAGGCATCGATTGCTAGGAAGGTAATACGTCAAGGAAAGGAAGAGAAGAGAGCACAATAGATCCCAAGGGAACTATGCGATTCAACACAGCAAACCATTATATCAGAAATATATCCACAATCAGAAGTATATCAGAAATATATATACAATCAGAAGTAAATCAGATATAAGCATATATTCAGGCGTATTTTCTGCCAAATACTGTTTAAACTTTACATGTATATGCATATGATTTATAAGATAATAAGAATAAATTAATGTATTATTTCCTATGCTAGAATTAGAAATGTATTGGACTGTCTGCAATCCACTTGTGGGAAGGGCCTGGGGTAGAGAAGGTAAGCGAGGCTAGTAAGTCGCCATCCTAGAGTGTCTGTAATGGCTCCTAAGACTAGAAGGCACTTACCTAGAGAGCTGAGTAAACCACTTACGACCCCCGCTCAATCCCATGAGTTGGCAAATGTCTTCCGAGAGTCAAGGCTTGATGGGGAAAGCATATACAAGTCGCCAAGGGGGAGGGATGTGGTATACACCCCCTTAGGCTTGGCATATGGCTTCGGGAGGGACCCATCATGTCACTTCTCCCACAATTCTAATATGTTTGCTTTGCTAATAATCTATGGATGTAATGCAATTGTCTAACCCTAACAATGGATATATACATATTTGCATATACTGTTCATGTGGTGAATGCAGGATCCCAATCCAAAATTACTTCATTATAAAGATATTTATTTGATAAGGTGAAACCCTAACCCTAATTTGCTGCAATTTGTGATAAATAGGCGAATTCTAGGGCAAATCAAGGTAGAGGACATCACATAAAATGAGTAAAAGAACACAAAACCATATCACCTCTGAAAGTACAAAATGTTTACTTTTCAACTTTGGAACCACCTTCATAATACACCTTAGCAGAGTCTCAAAAATTAAAAAGGCAAGAAATTGTCCATGGAGTTAGTTACAGTGAGAGCTTTATGCATTATTACTGTCAATAGGAGACCCTATTGGGTGCATAAGTGTCTATGAAAATTTCCACAATTAACGTAAATCCTAGTCAGCAAGCATAAGAGAAATATAGGTTATTGTATTCACAGAGAGACAACTTATCAATTGCTATTTATTAATTTGGAAAATCAATTTGTTTAACTTTTGGTGGTGTTTTCACAATCTATCAAATTATATGATGTTTTATCAGGATTCAACTGAGTAGTTTTAGATTCTTACATCAATGAAATCATGAGGCTCTATGACACAGTTGTTGGCTGATTTTGGACTCCCCCTGGTTTCTGACTTTGGTAAGGCTACCATCAGAGTCAAGTGAGGTTGCCCCCTCTCCTGGACTCATTTTGGTATTTACATTAATGAGCTCAAACACTTTCTTCAGCAGCATACGTGTGTAGTTGAAGATTGTATGTTACATCATGTTCTAATTGCTATACTACTTTTTGTTGATGAAATTGTCCACTTGTCCCGATTTTTACCAACAGTTTACACAGAATATTTAATGTCCTTGGTCATTTTTATAAGCTTCACCAACATGCGGTACAGTTTAGTAAAAACCAAGTTTATGGTCTTCAACACATTTGGTGATGCCCTGTCAAGGTTTTCTAAATCAGAAATAATGCATTACCAGTTGACTGATAAAATGACACGGATCCAGTTCTGGTACAAAGCCTATCTGTGTCCCTTGTGGATACCAACAAAGTGATACAAATCGGACCTGGTGTGCATACCCAGGCGAACGCATGTCTGATTTACAGGATCCAAGGCAAACCCAGACAGAACCTGGTACACAAAACTCCTTATTTTTATTTTTTTCCACAGGTTGACTGTTCAACCTAAAAAATTCAACCCTAACAACCCTCAAATTGACCTCTAAAGCTGAAACAGAAAAACAAACTCATGATACCTCTTTTGAAGGCAAAAGACACAAACCAAATGCACTTGCTGAACTTTCATTATTGTTTGTCACTGCACAAAAAGAGTTGAAGATTGATCATTGAAGGTTCCAAAGCAGTTGGATTGCTATTCCTATGCATGTGCAAGAGCCCATTTGATGACAAAAATGGTCTTTATGAAAACCCATATGACATTGATGACTCATTTCAATATTTTACTATTGAACAATGAATATCTATCATGAAACTCAAGTTTTGACAAACTGACATAAAAGTAATAATTTTAGTTTTTATGTTGGTTTTGTTTATTATATGCATGCTATGTAGTATTCTGAGCTTAATTCGTGTTTTCAGGCTGCACATATGTATATTTTTATGACTTTTATATGTTAACTCAACCCCCTAAAAAATTGTCATACCAGTGTACCCAAACCTGAACCAGTAACTTAGATATTAAGCAGAAAAACTGAAATTGATAAATATCTAAAAAATGGATGTACCCAAAACAAACTCAAACCCCTAAAACATTTGCCATACCAGTGTACCCAAACCTGAACCAGTAACTTAGATATTAAGCAGAAAAACTGAAATTGATAAATATCTAAAATACAAGTTTTTAATCTTCTATTTTGTCTTTTAATTCGAAGAGGGCATAGCAAATTTGGAAAATACCCACCAAATCTAAAAAGGCTCAAACAGAACAATATTACAATTCAAGAAAGGAATTCTAGACAGTACACAAAATGACAAGACATTTTCTTAAAAATAAATGCATGCCAACTCAGGCTCAATATGAAAGCAGTATGGGTGGCACATTTGGCCATAAACAGTCCTTCCACGCTCCTGTTTAGTAATATCCAAACTCAAAACACACATTTTTATTTTAGTTTTTGAGGACTATTAAAGCTCCCACAAAATTAAGGCCCCAATGTAACCGAACTAGATTCATTTTCCCACCTATGGGGTCAGTTTGTTCTAACTAACATGTAACTGAACTAGATTCATTTTGCCACCTATCGGGTCAGTTATGTTCTAACTAGTATATCTTCAACTTGTGCACAACTGATGGTAGCTGAACCATGATTATTAGCTATATAACTCATCTGTAACTGATGAATTACTGATTTGCACCTGCAAAACTGACATGTAACTGCTGAAAGCATAGCTGATGCTGTATCAATTTATTCCTTCATAATTGACAGAAGCATAACTTATTTCTTCCCCTGCACACCTTACAATTTCCTGCATAGCTAATTTATTTCTGCACAACTGAATTGTTCCTGCATAGCAGATTTTTCCAGCGCGGCTATAAAGGAATCCTGGAATACAAACACTTAACATAAGGGTGCCTTTTTCAGGGTTCATAAGGCAGAGATCCTATAGAAACAACAAAGACATATACTTTTTTGAAGAGTCCAGCTTGTTGAACCATCTTTCAATGTGATGCTTCTATCTCAATCACATCTCCATAAGGAATATGCTTTGCATTTGGCCCTGAAGTGCCAATGATATTTTTAGATACATTTACAGGATATCCTTTCAAAGATGCACTCTTCAAATGCAATTGTCAAGCCTATCATTCTTTATTGGACTAAGGTTTGAGGCCTTCATTTGTGGTCTCCCCAATAGGCTCATATAAAAAGACCTGAACTCTCATTCTTCAGCATATCATTCATTGCAAACAGGCAGTTCCCTCAGTGCATAGTCCAAGCAAAAACTTCTTTTGTCACCCAACACCTTCACCTTGAAGGTATCAGCACGCTTTCTATACCCTATGATTCAGATCCTTTGGTAATTTAGATTCCGATGTTTCAAAAGGAATTTATTGGTCTTGGAACTCTGATTTCTCTTCTGGTGGTCATAAACAAATGTTTCGTTGGATGGCTTGGAAAATCTGTAGTCAGAAGGAGAGTGCTTATCTACCAATTGTTCTTCCATTTGCTACTTTTAATAAATATTTATAATATTCTTTTGGACCTTTTAAACGTCTCAGAGGACAAGAATTGTTTCAGATTTGGAAAAGAGGATGCTAAGATTTTAGTGGATCCGTTCAATGAATCATGAAGATATCTGTACTAACTATATTCTCAGCAAAAAAAAATTGTATTTGTGTCTTGGTGTAGACATAGTCACTGTGGATACAGATTGTTTGGGATTTTGTGTACAATTATTTATAGTTGACTTTTTGTAGCAATATCAATAGTCCATACTCCATAGGTAATCTATGTACTGGATGTTTTTTTTGTTTTAATGGGAAAATAGTGATCGTTATATTTATCTGGGAAACTAGCAAAATCCAGGCTTAAACCTGGATGAATGTAGTACTATTAGTGCTGTAATAAAGATTGAAATAACCAGGACACTTGGTGAAGCACTTACCATTTTTTGTAATATATTAGTACTCTTCAAGCTTGGTCACGTAGAACATGCCACCGCACGATTTGAATGCACACGCATGAAATTAAATGAAATGAAATATTTTAATAACGTCCACGAGGCCACAGAAGCCTATGGCTCTTCAAGCTTGGTCGCGTAGAACATGCCACCGCATGATTTGAACACACACGCATGAAATTAAATGAAATGAAATATTTTAATAACGTCCACGAGGCCACAAAAGCCTATGGGACCCAAGGTCAGAACAGGGACCTCCAACAAAAGGAAACTCTAAACAATTTGTAATCTTCATTCGAGATCAGCTCTTCTACAATGGATTTTGATGATGAAGTTTGCAGTTTCGTCCAGCCTTGCCTCCTCAAACAAGGTACTTAAATTATCGACCTGTAAGGTGTCTTCATAGCTGACCCGGATATCTTTATACACTGAGCACTCCATAACGAAGTGCCACTCTGTCTCCACCATTCCCTTGTCACAAAATCGGCATATTCTTTTTTCCCACTCCTTTTTAGGTACCATCCATCTGCCCATTTCACATCTAAGATGATGTGAACTAGTTCGTAATTGAGCTATCAGCATTTTTGCTTTCCATTTAATATTCACTCCTATATAGGATTTTTCTTCATGGTCCCTCTAAGGATTAAATTCTTTGATATAATATATAGTAATCTTTTTTTCGCCTTGATTGTTTTGTCCATATAGCATTTTTAAATTTTTCTTTTACATATTTTTTTTATTTCTTCATTTGAGTTTGGGCATTCATGCTTATCCACATCCCACTTTTTCATCCATTTGTTATTTTGTTCTTCCTCCACAATCAATTTCGACCAGCGATGGTTCTCCATAGTTTGATCTTCTGTAAGTAACTTAATGACCGAACCATCACCGAAGCTTCCAAGGGGAAGGTACCTATCTCAGCCAATAAAATCTCATAAGGAACTACAGTTTTGAGTTTAAGGTTGCTTATAATTAGATGCTTTTGGATTCTCTCCACTTGTCTCCATTTTTTATCTGACATGTTGCTGCCCTAAATTTCACACCCATAAAGAATCACTGGAGTCACAAGTAAGCCAAACAACGTTCTCTAGGCTTTCAAATCCCTTAATTCTGCATTTCTACATCTATTTTGTAGAGAGTATAACGCTTTCCAACCCCCCCTGAATTCTTTTTGCTCTACATGTTTCCCAGCTGAGCTTCTTGTGAAAATCAAGCACAAGATATTTGTATTCGTCCACTATTTCCAGTGGCTGCCTTCAAAGAGAGAGTTAATTTGTTGCTTTTTCCTTCACAATGAGAAGATCATTATTTTGGTTTTGCTAGTGTTCACTTGCATCCCAACTTCTTGACAAAACATTTCAATAGCCTTCAAGTGGTTTCCTAGATCATGGGCTGTTTTAGCAATTAGTATGAGATCATCTGCATGTAAGAGTAATTTTTATTACGTACGTGGCCAACTGGATGCTCTCCCCACCAACTTTGTGTCATGTCCCCAATTTGAATTGAAAATTTTAATGTTGCAAAGGCGGGAAAAGTGTTTTTGAACACTAGGTTTTCATATTTTAATTAAATATAATAATAATAATAATAATATTTTAAAATAGATAAATTTGAATTTTATATTTTATAAATAAATTGAATTCTGGGTGCCAGAAAAAATGAATAAATTTAAACTTCTTTTTTCTTGAGGCCGACCTCTTGGGCCACACGCCTCAATTTGAAATCCTATTTATTGTGCTTGCTCGGCACTCAATAAGGCAGTTTTTGTGAGGACGAATTTCTGATCAGACATGTTGGCAGGACAAAACCCCTACTGATGTGAAGGGAGGTCCGAGCCACTGTGAACTGCAGTAACTTCTGCACTTGGCACCAGGCCTGGTGTTTGACAAGCAGAATTTCCTAAGGTTTGGCCAGCAGCATCAAATCAGATTCTATATTGAAAGTTGCATCTTCAGATCTGAGCCATCAGGGTCTGTCCAAGAGTAGAAATCAGGCATCAAACCCCAACCACTACCAGCAAAGGGACCCTTGCCTACCTACAGGGGATCAAGCGCAGGAGTAACATATTCAGCTAGGCGAAATTCATCATCATTCAACTATTTCAACTGTGCTAAGTCAGATCCAGAGTGGGGTGAATCACAGGGTTGCTCAGTCCAAGGCAAGATATTAATAGCTGTTAATAAGTCATCATCCCATCTGCTGACCATTTGAGATAATAGTTTAAGCGAACTTGACCATAGAGGGACTCAGCTCCAGTTACTTGTGGACTACAGACAATTATATGCAGATATTGAGGGTTTCACGCCTCAATTATTAAAGGCAAATTTCAGTACCCACGGGATAATCTTCAGATCAGTCATTGTATTTCGCAACAGCAGCCATAACTGGTTTGTGATCATTATTGTTTAATGTCAAATCTGAGTTTGTGAGTTGTGTTTTGGGCATTAGCTTATGTGTGCTCCTATTATGTACTTTGAAAAATCTGGAAGTGAAGCAGTAAATTGTTTATGCTGTGAATTTTTTGAAAACCCTTGTTGATTTGAAAGTACCTAAGAAACCCTAGGATTCTTACACTTTGTTTATCCACTCTTCCAGCTTATCAATGTAAAGCCCAAATAAAGTTGGGGAAAGCAGGCAACCTTGCTTGACACCAATGTCGCTATCAAAGTACTCTAACATACCTTCATTGGTTCTGATTTTAGCTCTGACTTGATCATAGAGCCTGTAAACAACCGCAATAAGCACATTTGGAACTCCCAGTTCCTCCATTCTATTCCACAACTTGCCTCGTGGTACTGTGTTAAAGACTTTTTTAAAGTCTACAAAGCAGCATAAAGCATCCTCTCCTTGAACGTTCCATATTTTTCCAATCAATAATCTAAGGGTAACACCATGATCAATAGTGGAATGCTTTGGTCTAAAACCAGCCTGACCCTCCGCTCTTTTTCCCTTTTTTTCAGCCCAACTACTAATTCTAAGTTCAATCATGCTTCTAAAAAGTTTTCCAAAAAGCAGATTAACCATAATAGTGTGGTAGTTTGATGGGTTATTGGTGTCACCACTTTTATATAAGGGAATAACAACACTAGTCGTCCAACCTTCCAAAAAGCCCTCTTAGATAACCCTATTGAAAATGCACCTGATACAAGGTGCAAGGACCTCAATACCCCACTGTGTGTGTTCCGCTTGCAGCCGATCAATATCTTGCACTTTTCCTCCTGCCAACCTTTTTTTGCCTTGATTGATATCTTTGATGGTGAAAAGCTCAATTTTAGCATTGATTATTGGAGGCCTATGTTTATCTTGTTCACGTTCATAGAGTAGCTTTGCATAGTCCAACCATTGTGAGCTTGTAATAATGTTTTCCATTTGCTTTCTTTTTCGTTGTAGCTCCTTCCAAAAAAATTTGGGGTTGTGTTTTCCAAGGGCAATCAGCTCCATTCTTCTTGTACTCACATATTTCTTTCTTTTACTCTATATCATCTTTTTGTATTCTTTTTTGTTTTCTATGGTCATTCCACCCTCACGAAGCTTTCTTTTTGTTATCTTGCACTCTTCATTGAACCAAGGATTTGCTGGAAAAGTATTTGTATTTCCCCTCTTGGATCTAGCTCTCTTACACTCACCCAAAGCCTTGTGAACTAGGGGAATCAGCATGTTCTTGTTTATAGGGTGATTCTCTATGTAGGCTGAATTTCTTTCATAGTTCCTAAGAAAAATTTTGAGGGCAGCCTTGAAGATTTTCTGATTGTCTTGAGTCACAAGGTAGCATAGTTTTGACATTTTGAGAATTCATTACTCGTAAAGATACAAAATTAAAATAACCCCAATCTCATAAATGATAAATCCCAAGTAGACTATAAACTATAAAGTAACACAGATTTAAAACAATTTACAGTGTGTCAGTTTCTATTGAACACCAATTGAGCAGTGAGGGGAGAGAAACCTGGCTTAGCTAATGTGCAATGTGCATGGAACGAATTTTATTTCAGTTGAGTCCTCTCTAAAATATAAAGAAACTCACTTCATAATACATGTAAAAATAAAAAGGTGTTAACTTACCATTGAAACAACAGGGCGAGAAATTTGAATAGTTTGGAGCAACGTGGCAGTGTCATAGTCCCAAATGCGTATAGTGGCATCCAAAGATGATGTCCAGCAGTGGCAAAAAGGCTTGTTCATACCCCCATTAGCATCGGGAGGTCCCAAAATTACTGTTGTGATTTGCCCTTTGTGCCCTACCAGCTCCGAAACCTGCGATAACATCAAAAATAGCAGCTTCAATGAATATGCATTTGAATAATACACTTTGTGAGAACCTACAGACCAATTCGACCTAAAGTACATTGAAAATCATCACCATAAATAATAATGAACATGAGGTTTTCACAGTAATGAATGTAGCTTCTGGAAAAAATCCTGTTTATATTATATCAACACAGACAGCTTTTTCCAGAGGCGTTACACTCATCATTAATATTGCAATAAAGGCGCTTGCCCGTAAGCTAAGTCAACCTTACCAGAAGACCTGTGGCCACACTGTAAACTGAAACAGTTTTATCAGTGGGTACTAGCAGCTTCTTGCCATCACTTGAAAATACAGGCGCGCGATACACCAAACTGCCCCCTCCGCTCAGCATTTTGACCTTAAATCAGGCTCTTGACAGACAGAATGCAAAAGAACAACCTGCAAGAGCTTATACGCCAAAGGACACCAGGGAAGAGCTTATATGAAGGCTCTTTAACACTGTGAATGGTAAAGAACGCCTTGCAATAGCTTACGAGTAAGACCTTCGTACAGGTAATTTTTTGTTCAGGGTTTAGGGTTTAACGACTCCCTGCTTTAATTTTTATTACGTTTTAACAAAAGCCAATTTATTTTACAATTCTAACGTGTGTATGTTTTCTATTTTATAAGATTGTAATGGTCAAAATTGCATCCTCATTCCCTTTTCCCTTATGTTTTAGGCACCCATTTTTATTAGATTATCTTTTATTCAAAACAAGTTTATAAATAGCATATTTTTCAAATTAGGTTTACATTTTATTTTAGTTTGTTTTTATTTTTAGATTTTTTATTTACTTTTAAATTTAGATATAAGAATTTGAAATTAATTTAGGTTATTTTCATTCATAAATCTAAATATCAAATTTTTAAATTTTAAATTAAATTTTGTCAATATTTTTCTTTTAGATATTACTAGTTGATCTAATGTATGTTTATTTGAACTTATGTATTATATTGTTGTATTTAAGAATATCTTCTAATCATTTAAAATCATGTTACTTACTCTAATCTATTATAGCAGCATCATTAGGCAGTATAATTGTCTTATCAATTTGCAACATCATGTTAGGTATATTGCATGTTTATGTGTCGTCTTTGATCTTTATTCATCATTGTTAAATTTACCAAGGGGTTTGATCAAAGGAGAATAAGCCCTTTCCTCGCAAGTTCTCAAATCATGTCTCTTAACACCACCTCATTTCAAACATAGGTGCAACAAGTTAAGACATATTTACAATAATCATCCTTTTTTGGCTCATTCAATTATGCAATTCAAGTTCATTTATGCATGCCAAGTTCATTTATGTAGGCACAAAATTCAATTCTACAAATTTCAATCTTACAAGTGTAGATATGAAGAAAAACAAGATACATCAAACTAATATTTGACGTCTTCATCTAATAAAGGCCCTATTTTTATGCACATTGCTTAATAAGTTTCTAGCATCTTCAATAGTATATTCCTCCATTTGAATTTATAACTAGGTATCACATTTGATTTATTTAACTTGTATAAATTCAATTCTATATTTATTTTTCCAATCCTAGCTCCTTGTCTTAGGTCAAATTTGTTTATTATTTTGATTTAATTAACTGGTGCAAGATAATTATGTGGGGTGATTTATTCCTCCACAAATATCCAAATTCATTTTTATTTTATTCTTTTGGGAGGGGGGCAGGGGGTAAACATATTTACTCAATTGAAAGTAGTCAAGGGTGTGTAGAAGATAATGGGTGTTTATCAAATTTGTTTGGGATTTGAATTCAACCTTGACCTTTATAGGGTCAATCCACTTTGGTGGCCTATTTGTGAGTCAAACATTTTTTTCCAATAGAAAAATGACCACTTGAGCAATTCAATTTGTTACACCCCATTTTTTATTTACCAAATTACTTTTAAATTTACGTTAAAATACAATTTTAATGCATGGTGATGCCATTATGATATTAATGTTTTGATGAAATTATGTGTCATGAGATGATTTCACATTTTATTGATTATGTGTTATTTAAAACAAGGTTATGATCACGTTGTGATTTTAATGGCTAACTACATGCATGTTTCTCTAAGTGAAATACAGGATAATTTCTTGCCCTCCAAAGCGAGGGGGAGTATCACCCAAGAGAGGAGAATAGACTATGGAAAATTGAGTATTGCTATCTGAGTTCCCACACACTCACGTAGGTCTATTTTGAACCTCATCGATTCATTTTGATTATTCAAATAATTTGAGTTATTAATTGAGTTGATAGGTTGGGTATGACCTAGTCGAGTCAAATTTTGTAAAATCTTTCTGAATAGAAAAATTAAAATGTTTATCGTCATATGTGATTGAGGTCAACAGATTAAATGACCTTGTAACTTCGATGTGATAAGTTATTTTTTCTTTTTTTGATGAATAGGCAGATATCTATATTAATATAAAGATAAAATTATAAATTCACAAAAAAAGGGGCGGGTGGTTAGAAGGCACACCCCGATTGTCACATGGGCAGAGCCTAGAAAAGCCAAAAAACAAGATCACATGGGCCTAGCCCAGAAGTTTAAAAAGCAGGAAATAAAAATCATGTGGCCAAAGCAGTGCCAATGGATCCTGGGGGATCCCTGTCATCCAAATTTTTCCCCCATACATCAGCGGGGTTTGGAGTGACATTAGGAGGAGCACCCCAACCATCATCATCTTTATCTTTTTCTTTTTCCTCGCGCCGGGGCAAGATTGCAAGAGCCAACCGTGGAATTTTTTTACCACTTGCAGGCCAACCAGAGCCAAAAATAGGCGGAGCATCAGAGGGCCACCCAGAACCGCCAACACCACTCCCTGTAGCACCACCAGAGAGCCAGCCCTGACTAGGTCGCGGCGGAGGAGAACGAGCCCGCCTAAGAGGCTGGGAATCCCGTCGAGCAGGAGGCTGGGAGCGAGAACGCGCTGAGTCATTCCGCTTTCGGCCTCAAGAGGGCGACCGGCCGCAGGAGGAGGAGGGTGAGTCTGAAAGCCGGGCCACAGTACAAGGTGCATTGCCCCAGTGGTCCAGAAGAACCTGCAGGTGAGCCACCTCCGGTGCAACCTTGTTGGCTTGCACCTGAATCTGTAGGAGAACATTAGAACAAATAACTGCTTTAGCATAAATAGAGACATTAACATCCAAATGAGAATGAGCAAATATGCAAGCGTTTCTGTCTTTCCAGATATTGAAGAGGATTTCCACCCTAAAAGTGTGTCAAAGCTAGGTGAACTTAGCCAAAATTCCAAGCGGGTCCCCCAGCAAAACCATATGCCAAGAGAAGGGTTTCGGTCGAAAAGGCCGAAAGAAATCATGAATCCAAGTCCAGAGTTGTTGAGCTCTGGGACAAAACCAAAAAAGATGCTTAAAGCTTTCAGATTGCCCACAAAAAGGGCAGCGAGGGTTAGGAACCCCCAGATGAACAAGCCAAAAGCCCACAGGCAAACCTTGGAAAAGAATACACCAAGCAAAGTGGGTTGGCTTCAGATTAACCCTTGCAGACCAAGTGACATCAAACCTCTTACACCAAGTATGGGCAAAGGAAATAAGAAAACCTCTGGTTCAAAGTATTGATCATAGGAAAATGGGGTGAAAGCCACCTGTAACCAAGTCGTGACTTGTAGCCCTTGAGAGGGGTTTCTGGAAACCATTTCCATGTCTTTCCACCAAGGTTTGTGCCTATGAATACCAAATTTGAGAAGCATGTCTGTCGGAATGGCACTCACCAGCCTGTCGAAGGTAGAACGGTCCTAGTTTTGAAAACTGTATTGGGCTTTAAAAGCATCCCACTGTAAAAGACTCATAGTGGGCCGATGAAAAAACTGATGCAGGGTTTGAATGCCTTTTTTGTGAAATCTAAGGGCCTTGAGCCAAGGTGACTTGGCCAAGGGTTGACCATTATGAACCAGAAGGGCAAACCACCATAAGTTTTGCTGGTTGATGGAAAGCCCATCACAAAATCCAGCCATGGCCCATCGGAGCCATAGTTTAACAGTTTCCTAGGAGCGTCAGATGCTCTTGGCCATAAAGCAGCCAACAATTTGAATCGACTCCCTCATAACCAGGAAGGTTTGGAGACCAATTCCTTTCCAGGCGGGTCTGTGAATAGGAAAACCAGACTGAATACAATGTCTGAGGAGAATTGTCCAGGCTTCATCTCCGGTAAGAGCCCGAATAATCCATTTGACATAGAGGGAAGTCCCTTGCCATTGAGTGGAGAGTAGCCCAAGTCCTCCGGAGCCCTTAGGGAGACAACAATACTCCCAAGCGAACCGATGAAACCCTTTGTGGGTTTCAGAGGAGGCCCATAAAAAATCTCGAAGTAATTTTTCAAGCCTACTATAGGCAGATTTTGAAGGAGCCCAACAAGAAGAGTAGTAGATATGAGTGGCTGCCAAAATTTTAGAGCAAACCTAGAATATACCAGCCAATGAGAGAGGCTTAGTAATCCAATAGGCCAGCTTTTGCTCAACCCTGGAGAGCACGGCTTGCCAAAGCTCCCGAATGGAAGCCTGAAAGGCGAAGGGGATGCCTAGAAAACAAAAAATTTCTCCTTGCCCAATCCACTTCCAGTTATAAATTTGGAGCCATGCAGGAGTGGGGAGAACCGATTGTCTGTAGCATAAGGTCTTGTGCCATTGAATTGCAAAACCGGAGGAAAGACAAAAAGTATCAAGACAATCAAGGGCGACAGTGATGGATTCTTCATCTTCCAAGAGAGTGAGAAAAGAATCATCCGCAAAGTGGCCATTGACAAGTTGCTCCTGGGAGTCCGGGAGAGAGATCCCTTTCACACGCTACTGAGAGACAACATGGGCTAGAAGATAGCCAAAGCCTTCAGCAGCCAGCACATACAAAACAAGCGCAAGAGGGCACCCCTAGCGAATGGAGCAAAAAATACCAAAAGCAGAAGATTGGCAGCCATTAATGGAAATGCAAGCTGAAGCATCAGAAAAAAGCATACGAATAGACTGAATAAAATTGGGTCCAAATCCCAAGGCTTGCAACATCGCAAGAATGAAAGTCCATTCAATGTGGTCATAGGCTTTGGCAAAATCAATTTTAATGAAAATTGCTTTCTGGTTCGATCGTCGGGCCCACTCCATGCCTTCCCAAACAGCAATAATATTATCCAGAATAAACCTGGATTTGATGAAGCCAGTCTACTCAGGGTGCACAACCTAAGGCAAGAGGTGGCGAATTTTCAGGGCCAGAGCTTTGGCAATGAATTTGTAAGAAACATTGAGAAGTGTAATGGGCCTCCAGTTGCAAATATCCTTCGGATCTCCAAGCTTAGGTATGAATTTTATATTGCCTTTATTTATTAAATTGCCTAAAGAGTTGGTTTGGAAGGCTTCAAGATAAATATGATGTAAATCACTCCCAACACAGTCCCAAAGGGCTTTATAAAATTCACAAGGGAAGCCATCAATCCCAGAAGCCTTGTCATTGGCCATAGAGGAAACAACTTCCTTGAGATTGATCACAAAAATTAATCTGGACTGAAGAAAGCCTATGTGGTACAACAGCAAGGCAGTCTTGAAGGGCTTGCTAGCATGCAGGCGTGGAGTCCTAAGCAGTGAAAACCTGTTCATAGTGATGCACAAAGGCCTGGAGAATGTCAGGTAGCTCAGAGAGCACCTGGTTACCATCTTTGATTTCTTTGATGCCTGGGGAAGAGTGTCATGCATGAAGAGCCAAAAAAAACTCTTTGGAGGCACAATCACCAATTTTAAGCTAGTGAAGTCGAGCTTTGATTTGAGTGCCTCTAGCAGTATAAGCATCGACCACTTGCTTTTGTTGCCTTAAATCTACCACCCTTACTTGATGTGATAGAGAGAAAGGATTGGCTGCCAAAGCTTGCATAGCAGTACGCAAGTCGGTAGTGGTGGCCTCATAAGAGCGTCGATGAAAGATAGCCAACTGGCACCCATAAATGCACAAAAAATGTGCAGTATGAATGATGGCATCATTCCACCAAGCAATCCAACTTGTATGGCCAGGTGGCCTACACTCCAAATTCCACACCCACTGAATGTGGGCCAAGGTGGGCTTATGACAAAGCAAGGATGTGTTAAAAAAATCGGGTCTTACACGTGCGAGGTTGACGAGACGCCCATTCAATGCGAAATTGAATTGGGAAGTGATCAGAAAGAGTCGCATCCACTAACGGCTTTACTGTCAAGGCAAAACTAGTAAAGGAAAAAAAAGATTGAGCCGAGATCATGACATGATCAAGGCGTTTAAAGACTCTGTCAGAACCAGCCCTGTAGTTACACCAAGTGTGTCAGAGAGAATGAGAATGGCGGCGACCCATATTGGGATCAAAAAGCCCCAATTTATTGCACATATAAAACCACGCCTCCCTTTCGCCCGCAGCCCAATGGAAAGGCAAGGTGCCATCCTTGTCATACGCCATCTCCACCATATTGAAATCCCCGTAGAGCAACTAGGTGGCAACTGGCAGAGAATTAGCAATCCAGCGCCAAAGCCGACAACGCTCCACGACATCATTAGAGGCATAAACATTAATTATCCTGAATGAGTGATTCTCAATATTGAGAAGAACCCAGACCACCTGTTGGGAGGGGTCAACCCCATAGTCCACCATGCATGAATGTAATCGTGGGGCCAAAAGAGTGGCAACTCCACCACGACCAGCTTCATGCAAAGAGCAAAACATGGTACTGGCTGGCCAAATAGGGCGACAAGTTGAAGCGAGCAAAAAACCTAAAATTTTAACTTCCTAGAGACAAAGCACTTCAATCCCTGTGTATTTCTACAAAGTATTCCTAACAGAATACTTCCTGGAGAGGTTAGTTAGACCTCGGACATTCCATGAGATAAAATTCATGCATGAAAATTTTCCATACTTGCAGAATCCAGGTCCTCTTGAACCAAGGAAGAGAAGTTATTCTTCAAAAACTCTCGTGGGATGGAACCAAGCTGAATCGGAGGAGAAAACCTATGTTTTTCAGGCACATATTCTCCTTCTTCTAGTGGAGGAGATGGGCTGCGAGACCGTCATTGAGCTCTTGATGCGGAAGAAAAATCCAGTTCAGCACACAAAACAACCGCAGGCTGAGGCGTGGCCTTTGACCTAGGTTGTATAGCAACAAAAGTGGCTCCTGAGGGAGTAGTTGTCCCCTTCTTTTAAGAGTTTGAAACCATTTTGGTTGTTTCAGGGGCCTTGGGAGCTGACCCAGAACCATACGACTTATTTTTTTGGTTTGAAATTGTAGTCCACTTTGTTTCAGCCTTAGCAATAGGCTCTACCTGATGAGGCTTTTCAACATCCCGCGACTGTGAAGAAGTACAAAGAACTATCAAAGGTCAGTCCTTGATCTTGTGGTGAGTTGATTGGCACTGATAGCACGTGTTGGGCAGATTGAAATATGTGACTTTTTGGGTGTGTCTAATATCACCAACTTGGAGGTCTACAAACTCTTTCAAATCCTTGGATAAATCAACTTCCACACAAACCCTCTTTTGTGGACGAGCTTGGAAGAACCTATCGGGTTCAATACAAACAACCCTCCCCAAAGAGGAAGCAATATGGTTCAGGAAGGGCACACATGGCAGAGGTAGCCCGGGAAACTCAATCCAAAATGGGACACGCATTTTGGTGTCGTCTGAGACAACAAAATATCAAGTCCATGCCTAGAAAACCAACAAGGAGGACCTAACATACCAGGGACCATGACCCAAAATAGCTTGGACATGACTATTTTTCACAAAGCGGAACAAAAAAAAACCTTTGGTCATATTTTGGACCATATCAAGGCGGACCCCATGAGGGACCTAGGCCTTGCTGACCCAATATTTCAGCACACTTTTGGGGGGAGTCCTCCCAACAAAATAACCCACAAGGGTGTGTTGTTCGAGCCATTGGCATGCAGAATCAAAATCAGGTAAAGGTAAAACTACATCAGCAAGGGCATCAGAATGCTTACCTCATGAAAGACTTTCAGAACAAATTTTTGGGGGCGTTTGTTTGGTGGGGGAGCCATTAAACTGCGTCGACGAACTACTAACACCAGCATGAATTGTTGGGTTAGTGCCGGTTGAAGGCATAATAAACCCCTAAAACCGCAGTAAATGTGGTCGTACTCAATGAAGGAAAAAATTTCCTATGTAGGAAGCACAGTATCACACAGGAGGGGCCAAGGATGACCTCAAAAAACACAAAACCCTAACAGAGCTCATTCACCGAAAAATCTCGATAAGTTATTTTAAATATAAAGATAATTGTTAATTATATATGTAAATAATATATATATGTCTGTGTGTATGTGTGTGTGAGAGATAAATACATATATATGTATGTATAAAAGAATATCAAAATATATATACAATAGATTATCAAAATATATATTCATTATATATATATGTGATATTAAGAAAAATAATATGTATATATAAGTTATGTGTTATTTCTATAATCATTCTTTGCAAAATAAAACTTGTATTTAAATATGCACTTCATGGGCATTATGAGCCACCATCAAAGGGTATTTAAAAGGTTTATGTTTGATGTTTGATAGTGCCACCTTTCCCATATTATAGGTGGCATTTCAAACTAAAATTTGATGCTTAAAGGTTTCCTACACTAAAGCCATTATGTGGAAGTTTTTAATAAAAGCTATAAACGTTGGTTTAAACTGCATCATACTTCTTGTTTAATTCACAATCAATCGAGATTTTAATCATTCAACATCGAACTTTGAAAAGATTTTTGGGAGTCGAGACTTTTACCCACCGAGTTTATGAGAACCGAGCGCAAAGGGAAAACCAAGACTAGGTGCAAGCGAAACCAAATTGGTTTGAAACAATATTTACGAAAAAAAATTGGTCTCTAGTTCTAAAGAAAAGAAAAAACACTATTGGGCCAACTAGCAAACAAAAGGGGAATCACACACACTGATACAATTTTATCCGAGTGATGACCTACCAAGCATGACTATCGGCCAAGTGAAAAGTGAAACTTACCAAAGATACAACATCTTTAGAGCAACAACATCAATACCCGACACTCGGGGGTTTGGTAAATTGATGGAGTCGAGGAAAATATTTAACAAAGATTCCAAGTCTGACAAAGCAAGAACTTAAGTGGGGGCCAAGCAAGATGGATTAAAACTCATCATTTTACCATTTCCTCCAAAAGTAGCACACCAAAGCAAGAAAAAGAAAAGGAAGGGAAAGAAAAGCAGCAGAAAAGAGGGGGTATGTATTTTGATGAAGAGAGAAATGGGGCCTGTTGTGAGACCACACAACAATGTATTATATTTTTTAATTGTTAAGTAACCTATTGGACTGCCCAAACTTGGGCATCTCAAAATCTTTCAATCCTTTAACCAAACTATTATTTTTTGTTTATACATACATATATAAGTATTTATCTCTCTCTCACACACACATATATATCTATATATATTATTTATTTCTTACTCTTACTCTTTCTCTTTCTTACTTGGATAATAACCCATTAAATTAATAATAAATATCATCTTATTATTTATATCTTTGGGAATAATTAAATAAAAACTATGAATTGAAAGGCATAAAAGAAAAGGAGCATGCCTAAATGTTATTTTTGCTTTTGCACTTTTGAAGCTTTAACAGCCTTAAAGACAGACTTGTCCCAACTTCTTTGAAAACAAACACAAGCCTCTAAGACTCTTTGTCGCCCTTGTCATTTTCTCAGACTGTTTGAAATCAAGGAATAAAAGGCTCCCCTCTCCTCTCACGCATAGAAGCCAAACTGAGATTATTCTCTTTTCCTAGTCTATCATCCAACAAAAGAATCAATCTAGCAAAAAGATAATGAAAATTTGATGTAACCCTTATCCAAAATAGATAATCAATTTACTTCAATACCCACCGCGCTCAACAAAGGAAGATAATGCATAAAAGATTCACAAGAAATTTGTGCCCTTTCCTTAACCCAGTTGTGCCTTCTCCAAGAAATTTTTTTCCATTTTTTGAATAGAGAATGATCTTAAAAAAACTGGAAAGCATTTCCCTCTCAATTGTCGCCCAACTCTCTCCTATCCCATCTCCTAAAGAAGAAGAATAATATCCAAAATGAAAAAATTGTTCTTTTGATTAAGTTGAGCCCCTTGAACATAATTTCATTGTCATTCAATACCAACTGCAACACACTAGAGTGGCACCTAAAAAGAATTAAAAACCTTCTAAAATTAGAAGGTAGTCGCCCCTCTTCTCACAGTTAGCTTTTACTACCCACAAGCAACAAAATATGGCACCACTTTCCCAAATGAAATGGTATGATAAAAAATAATATTAAATTCCTTATGATATGGCTCGATTTATTTACTCTTGTTTGCTACAGTTTTAAAAAGATTTTCAATATCATTTAAGAATAGAAGCAACTTCCAATTAAGTGGCTTTCAAACCATTGGAGAGTTTGCAACACAATGGTATATGAATGTCACAGTTTCATAAATCTGCTACTAAAAGATAGTTTCAACACATTTGAACATAGCTTATACTCTGCCATAATATGTGGCTTTAACAAATTAATTTAATACATTTACAATCAGTAATTAGGTTAAATTCCTTTCAAAATAATCAACATTTAAGTGACCTAACCAGTGATAATGCCATTTAGCCTAAGCAACACATGCATGGAAGAATTAACAAAATTTTAGTTATTCGAAACATACCTGGTTTTTCGTTGATGATATGGTTTTCTAAATGTAGCCTCAAAACCCTTGCTAGCTATGTTTTTTAGCTTCTTGAGACTTACCTTTCTTTGTGTGCCACAATCTTGGTTTTAATTCTTCAATATCCTTACAGGTGAGTAATTTGGCACAAGGTAGAGTATTATGAAAGTAACTACATGCACGAGGTGGTTCCAAGTGCATGTATTATTTGCAACCTTCATTAATTTCTTTTGCAATGAATTAATTACCCTAAATAAAGGTGCAATCATGGTGGATTAGGGTTCAAATCATGAAATCTTTGGTGTTTTTTGTGCAGGGGCCCACCACTAGAGAAGAAAGTGGTGCAGGCATCTAATGTATCACACTTACGTGCCACTTTAATTCTTATGAGGCAAAGGCCTTAGAAGCATCATCCTTCTTAGATACTTAATGAATAAACAAAGAACTTTTATGAATTATTGAAAATGGATGGTTATATTTAACCCTAACTCGCACACAAGGCACATATTTTCTAATAATGTAGGAAATCCAAAGAAATATGAGCACTTCCAAGAAGAAGTCGATAGATGAGGAATTTGAGTCCCTTGTTTCGCAAGTTGAATCAATCCGCGGGATTGTTACAGATACACATCCAGGAGGCTTTATTGACACTAAATTCGCTATGCGGATTCGATAAGGTGCCTCTTAGTGCACACAAAACATCATTGCAAGTGGACTGCATTTGGTAGGAGGGTTTCCACCAATGATGGAGGCTCTTGAGCTGGTAATGGAATGTATGAATTGGTATGACCCAAACAAGACGGTCATTGAGAAAGAAGGAAGATTTTATGTAGACCTCTGTAAAAGGTATTGTATACACATTTGGGATCCCCACATTCAAATAGATGAATCCATTGAGTACACAAGTCCTAGCTATGACGTGCCTAAATACAGAAGAAAAAAATAGGAAATTTATGAATGTGACATGGTGTCGAGAGGAGATTACAAAGAAAAAGAGAGAAATCTTAAGGTTAGTGTTTAATCAACATGTTTAGGACATAATAACCCTATTGAGCAGGATAGTTGGTCTCAAGGATGCTAGAAAATTTGAACCTTGGATGTTCAAGCTTATAGTGAAAATAATGGAAGGCCCTATGTAAATTCATTAGGAGAGTTTCATTAGTGACAAGCTATGTGAACAGTTAACGACGTTCTTAAACACCTAATGTATTTCTATGTCTTCATATGTTGTTTATTCTTGCACCCTGAAGGCAAATATACAAGGATTAGATAGAGTTTGCACCTTGGGCGGAGAACCAGGGAATACTTTGATTTATGCTCATATGCCCCGGATTACTATTCACCAATACCGAGAGCATTACCGAAGGGTAAATGATGTGTTTTCTATGAGGCTGGTAAGATTAATGGAAGGCGAAAAAGCCAAAATATTATCCTTGGAAGCACAAAGTGTCATCTGGTGGGTTGGGGGCTGGTATATTAAATTTCCTACTTTCACCTACATCAGGGTAGAAGGATTCAAAGGACATCCCTTCATGCTACCTAGGTATGCAACAGATAAGGTGTTGTTACTAGAACTAGTGAGACAAATGCAAATGTCTCATGCCCTTTTTATGCAAGCACGCAGGAAATGTTCCATCAAATTCCCCATCACAATCAGGAATTACAAATGTGCTACGGCCAGAAGTGTTGATATGTGTGAGGAAGAGTTGAAGCTTTATAAGTTGGAGCTCTTTACACTCTGACAAAAGAATTATGATTTGGAGGGAAACCTGGCTAGGCTAATAAGCGATAAATATGCTCATGTCTATGATCTGGATGATTTTTGGCATAATTGTGATTATGAGCATGAGGTAAGGAAGCAGTCATACCAAAGATTTCCATTACAAGTGACAAGGCTTCTTGAACTCCATGATATTCCAGAGCAGTCGGATACAGATAATGGAGAGCTATTAAATGTAATTTATGATACAAAAAATTTAAGAACCTATCCCAAACCTAAATTATACAAAGAAGGAGATTGTAACCATTAAGGAGATTTCTAAGCAAGTATTGGCATACACTCAATAGTGGATCAACGATTATGATGAGGCATTAAAA
Source organism: Sequoiadendron giganteum (assembly GCA_007115665.2). NCBI lineage: Eukaryota > Viridiplantae > Streptophyta > Pinopsida > Cupressales > Cupressaceae > Sequoiadendron > Sequoiadendron giganteum. The sequence goes on along the minus strand of CM021110.1, from coordinate 88,066,910 downwards.
GAAGTCAGGGTAAAGCTTACATACCCACCTAATGTCAAGAGAAAGCAACAATTAGAAGATGAGTTAGGGTATGTGGAGACTACTAAAAAGAAAAGAAAGCTTGGAAAAATAGAGGCAACTAGGCATAATGAGGAAGGAATTCCTGATGCCTCAAATCAAAGAATTCCAATGACGCCAGCTAGCCAACGCAAAGAGACTATGGCCAATTTGGCCAATGTAATAGTGATGACTAAGGCGACATTTTCTTCCACAGTAAAGCCAAGAGCTTAGCCTATGACTAGTGAGGACGTGAGAATTAAAACACAGACACAAGCTAAGACAAGTTCTGCATCGTAGAAGGAGAATATATATTTACTTATCTGGACCTTTAGTCAATACGACAATAGTGAGACAAACCTTGGGAGGGACTCCTATAATTCAAGAAGAAGGTCTTGAACAAATTGAGGAAGAAGAACTAGAAAATAGTGGGAGAAGTTGACTGCCCCAATGAAATAGTTTGAAGAAAAATAATCTAAAGAAATCCCATGATGCAGCCAGTAGTGGAAGAAATGTCAGATACAGGGTCAAATCCTACAAATAAAGAAGAAGAAGATTTTATATGAGGATCATGTTGGAAACAAGCTACACTGAGAGGGGGGGTGAATCAATGTTGTGCAAAATTTAACTTTATTAATCTTTATCTTTAAAGCACTTAAAACATTCAACCAAAATGCATGAACATGAAGAAAACAATCACAACACCATAACACAAGGATTTTTACTTGGAAATCCTGTTAGGGGGAAAACCACGGTGGATGGCCAATCCACAATATGATCTGAGTATACTCAAAATGAAGTTTATAATATGGGGAATGCACTTGCATTCAGGCACACTGCCTAGAGCTCACGACTCAAAATAGGAAGGCTCACCGCCTTACAAAATGTTCAGATTAAATCCATCTAAGAGATTCAACTGAGATATTAGAATCTACATATGCTTGATTACAGTTCCAATTAGGTTCAACAATCGATCTTCTATCCTTCTGACTGATTCTAAACTTTTGCTCTGCTCTACTCAAACTCACATCACAAAATCCTTAATGCACAAGTGAAATTGTGCATAATCTCTCTTCTGCTCTTCTAATATTCACAATTCACATCAACACCCCTTCTTCATCACACAAAATGATATGATCAATTACTTATATATATCTGCGATCAATAATTTAATCGCAATATGTCGACATTCATAGAACACAAAAATATTTACAACTGTTGACCCAAAACATGAGTAATGTATAATGCGCATCCACAATGGTCGACCACAACTTAGCTAGGACCCAAATAAAGATGCTTGAACACAAACACACTTGAATAATTGCTTCCCAAACATCCATGACATGTTGTATCCATGAAGTCGGCCTTCATGCACTAATAAACAAGAAATTAGTCAACTGGATCTTCAAACTCACACACAGAGATACGAGCCACTAAGATTCAATAGCAACAGAGCTTATACACCAAAAAACATTCCCTGAGATATGCAACACAATAATAACATAAAATCTTCATAAGAATCGATGAACACAAAACTGTCAGATGCTCTGTTCTCCCTTGACTGTCTTCAATCTATCTGCTGATAGGATCAAATGATGATGTGCATATTTGATCATCGATTAGGGTTTCCATCAATGAAAACACCAAATGATATTAGCAGTGTCTCTTGCCAACAGATCACTCGCTCCAGGAGCGGGAAGCCCTGAAAAAATTGATGAAAAAAGAATAGGAGATATTGTAGGTTAGAATCCCATTGATAATATTGATAATGAAGATATAGTAGATGATCAACTTATGTAGGGAAGAAATAAAGAAGATGTCGAGCAACTATAAACTTCTAATAAATTAGGAGAAGGTATGGATAAGAACAAAAATATAGAGTCCTCACAGACCTTGGGTGGTGAATCAAGAAATAATGAGAATCTTGATGTTTTAGGACAACAGGAAAATGATGCCCTAAGGACTAATGATGAATACATGGAAGGATAGGAGAATATAAGTCTCGAAAAGGAAGAGATGGTGATGAACCAAGGTAATTTGGAATCCATGCCAGTGAGGATAGAAAGTGTTCAAGTTCCAGAGGTTGTGACATATAATGCTGATAGTTCAAGAGGAGAAGTTTTTGAACATGCAGATCATCAAGAATGAAGAAATACTGAAGAGGCAGAACAAAATGAAGAAGTACCTGACTAGCTAGTCATGCAAATGGCTCCATCGTTGGAGGTGGAACTAGTGCCTCTAGATATTAGAAGTTTAATACAAGAAGTAGAGACCCCTAAAACTAGAGGTAGAGAAAAGATAAGACATGTTATGAAGAGGAATGTAGATGGAGGGATAACTCTCCAAATAGCTATTATAGTGGGAGATAAGAGCAAGCATGAAATAACACCTAGGGATTATAGGGTAACCATAATTAATGTCAGACATTCATCATGGGGACAAGAAATAGAAGAGATGAAAGTAAATTTAGAGACAACTGCCGCTAGAGTATAAAAGAGTAAGAAGAAGAAAAGAGAGAAAGGAACACATTGCTTACCTGGAAGGTTTTATCAAGTTGTTAGCCCAAGCTAGTCAAACGTAGATTGAATTGCCCTTGAATCCTGTACTCATGTCTAAGGGGCAAGTAGATGCCATTACAACACTTTGCCATAAAGTAAGCCTATTTGAAGAATGGATGGAGTACATGGTAAGGCAAGGAGAATAGTTAATAAATGATGCAATTGGGAAGCATATGGAAGCATACCGTTGGTGCGAAAATTCCAAAAGACTTGAAGGAGAATGTCGATTTCGCCAAGAACATACTGATGCAGAAAGGTGAAAGATAAAAGCTCTTCTTCAAACGAATGTCTGAGAGTTGGTGAATGAAAAGATAACCATGGAACAATAAGTTCCAATATTTGAGAAGTGGGGAAAATAATTGAATCGAGAAAGTGACGCTTTGCTACAATGTGTAGAGGGATTTGAAAAGGTCACTAAGAGATGCAAGAAGCTAATTGATAGAGACGAGAGCTTTATTGAAATGCTAGCTCAACAAAGTTATGATCCCCGAACTTTAGGGCAGGATGATAAAGAAGTAAAAGCTTTCAAGGAATTGATTAAAAAGGTGAATAAGGATCCAATTCACTCATTAAGTTGAGAGGTTATAGATAAAATCATAAAGTGCAGGAATGTTATGACTAAATATGAGGTAGAAATAATGCAGAGAAATGAAAACATCATTCAAAAATGAGAAGATTATGCTAGGCATAAATACAGTTGGAAAGTGATTCAAGGAGTTCCAAAGGAATGCATGCATCAAGTTTTGATCGCTTTTTGAGAATATTAGCAAAGGAAAGGCGAAGACAAGTCTTCAGACCCGAAGTTCAACACATAATAGATAGTCAGATATTGAATGCCGAAAGTTTTGTTCACGGATATAGTTTTGAAGTGAATTTTGTAGGTTTTCTCTTGGTCCCGATGAAGGTGATTGATTTAAGAGGTTTTCAAAAGTGTCAAAAATATTTTTTTATGCAAAGTGTTAGCGACTCTAAGCCCGAAGTTAAAGATTGTTGCTAATGAAGAAGTCAAAGTATCTTTGACTTTGCCTAGAAATTTTTGATGACAACTATCACCTGCCATGTGCTACATTTTAATTTTTTCTAATTCTCTTTGATGGGACTAAGTTTAAACTCTTTGAGGCCTTGTTTCTATAAATGGTCGTTTATTGCTTTATTTTATTTTAAGTTCAGGATTTTTTGGATGTTAGAGAACCAAAACTTTTTCAAGTTTTTATTTTCCTTGTTTTTTGTTCCATTCGAGATTAAAAAATTGTATGTTTCATTAGAAGTTAACTAATATCATAGCTGATTTCAAAGCTATTTCATGATATGAAATCTTGCATAGCTGATTGTTTGTTCCTATTGGACAAGACTGTGTGCTACACCGTTTAAGGGTGCATACTAACACTATCCAGTGGCAAATTTATTCCCCTTTTCTTTAAACTCTTGCATCATTTTGTACCTAGCTGTGAAGAAATCTGGTGACATATGGAATGGTTTTCTCTAGTTTGGTTATTTATTGAGGCATGTGTGGATAATACCTAGGAGAAATTTTACTTTTCAATATTTTTTTATGCTTTATTTTAGAATGGACATTTTATATTTCAGAAAATGCTCCAAAAAAGTGATAAATGCATGGAGTTTTATTACAAATCTTTTGATCCATTAAATTGTTGAATGTGTAATGCTAAATCCACTTAAATGAATGCAAGTTATTTGAATTTCATGAGACATTATTGTACATTTGTTCATTTCATTAAGTTATTGAATGATTGGACTAAGATTATTTTCATATCTATATGATACCAACCAACCTTAAGGACTGTTTACCCCTTGTGTTTAATAGCATTATCACAACAAACCTTGAGTGAATCTAGTGCATCAAGACCTAACATAAATGAGCCTTGGGATTAAGCCAAGTTAGCCTTCGATTTAGGTTTTCTCGATGGAGTCTTTCAAGAAAGATACGTTCCACTAGTGTCTTTGTGAGAATTTATCTACTTGTTGGTGTGCGACTAACATTGCATCAACATGAGTGGCGCTAGGAGGGCCTCCCTTTTGTTTTGTTAGGAAGGAATTTGGAGTCTCGTAGAGTCACTAGGTCTCGATCTAGCGATCCTTATGTGACATTAGTCGAACTTAGTGTTCGTACGTCATCTAGCCCCCAAGGGTTAAGAATTACAAGTGCAATACTACAATATTTGATTGTTGTTATACCACCCCCACCCGCAAAAATGGATTTCTTTAATGTAGATTCATTGAGTCAATTCATTGTGTTTAATGATCTTCCAAAAAACTTGAACAAGTTGTGTCCTAATTATTATCTCCATAAAGATGTGGAAGAGCATATCAGTATCTTTAACGATACATGCTTCAGAGCAAGGATACACCATGAATATGGTGTATGCAAGTTGTTTCCTTACACCTTAAGTGATGAAGTTTATCAGTGGTACATCAACCAACCCTATAATTCTATTAGGACATGGCAAGATATGGAGAGCCAATTCTTGGCTAGGTTTAGGACACTGGTTGATCCTGCCTTGCTATACCATCAATTCACCCAAATTAAAAGGTTTGATGGTGAACCCATAACTACTTTTAATGACATATTTGAAAAGGCTTATTCTAGGCTGCAAGCACCTTATGTAGTAGACAATTTTCCTGCCATCATTGTTTATTATATGGCAGTTGATGCTTTAATTGTGATTTTCATAAAGTAGAGGGAAAATCCCCCTACTACCTTAATCGAAGCCTATGTTGAAGCAGTAAGTGTAAACCTATAAATGAAACACCTCGAGAGCGGATCATCTATAAACGACAGAATTGGATTGAATAACTATCGTACATCGATTGTAAATGGAGTTCCATTAAATCATACAATGGCTCCTAATCATTTTACTTCAGTGGTCTAGAATGGGACATTTCCTCAAAGTAGTTTCTTTTAACCAGGAAATAGTCAAGCTTTGGTCCCGCATCCTAGTCCAGCTATCATAGAGTTGCATCCTAATGGAAATAATTTCTTCTCACAGGCTCAAGAGAGTCAAAGAGTCAAGACTCTAAAAGACAAAGAAGAGATTAAGTAAATCATAGCTCAACTTAAAAGATTAACCATAGAGGTTACTCAACTAAGAAACCAAAAATTTTACTCTCAGAGTAATAATCAAAATTTGCAAGGTCGAGCAAATAATTCTCCGCGGTACCGCTCGAGGTGAAAGGAGAGACCGCGGTAACAGTTAGCAGACGGTGGTGAGGCAACAAAGAAGTTGGCTACCGCAGACGGTCACCATAAAGACTGCGGTAGCATGATAACGTTGGAGGTAGCGGCCATGATAGACTGCGGTGTTTGTGGTAGATGGGAGATAACAACGAAGTTCACAGTGAATGTTTGTCACCGCAATATTGTGGGAACAAAGAATAAAGACCGCTGTAAAGCGGTAAGATAAAGAAAGCCATGGGGAATAAAGTAAATAGAGGCAAGGGAAATATAAAAGCTATAAAGTGAAAAATAAAAGGCATAACTATTGTAAAAAATATTTAATTTGCTGAGAGGCAATATAATTAAATATTTTGATCTTTATCAAAGAATTCAAACAGTTGTAATGGGTAGAATGAAGGGTCATGACCCATGATCTGTAATGTATAATTACTTGAAAATATCAATTGCAAGAGGGGGTAGTAAGAGAATAGGAGTCAGATTTTTTCTGACTGGGAATGTAAAAATGGACAGATCTTTCTTGAAACAGAGCAATGGAGATTAATGTTTTGAACTGGTGAAAACCTTCCTGTTTTAGTTGTTGTGTTGCAATAATTCACATTCTTTTATCTGGTTCTCTCCAACTTGAGATCCTTTAATTTATTAAATCAGCATATCAAGTATAATCTCTGATTTATCAGAATGAATTCCCATTTTGTGTGATTTTTATTTGTTGGTGTCTGTAAGTCATAATTAAATCCCTTCAAGTAAGTCACAGTAATTTAACGATTTATTTTGGATGGTTAAAGTAGAACCTGATAGAGAAACAATCCAACACTATTTATGCAAGTCATATACTTAGTAAATTTTTATGCCAACCATAGAATTTTTAGAGTGCCTAACAACTAGAGTTAAGCCAATAAGAGGAAACACATATCATTTTTGACTCCATTTCCCATGTGGATAGAAGGCACTGATCTGCCACAACCTAGAGACACGAATCCATATCAAACAATTTATTCAAAAACCTTTCATTTGTGCAGTAGGAGTAGGAGTAGTTGTAGTAATTTTATCTGTCCAATTCCCTTTGCCATTGTGGATAGATTACTCAACCAGGAAATACATCTTAAATTTGCAACATACACATAGGTGCACCCGCCTAGGTTTTGCAGAGCCTGAAGAGCAGAAGGTTCAACTATATTGGTTGGCCTTGTTAGTTGGCCAAAAACGTTGTGAGAGCTTGGCAACCTCTCGTGGTTCAAACCTGCATTTTTGAGACCCAACAAATTGGTGACTCTACTAGGGACAAACATCAGAAAATTTGGTTCCAGCCTTTCCATTTACAGAGTCAACACAGTTGCAAAATCGGTCTCCAATTAGAGAATCATAATTGTGTAATTTGCAGCTCCCCATCCGAGTCACACACACAACAGTTTGGCGACTCTACTGGGGACACATTCCAAAAAAAATTTAGCCTATCCATCTATTGAGTCAGCAAAGTTTTACATTTTTGGAGATTCCGTTGGGGCAAACCAAAACAATCTTTTTCATTTTCCTACTTTTGGAAAAGTAGTTGGTGACTCTGTTTTATCTGATAAATAATGCATGGGTGTTGTGAAGCAGTAACGTTTTATCAAGATGGCAGAAGCAGAAAGAAGACAACTGTCAATAAGAGAGTTGAAGGAATTGAGGCAACAAAGGCTGCAATTGGACCAATAGATGCTACAAGTGAACCAACAATTGCTGCAATTAGGAGTCAAAGATGCTCAAAATACATCACCAAACAAGCCATCATACAGTGAGAATGAAGACACAAGCGCCATGAGATCTTGGACACCACAAGTGCCCCATGATGCAACTGAGAATTTTGATAATAAAGTTAATATACTCTATTCACATAAAAATATTTTTGATGAGTATATTCAAATTGAAGAGAGAGGCAAAAATCTTGTGGATGCATTTTTTGATATAAGGAGATATAAGGGAGAAGATGTAAACTCTCTATACAATAGGATGGTAGACATTTGTATCCAATTACCTCCTCATTTTAGGCCAACAAGACCCACATTTGTTGCACAACTTCTAAGAGCATCAAAGCCTGAATCAGTTTATTGGCCAGAATCATCAAAATAGTGTGCCTTGGATGCAGTAAATAGACTTATTGATTCTATACTTGGGACAAGGTATGTGGATATTACAAACAATGCTTCAGAAGCTGCAATAGAAGAAGGTATCATGTTGTCCAATAGTGAAGATGTGAGAGTTTCTCTTGCATAACAAATGGTGAGTCAAATTGTGAAGATGAAATTGGGGATGTTGATCTTCAACATGGTGATTCTTGCAGTTCTTATGAAGATGGAGAGGTTGGAGACATGGTAGAAGATATGGAAGCATAGACATGTTCACTCAGCAGTGAGCAAGTTTCAGACTTGTTAACTCTTGAATACCAGAAGTATGCACATAAAGATGATTCTAGAGTTTTGGCTCCAACTTCTATTTGCTTTGACAGTGAAGATATTGTGTGTGACAATTCATATGACCCCATATGCATCTCTCACAGTGATGAGGAATTCTTTGAAGCTGATCAAAGATCTATTTGTGTCCAAGAAGAGGTATGTAATTTGAATGATTTTTGCCTGCAAGAAAAGGATGCTGGTTTGCATATCATTGATGATGAATGCTCAGTATTTGTTGATTCAAGTATGTGTGAGGTTGACTGTCTTGATCAAGAGTACATGTCAATGAAAATTGATGATGAAAAAGAACTGGAAAGTGTTTATGATTTGATTGATTCAGAGGATGTTGATGAGACAATTTTTTTTATTGCTGTGAGAAGCATTTAGATTTTTAGGTCCCAGTACAGCTGCTGGATCATTCAACAACATATGATAATGAGCAATATTTTGTTGAATATAAATACACTTTGTGTGCTGAAGGTGATAAATATGTTTCTTATGATGATAAAAATGATGAAATGCAGAAGAGTGAAATGAGTACAATTCAAGTTGAACACAATGACTTCCTGAAAGTTTTTAATGACAGTGCATGTTGCAGGGCAGGTGGAATAGATAGTTTCAAAAGAAACCTAGTGAGCTTTAACTAGAATAAAGTCTATGACAGAGGAAAGTGTAGGTTTTTTCTTTTGGGGTGGCCTGGGGCCATCCCTTATGGTTTGATTTTTTTTGAACCATACCAGAAACAGAGGATAAGGATTGCCAGTGCATGGACAATTCTTAAGCAAACCTCTTTAAAAATTATTTTCCATGCACAGTAGTTTAGGAAGGGTCTGGATTTTCCAGTACATGGACATTTCCAGAGGTTCCCTTGTTGAAAACATTGGTTTTCTTTCCATGTACAATAGTTTAGGATTTTCCATTTCTCCATTTTGCTCCATTTTCCATCTCTGTTCATTCACTCAAGCTGCCATTGCCTTCATTTTTCATATCCTTTGCTCGGTATGCTCTACCATAGAATTCTGGATTCTTGGAGTGATTTGCAAATCACTCATCCCCAACAGGAGCCACTGTTAGAACCCAAAATTTCCATTAAAATCCTAAGGGTCTTTTCTTGCTTGAATCTAATAGTTTCATTATTCACTGCCTTCTACAATGCTAAAAATGTTTTTTCCTTGCTACATTGCCTTAATTTTTGGCCTATTTAACCCTTACATTTTTCCCCCATTTAATTCCATTATATTTTCTCTATCTTTCCATAAAAAATATCATTCACCGCTTTTTATAAAACCCTATCAATCACATTTCATGCACCTTATACTCCCTACTGCCCTTATAACATTCATTTTTATATCATACCGATTTACCACGGCCTCCCACAAGGGGGTCCACGATATAGCGGTAATGGTCAAGCTGTTGGTGGAGTTGTCGGCAGAGGGGTCACCGCGGTGCCGCTGGCAGTCAAGCCAGGCACCGCGGTGATTGCAGTAGCAACTAAGCGGTTAAGAGACGGCTACCGCGGTACCGCTACCAGTTAGGCCAGTGACCGCGGTAGCGTGGTAAAGAGCTAGCAGGCTAGTAATGGCAACGTGGCGGTCGGTAAATGGTGGACGAGAGGAAGTAGTTTGCAGAGATAGCGAGGTGAACAATCAGCGGTTAGCAAAGAAGTCACTACGGTACCGCTCGAGGTGAAAGGAGAGACCACGGTAACGCGGTAATAGTTAGCAGACGGTGGTGAGGCAGCAAAGAAGCCAGCTACCGTGGTACCGCAGACGGTCACCATAAAGATCGCGGTTGCATGGTAACATTGGAGGTAGCGGCCATGATAGACCGCGATGTTCACAGTAGATGGGAGATAACAACGAAGTCAGTAGTGAATGCTTGTCACTGCAATACTGCGGGAACAAAGAATAAAGATCGCGGTAAAGCGATAAGATAAAGAAAGCCATGGGGAATAAAGTAAATAGAGGCGAGGGAAATATAAAAGCTATAAAGTGAAAAATAAAAGGCAGAACTATTATAAAAAATATTTAATTTGCCGAGAGGCAATATAATTAAATATTTTAATCTTTGTCAGAGAATTCGAATAGTTGTAACGGGTAGAATGAAGGGTCGTGACCCATGATCTATAATGTATAATTACTTGAAAAAATCAGTTGCAAGAGGGGGTAGTAAGAGAATAGGAGTCAATTTTTTTCTGATCGGGAATATAAAAATGGACAGATCTTTCTTGAAACAGAGCAATGGAGATTAATGTTTTTAACTGGTGAAAACCTTCCTGTTTTAGTTGTTGTGTTGCAATAATTCACATTCTTTTATCTGGTTCTCTCCAACTTGAGATCCTTTAATTTATTAAATCAACATATCAAGTATAATCTCTGATTTATCAGAATGAATTCCCATTTTGTGTGATTTTTATTTGTTGGTGTCTGTAAGTTAGAATTAAATCCCTTCAAGTAAGTCACAATAATTTAAGGATTTATTTTGGATGGTTAAAGTAGAACCTGATAGAGAAACAATCCAACACTATTTATGCAAGTCATATACTTAGTAAATTTTTATGCCAGCCATAGAATTTTCAGAGTGCCTAACAACTAGAGTTAAGCCAATAAGAGGAAACACATATCATTTTTGACTCCATTTCCCATGTGGATAGAAGGCACTGATCTGCCACAACCCAGAGATACAAATCCATATCAAACAATTTATTCAAAAACCTTTCATTTGTGCAGTGGGAGTAGGAGTAGTTGTAGTAATTTTATCCATCCACTTCCCTTTGCCATTGTGGATAGATTGCTCAACTAGGAAATACATCTTAAATTTGCAACATACACATAGGTGCACCCGCCTTGGTTTAGTAGAGCATGAAGAGCAGAAGGTTCAACTATATTGGTTGGCCTTGTTAGCTGGCCAAAAATGTTGTGAGAGCTTGGCAACCTGTCATGGTTCAAACCTGCATTTTTGAGACCCAAAATAATATTTTGTGGAGTGGAAAAATAAAATATGCTAATAAAAATAATCTAACTAATTATTTGGTGAAAGAAATCAAAAAGGTAAAAATCAACCTCTCTATCAGGATTTCTCAAAACGCTTGTAATCAAGAAAGCTTTCTTGAATACCTTAGAAGATTTTCCCAAAGAAAGCACACTTAGTAAAGAGACACAAGTGAAGGATAACACTATTAAGGTGAAGGACAAAAAAATAGTTCCTATGGCAGATACGCAAGTAGCTTTTTATAAAGGGAAGATAGAATCCTTGCCATTTTTTATGACACTGAGAATATTTGGTAAAAATATTTATAACTACTTGGTAGATTCTAGAGAATCTACTAATGTGATGCCTATCCATATGTAAGACTCTAGGCTTAACCCCAACGAATTCCATAAAGAAAGATACTCAACTAGACAAAACTGAGGTAAACGTGGTTGGGGAGTTAACCAACATCCATATGCAATTAGTGTTAGATCCCATGATTCAGTATTATATTGATATCCAAGTGGTCGAGATACTAGATACTTATAGGATGTTATTGAGTAGAGATTGGTTGAAGACTTTAAACGAATATATGGCCATTGACTTCTTGCATATGTGGTTACCCTAGAAAGGAGTCCCTAAACAAATTAGGATTGAGAGAGAGCCACACATGAAACACATGATTACCAATTATAATAAGACAAATGAAGTTCTATACATAGATGTAGAACCAACAGTATATGGAATTAGAAGTTCTAGAGTTAAGATAGAGGAATTTTTCATGTGCAATGCTAAAAAGCATAATCAGATAAATCCCCAGATGGATATGTTAGTCCAATTGCATTATGATTCTTCTGAAGGAGAAAATTGTCGTTTAGACAAATTCTGGAAGAATATTGCTAAAGAAGCTCAAATGAGTAGGAAAACTAAAAAATCACTAAAAATTTTTATGTTGCAAGGTTGGTGCAGGTTACAAAATTACATATTTAGAAGATAGTTGTGTGATGTGCTTAGAGATCATTCACAGAATCAGAGATCAACACTGTCAAGAAAATACAACTCTTAACAGGTCTGAGCTTGAAACACTCGAAGATAAAACACAGGCAAGGCAAACTAAAAATATTAATTTATCAACTCTTAAGAATGCTAAGCTCAAAGCTATTGAGGATCAAACTTGGACCCTTAGGTTCGAAAGGTCAAAATCAAAACAAGGAATTGGAGTTGGGTTTGAACTCGTCAATCCCCAAGGTAAGTCATTTCTTGTTGCCTATAGATTACAATTTCAATGTACTAATAATGTGGTAGAACATGAGGCTCTCATCCATGGTTTATGCTCACAATCAAGAAGAAAGTTAAAATTAGTACAGTGATTCAGAACTGGTGGTCAAGCAAGTCCAAAAATAATATATTTGTAATTATAAGTGCTTGTCCAGTTATCGACACCGAGTGTGGGACTTGATAGATAATTTTGATGCCTTCAACATCACCCATATCCCACGAATATTCAATTAGAGAGCAGATCCTCTGGCTACTATTGCTAGTGCTCTAAAACCATTAGATGCTTCCGATTTGAGAAGATTTACTATTGAGCTAGTGCAGTTGCCCTCGGTTGAGCTAGTGCAGTTGCCCTTGGTTCTTGATAATGTTACTAATTTAAAGGTGTTCGAAGATGATTGTCACATATTGGAATTTATCACTAATACTAGTATCTTTGAGGCACAAATAATTGAAGAAATAGATCGCTTAGATGGAAAAGTTCAAGATGAAGAACTAGCTCAAGAGAAAGATAATAATATCTCAAAAGGAATAATTGAGCTAGAAAGATTATTTAATGTGGATCAGATAGTTCAGCAAAAAGACCTGCTTAAAACTGACTGAGGACAATCCGAATTATATAATCTGAATACTAAAGAAGATCCAAAGAATGTGTTTATAGGGAAGGTATGTATTGAGGAAGAATGAAGGAACATTTCTTAGGCACTCAGGGATTATTGGAAAGTTATAGCATGGACATACGAAGATTTGAAGACTTACGACACTTCCATCATTACTCATACAATTCCACTAAAGCTTGACATAATTTTTTTTTTACAAAAACAATAGCCTATAAATGCACTTCTGGAACCTTTGATTCAAAAGGAAGTACAAAAGATCCTCTCAGCCCGGATAATTTTTCCCATCAGACATTCTACTTGGGTGGAAAATTTTGTGCTAGTTAGAAAGAAGAATGGAGATATACAACAGTGTGTAGATTTTTGAAATCTTAATGAGGCATCTGAAAAGATAACTATCCCTTGCCTTCATTGGATGAAGTGCTACAAATTATTAATGGTTCATAGATGATGTCCTTCTTGGATGAATTCTCTGGGTATAACCAGGTTATGGTCACGAAGGAGGATCAAATGAAGACAACGTTCACCACAAAGTGGGGAACTTTCACTCACAGAAGGATTTCATTTGGACTAATAAATGTTAGAGCCACATTGTAGAGAGCTATGGATTATGTCTTTCGAGATTTAGTAGGAAAGTGCATTATTATATACATGGATGACTTCATAGTATTTTCTAAGAATAGAGGAGATCATGTTTGTGATCTCAGAGAAATATTACAAAAGTGTGAAACTTATGGAGTTTCATTGAATCCTAAGAAATGCATTTTCAGGGTGATTGAAGGAAAGTTGTTGGGACGCATTATCTCTAAAAGATGTATTTCAATAAACTGGGATTGATTGAGTGCCCTACTCAAGTTACAGCCCCTAGGAAGTAAGAAAGAATTAAAGTCATACTTGGACAAGATCAATTTCATCCAAAATTTTATCATAGGATTTTCCAAAATAGTGAAACTACTCAACAATATGTTGAAGAAAGATGCAAAAATTGAGTGGACGAATGAGAATAAGCTCGCCTTCAAAATAATGAAAGTTGCAATTGCAGAAGCACCAGTGCTGGTAAGTCTGGATTACATTAAACCATTTTATATTTACTCTTTTGCTTTTGGTCACACATGTGCAACTGCATTGACACAAAGAGGTGAGAATAAAGAAGAAAAGCCAATTGCTTTCATGAGTGCTCCCTTTAAAGAGGCAGAGATGAGATATATGGATATTGAGAAACAAGATTTTGCTTTGGTCAAGGTGGTAAGAAAATCCAAACACTACATTCTTAGAAGTATAGTCAAGGTGATTATGCTTGATGCCGTAGTAAAGATGCTACTAACACAGACTGAGCTTGGAGAAAAAAGAGCTAAATGGATTATGATCTTGGAAGAATTCGATTTGGAAATCATACCCATGAAGTTGGTTCATGGGCAAGCCTTAGATAAATCCATTGTTGAGATTGATCCATAAATTTCTAGCTAGCAATATACCTTGGACATAGAAGGCCAAGATTATTGGTATTATCTGGCTAGCAACAATTTCTCAGACCATATGCAAAGGAATCAAAGAAGAGCCCTAAAAATTAAATCCTAAAGTTACATGATTAAAGGAGGGGTTTTTTTCAAGAGAAATTGTGAAGGAATATTTGAGATGTTTAAATAAGGAAGAAGTGAGTGAAGTGCTACAGGAACTACATGACAAGTTTGGTACAACTCACGTAGCACCTTTGGCTACTACACACCTCATCTTGAGAGTTGGCTACTACTGGCCGACTATTTTCAAAGATACATATGAGCACATAAAGCACTATTTCACATTTCAAACTACTATGAATAAAGGGAGATTTAATGTACAACCATTACATACCATGATGGAGATGCACCCTTTCTCATAATGGGGTTTATATTTTATCAACACAATTAATCGTCTATCATCCACATGTCACAGGTTTGTGCTAATCGCCACTCATTACTGCACCAGATGAACTAAAGCATGCCATAGTAAGCAATGCACCTCAGAGGTGGTAATTAAATTCTTGGAGGAAAATGTTATTACCAGGTTTGGTTTATTGTATGCCTTGGTATGTGTTAATGGCCTAGATTTTTCCTCATTGAAATTTTCTAATTGGGAATTTGAATACGGTATAACATTAAAATTATCATCTAATTATTACCCATAGGGAAATGGATTAGCAGAATCATCGAACAAGAACCTACTAGATATAATTAGAAGGTTAATTGAAAAGAATCCCAAGGAATGGTATTCCCTATTGAAATTTTCCCTTCGGGTAGATCGTACCAGGATGAAATCTGCATTAGGGAATTCCCCTTACCACTTAGTCTATGGAATAGATCCTATATTGTCGATAAATTTGAAAATACCTACTTGGAAATTTTCTCAAGAATATATTGGATTAGATGATCAGACTGAAGCTCAGTTGTTACAACTGATGCATTTAGATGAAAAACATACCAGAGCAATAGATCATTTTGTGAGGCACCAATCTATGGTAAAATGGTGGTTCGACAAAAGGGCTAGATTGAAAACTTTTGGACTATTTTATTGGTCATGTATTGGGACAAAGCCCATGAGTGTAAGGGTGAGCATGGTAAGTTTGGCAAGTTATGGACCGGTCCTTACCAAGTATCTGAAATTTTAGGTGATAGAACTTACAGGCTTAAAACTTTAACGAGAGAAGATGTTCCATTGCCTGTCAATGGGTAGTTTCTGAAGCATTACTTTCAAGCCTAGTGTTGGTTGCTCATCCTTGTAAATATGTAAATAGTTTTTTTTGTTTTCCTTTTTTGAGTTTTTGGTGCTTTCTTTTATTTTGTTTGCTTTTCGGGGTTTTACATTTTAGAGATATATGGAAATTAGCAAACTTTAAAGGTGGTAAAAATAATAGAATGTCAATTATGGAAATGTGATTCATGCCTTGACCAAAAATAGTCCTTTAATTATAGATGACTGGAGAATTATTCAAATTTGTTCACTTTAGTTCTTATAAATCATTCAGTTGATGTTGATCTACAAATTCCCATACCTAAATCATTCTACTGAATTTGGGATAGTATTTGTTTGAATTGAGTGAAAAATCAAAAGGTAACCTTTGCTACCACTGTAATTCCCAACCTAATAGCAGGCTTCGTTGCCTGTAAGTTGAAGCAAAAGAGCTTACAAAGAAATATCAAATGAAAAAATGAATATCAAAGAATTATCAAAATAGAAAATTCAACTCTTTAGGCTATCGAAATATCTTTATTGGGGCTATAAACGTTTGATTAGCAGTAGAGCTATTTTTGGGGGAATTACATAGATAACCTTGTTGGAGCTATGAACATTTAACTGGCAACAAGGCTCTATCCAAGGTAGGTCAATGCAAAAATTTGCTATGTTATAAATTTATTGTAGTAGAATAAATCAATTACACACATGTGAGCTCAGTAAAATTTGATCTTTTATGCTGGTTAAAGTGAATATGGAATGCCAGAATAAGGGTTTGATTGTTTATAATTTTAAAGACTGCATAAAGTTGAAGTATGGTTATTAGGTCCAAAATTTACTTTCTATTGTTTTGTTTGGTTTTGTTGGTTTCTAGTTGTTGCGTGGTCTCACAACACACCCGATTTTGTTCTTCAACAAAATGTGGACCCCCTCTTTTCTGCTGCTTTTCTTTCCCTTCCTTTGCTTTTGCTTGCTTTGGTGTGTTTCTTTTGGAGGAAATGGTAAAATGGTGAGTTTTAATCCAAATTGCCTGGCCCTTTCTTAAGTTCTTGCTTTGTTGGACTTGGTATCTTTTTTAAATATTTTCCTTGACCCTATTGATTTATCGGACCCCTGGGTCTCAAGTATTGATGTTATTGCTCTAGAGATGTTGTATCTTTGGTAAGTTTCACTTTTTTCTTGGCCGATAGTCGTACCCAATAGGTCGTGACCTAGATAAAATTATCTCGGTGTGTGTGTTTCCCCTTTTTTTTGTTGGTTCGCCTGATAGTGTGTTGTTTCAAACCAATTTGGTTTCGCTTGCACCTGGTCTTGGGTTTCCCTATACATTCGGTTCTCATAAACCTAGTGGGCAAAACTCCCAACTCCCATAAATCTTTTCAATGTCCGATGTTGGATGATTTAAACCTTGATTGATTATGAATTGTTAAGTATCCAAGAAGGATGATTCTTCTAAGGCCTTTTCCTTATAAGAATTAAAGTGACACATAAGTGTGCCACATTATTCACCTATGCCGCTTTATTCTCTAATCGTGGGCCCCTACACAAAAACCAAAGAATTTGTGATTTGAACCCTAATCCACCATGATTGCACCTTTATTCAGAGTAATTAATGCATTGCAAAAGAAATTAATGAAGGTGAAAAATAATACACATACTTGGCACCACCTTGTGCATGCAGTTACTTTCATAACACTCTACCTTGCACCAAATTACCACTTGTAAGGATATTGAAGAATTAAAATCAAGATTGTGGTGCACAAAGAAAGGTAAGTCTCAAGAAGCTAAAGAACACAGCTACCAAGGGTTTTGAGGTTGCATTCAAAAAATTGTATCATCAGTAAAAAACTAGGTATGATTCAAATAACTGAAATTCTATTAATTCTTTCATGCATGCATCGCTCGAGCTAAATGGCATTATCACTGATTAGGTCGTTGAAATGTTGATTATTTTGAAACGAACTTAACCTAATTACAAATTGTAAATGTCACAAATAAAGAACTTTTATGAATTATTAAAAATGGATGGTTAGATTTAACCTTTACTTGCACACAAGGCACATATTTGCTAATAATGCAGGAAATCTAGTGAAATATGAAAACTTCAAGGAAGAAGTCGATAGATGAGGAATTCGGGTCCTCATTTCGCAGGCTACATCAATTGGCGGGACAATTACAATAACACATCTAGGAGGGTTTACTAACACTAAATTCACTACGTGGATTCGATAAGAAGGTGCCTCCTAGTGCACACAAAACATCATTGCAAGTGGATTGCATTTGGCAGAAGGGTTTCCACTGGCAATGGAGGCTTCTAAACTTGTAATGGAATGTATGGATTGGTATAACCCAAACAAGAGGGTCATTGAGAAAGAAGGAAGAGTCTATGTAGACCTCTCTATAAAAGGGATTGTATACACATTTGGGCTCCCTGCATTCAGATAGATGAATCCGTTGAATACACAAGTCTTGGCTATGGTATACCTAAATGTAGAAGAACAAAATAGGAAATTTATGAATGTGACATGGTGTCGAGAGGAGATTACAAAGAAAATGAGACAAATCTCAAGGTTAGTGTTTAATCAGGATGTTTAAGACATAATAACCCTATTGAGAAGGATAGTTGGACTCAAGGATGCCAACAAATTTGAACACTAGATGTTTGGGCTTATAGTGAAAATAATGGAAGGCCCTATGCAAATTCACTAGGAGAGTTTCATCAGTGAAAAGTTGCATGAGAAGTTAATGATGTTCCCCAACACCCAATGGTTTTCCATGTCTTCATATGTTGTTTATTCCTATGCCTTGAGGGAAAATATACAAGGATTGGACAGAGTTGGTACCCTGGGCAGAGAACTAGGGAATAATTTGATTTTTGCTCATATACCCCAGATTACTATTCACCAATACTAGGAGCATTATAAGAGCGTTAATGATGTGTTTTTTATGATGCTGGTAAGATTAATGAAAGGTGACAAAACCAAAATATTGTCCCTAGAAGCACAAAGTGTCATTCGATCGGTTGGGGGCTGGTATATTCAATTTCCTACTTTCACCTACATCAAGGTGGAAGGATTCAAATGAAACCCCTTCATGCTACCTAGGTATGCAAAATATAAGATGTTGCTAAAACTAGTGAGACAGATGCAAATGTCTCATGCCCTTTTTGTGCAAGCACGCAAGAAATGTTCCATCAAATTTTCCCATCACAATCGAGAATTATAAATGTGTTGTGACCAGAAGTGTTGATATGTGCGAGGAAGAGTTGAAGCTTTATAAGTTGGAGCTCTTTACACTCTAGTGAAAGAATTATAATCCAAAGAGAAACCTGGATAGGCTAATAAGCGGTAAATATGCTCATGTCTATGATATAGAGAATTTTTGGCATAATTGTGATGATGAGCATGAGGTAAGGAAGCAATCATACCAAATATTGCCATTACAATTAGCAAGGCTTCTTGGACTCCATGATATTCCAAAGCAGTTGGATACAAATAATGGAGACATATTGAATGTAATGTTAGAAACCAAGATCACCTACATGCAATCACCTGTCACATGCAAAAGACATGCAAAACCAAAGAAGATGTTTTGTAAACCTCAAAGTAAAAATGCATTATTGAGAATCAATTATTACAAAGAGATCAATCCTTATGAAGGAGATCAAGAAACCCTAAAAGGGAAACCCTAAATGAAACCCTAGTGTGCACACTTAATAATTAATAAATTATTAATGTGCCTAAGTTTAGCTTAAGCAACTAAAGGAATAAGTGACTTAATTAATTAACCAATATGATATAATGAATTAAGTATATAACTTATTACTCTAACACCCCCCCTTAAGATGAACTTAGGAAGAAGCTAAAACACTAGAAGAACATGCATGCAAGCAAGGATGGGTCCCGACAACTAGGCTTGATCAGGTACCCATTTACAAATGCTAGAAAGAGGTAGAGAAGGAAAACCCAGTGGGAAAAACCCCCTACAATGAGATGACATGCTGCAAAGAAGCACTAGAAAAACACTGTAGAGTAACACTGGAACCGCAATCTAGCAAGCAAGGAAAGATACTTTTGTCTACAAGAAACCATATCGGAATCATAATGATGCAACAACAGACCCGATGCCATAGAACACACAAAAACTCCAAACAAGAACAACCCTAGAATCTATGAAGCAGCAGTCGATTATTGAAAGATGTATTACTGAAAACGAAGTGCAAAGATGCAAGGTGCACCCTCCCAACTGCCAAAACATCCAAGTAATCTCCAAACAACCCATCGGGCCAAATTTGGACTAAGCGATAAACCTGGGATAAATACAGAAAAAGTGCAAGGAAAGCAACATAGAGCTCCTCAATACCTTTCCAACGCCTCAAAGATAGCGAAAATCGGAGATCATGGCAAAAATTTACGAGCTCAGAAGCATAAAATATACATCTAAATTTAGATAGTAATAAATGTAGTAAAATAGAAAAATACTATAAAATAAATTACACCACAGGATAGTGCCCAAAACTAGCTTTCCGACGATATCTCATTTGCCCAATTTCGATACCGTATGCCCAAGTTATGCCAAAAATAAAAAAACTGCTCCTTGAAGGCAAATTAGGGCTAGGAGGGGGCAAAGAGGCCATACGACCGCTGATGTCATCATTTCACGAGATTAAAATTGATGGCCATTTGGTCGTCACCGCAAAAAATTGGCCCCCTGCGAAAAAAAATTCAGCCCCTGGTTCTCCATAGAACCTTGGCGGGGGCTGGGGTCGGTCGGGGGCCAGGCGTGGAGCTCCTAGTCCCCCATATGACCTCAGCGTGCCATAGAGAAGCCCTTGGGGGCTGAGCTTGGGCCGATGGCGCTAGTAGGGGGAGCCACCGGTGGTGGCGACAGACCGGTGGCCGTCGGGTGGCACCTCCTTCTGTGTGGGCCGCACATTTTTCAAAGCATTTTTCTTTTCTTTTTTTTTAAAAATGCCTCATAACGCGTGCTAAGGAGGTCATACGGCCTCCTTGGCAATTTTTTTTTGCCTCAGAAACCAACTTCATAGAAATCAACGATTTGACAAGCGTTCCTAGGGTTTTGGGCCATTGCGAACGCGATGGTAATGTCCATTTATGCCCAAAGTGCCCAAAAAAATTAGCTACCCCCAGATCTTGCAAAAAAGATGCCTGTGGAAACCCTTGCACTTGAAACTCACTGAGAAGCCATATCTTCAGATCATGAACAGGCAGCGACAGGTCTAGAGATCTGATACCATGTTAGAAACCAAGATCACCTGCATGCAATCACCTGTCACATGCAAAAGACATGCAAAACCAAAGAAGATGTTTTGTAAACCTCAAACTAAAAATGCATTATTGAGAATCAATTATTACAAAGAGATCAATCCTTATAAAGGAGATCAAGAAACCCTAAATGAAACCCTAGTGTGCACACTTAATAATTAATCAATTATTAATGTGCCTAAGTTTAGCTTAAGAAACTAAAGGAATAAGTGACTTAATTAATTAACCAGTATGATATAATTAATTAAGTATATAACTTATTACTCTAACATGTAATTTATGATACAAAAAAGATTTTTGATGAACCTATCCCAAACTTGGATTATAAAAAATAAGGAGATCGTAACCATTAAGAAGATTTCTAAGCAAGTATTGACATACACTCAACACTAGATCAATGGTTATGGTGAGGCATTAAAAGAATCTAGGGTAAAGCTCACATACCTGCCTAATGTCAAGAGAAAGCAACAATTAGAAGATGAGTCAGGGTATGTGGAGACTGCTAAAAAGAAAAGAAAGCTTGGAAAAACAAAGGTAGTTGGGCATAGTAAGGAAGGAATTCCTGATGCCTCAAAGTAGAGAATTCCAGTGACGCTAGCTAACCAGTGCAAAGAGACTGTGGCCAATCTGGCAAGTGTAACGGTGATGCCTAAGGTGGCATTTTCTTCCATAGTAAATCCAAGAGCTCAGCCTATGACTTGTGAGGAGGTGAGAATTAAAACACATACATGAGCGAAGACAAGGTTTGCATTGTAGAAGGTAGAAAATATATTTACTTCTCCACCTTTAGTCAATACAGTAGCAATGAGACAAGCCCTGGGAGGGACTCTTGTAATTCAAGAATAAGGTCCTGAACAAACTGAGGAAGAAGTTGGAAAATAGTGGGAGAAGCTAACTATCCTGATGAAATAGTTTGAAGAAAAATGATCTAAAGAAAATCCCACGATGCAGCTAGTATTGGAAGAAATTTCAGATATAAGGTCAAATCCTACAGATAAAGAAGAAGAAGATTTTAGAAGAAGATCACTCACTCTGAAAGTGGGAAACCCTAAAGAAATTGATGAAAGAAAAATAGGGGATATTGTAGGTCAGAATCCAATTGATAATATTGATAATGAAGATACATTAGATGATCATCTTTCGCAAAGAAGAAATAAAGATGTTGAGCAACCCTAGACTTTCGAGAAATCAGGACAAGGTCAGGATAAGAACAAAAATGTAGAGTCCTCACAGAACCTGGGTGGTGAACCAAGAAATGATGACATCCTGATGTTTTAGGACAACAAGAAAATAATGCCTCAAGGATTGATGTTGAATGCATGGCAGGACAAGAGAATATAATTCTCAAAAAGGAAGAGACAGTGATGAGTCGGGGTAATCCAGAATCCATGACAATGAGGACCAAAAGTGTTCAAATTTTGAGGGTTGTGACAGGTAATGCTGATAGTTCAAGAGGAGAAATTTTTGAGCATGCAAATCATTAGAAATGAAGAAATACTATAGAGGCATAATAGAATGAAGAACCACCTAATTGGCTAGTTAGGCAAATGGCTATGTCCTTAGAGGTGGAACTAGTGCCTCTAGATCTCTGAAGTTTAATACAAGAAGTAGAGACTCCTAAACCTAGAGGTAGAGCAAAGACAAGACATGTTGTGAAGAGGAATGTAGATGGAGGGAGAACTCTCCAAATAGCTACTCCGGTGGGAGATAATAGAAATCATGAAATAACACCTAGGGATTATAGGGTAGCTGTAATTAATGTCAGACATTCATCATGGGGACAAGAATTAGAAGAGATGAAAGTAAATTTAGAGACAACTATCATGAAAGTACACAAGACTAAGCTAAAGAAAAGAGAGCTAAAGGAACAAATTTCTTGCTTGGAAGGTTTTATCAAGTTGTTAGTCCAAGCTGGTCAGATGCAGACTAAATTGCCCCAAAATTCGACACTCATGTCTAAGGAGCAAGTAAATTCTATTACAACGCTTCACCATAAGGTAAGCTTATTCGAAGAATGGATGGAGTACCTAGTAAGGCAAGGAGAAGAGTAAATAAAGGATGCAATTAGGATGCATAAGGAAGCTTATAATTGGTGTGACAAGTTCAAAAGACTTGAAGGAGAATGTCAATTTCACCAAGAATAGACTGATGCAGAAAGGTGAAAGCTAAAAGCTCTTCTTTAGACAAATGTCTAAGAGTTGGTGAATGAAAAGATAACCACAAAATAAGAAGTTTCAATATTTGAGAAGTGGAGAAAATGATTGAATTATGAAAGTGACACTTTGTTGCAATGTGTAGACGGATTTGAAAAGGTCACTAAGAGATGCAAGAAGCTGATTGATAGAGACGAGAGATTTATTGAAATGTTAGATCAATAAATTTATGATC
Source organism: Sequoiadendron giganteum (assembly GCA_007115665.2). Classification (NCBI taxonomy): domain Eukaryota; kingdom Viridiplantae; phylum Streptophyta; class Pinopsida; order Cupressales; family Cupressaceae; genus Sequoiadendron; species Sequoiadendron giganteum. Next base: position 88,043,444 of record CM021110.1, on the reverse strand, counting down.
CCCAAACTTTAGGACATGATGATAAAGAAGTAAAATCTTTCAAGGAATGAATTGAAAAGGTGAGTAAGGATCTTGTTCACTCATTAAGTCGAGAGGTTATAGATGAAATCATAAAGTGCAGGAATGCTATGACTAAATATGAGGTAGAAATAATGTAAAGAAATGAAAACATCATTCAAATATCAGAAGGTTATGCTAGGAATAAATACAGTTGGGAAGTGATTCAAGGAGTTCCAAAGGAATGCATGCATGAAGTGTTGATCGTTTCTTAGGAATATCAACAAAGGAATGGCAAAGATGAGTCTTCAGACCCAAAGTTTAACAAAGAAGAATAGATAGTTGGATACTAGGTGCTAGAAGTTTTGTGCATGGATATAGTTTTGAAGTGAATTTTGCAGGTTTTCTCCCGGTCCCAGTGAAGGTGATTGATTTTGGAGGTTTTGTAAAGTGCTAACAATCTTATTTTTATGCAAAGTGCTCATTACTCAAAGCTTGAAGTTAAAGATTTTTGTTGATGAAGAATGTTGAGAATGTGTGTCTCAAACTTACTACTGAAACCCTAGCTTAGTTGCCAGAAATCCCAAGGTTATGCATTCAACCTTCATCATAGTACCATAAGGTGTAGCTAAAAGAGGTGAGGGTTGGAGGTGTTACCTTTCATCCCATGATGGTCTTCAGATCATCTAGTGCAGTAGTGCAGGAGGAATCCTATCCCACAACCCCACAATAATCTAAGAAGGTGGTTTGCGGTAGTGTGGGCCATACCACCACCCCACAATAGCCTGTGAGATGGCTTGCAGTGGTGCGGTATAGATCCTGCCATCCCACATTGATTTAACAGTTAGCCTATGGTAGTGTGATGTAAGGTTTGTAACTCGCGATCTTGTGGTGGCTTGTATAGTAGCCTGTAGTATAACTATGAACCGACTATCTCGTGAGGGTTGCTATAAGTGGATGCGATATTATGGTTAATGGTCAGATGGAATGAAGAAAACTGTAGGCCCGTGGCTAGTCAAAAAAGGATATGTGGTGTTGCGGTTAAGACTAAGAACGACGGGTAATGACAGTTATTTGGTTAGTGACCATTTGTTTGGTATGGGAGTTGGAACGTTGGTTTCTAGGAACACTTGAGAAGCATGGTTGAATGCCATAGTGCATTGTAACAGTGTTAGGATGATCTGTAATGATCAAAGCAATTGTAAATGTAATGTTGTTGGTTTTCATGCTATGAAGTAACACCTGAAAGAGCACAACTTTATAACTTGTTTATAATATTCATTTTACTGTAATACAAGATATATCTACTTTGGTGTGTGGGATTTTTCTCGAGAGGGTTTTTCCATGTAAAATCCAGTATTTGTTTTTATTGTCTATTATGTTATTCATGTATGTGCATCTTTGTGTTTTGTAATTGCAAGTTTTGGAAGCTTCATTGTATCTCTCTCCTGAAGTTTAGCATTAGGAAGGCGTATTCCACACTCTGCTTTCCTTTCAGTTGGTATTAGAGCTCGACAAGCTTTGTTTTCCTTATGGGTAAGACGATTTTTTTGTGTTGATCTTGTTCAATGGGAGTTTTGTAGAGAAATGTGGGTGTAATCTTATTGCAGATTTAAGATGGCAAGCACGTCTGGAAGAATAGAGATTGAGTAGTTCAACAGTGGCAATTTTGAGTTGTGGAAACTCAAACTGGAAGATTTGCTCATGGATCGAGAGTTATGGAATGTAGTGTCCTCTATCAAACCATCAACAACCTCACAAGATGACTGGGATGCAATAGACCATAAAGCCAAGGGTGTGATCAGATCTTGCTTGGCTGATTTAGTTCTCTTGAACGTCCATGAAGAGAAGACAACAAAAATTTTGTGAAAGAAGCTTGGTGAAATTTATCAGGGAACGTCTCTAGTGAATAATATATTCCTGAGGAAGAAGTCATATTCTCTGAAGATGGAGGAAGGAGTGTCTGTTGTAGATCACTTGAATGCGTTTAACATGATCATTGCTCAATTGGGGTCTGTTGGTGTAAAGATAGATGATGAGTATCTTTGCATGCTCTTATTGTGTTATTTTCCCGACACATGGGATCACCTGGTAATGGCTATTGGGAGTACAACAACCAATTTCAATATGGAAGATGTGGTTGCTTCACTATTGTTTGAAGGAAGTCTTTTGATATGGATAAGGAGGTCCTTGTTGTTTGAGGGAGATCAAAGGAGAGAGGGAAGAAGAAGGAAAATAATTCTAGATCCAAGTCAAAGGGGAGATCAAAGTCTCCTGGTAAGAATTCCAAGGTGAAATGTTGGAACTCTGGGCAATCCAGACATATGCAAAAAGACTACAAATAAGAGAAAAAGAAAAATGGTAATTCTTTTGATTATGAATCTTATGATGACGCATATGCCTTCATATTAGCCTTGGTGACTTAGGCATCAGATGATGTTTGGTTGATCAACTTAGGTACATCCTTTCACATGACCTCTCATAGAGGTTGGTTCTCAAAGTATGAGAAGTATGCTGGTGGAAGGGTGTATCTAGGTGATGATTCTCACCTGGAAATCGTTGGTTGTGGAAGAGTCAGAATTTAGTTTCCTAATTGAAGAATAAAGGGAATTTGTGATGTGATGCATATACCAGGTTTGGCTCAAAATTTACTTTCTATAAGTAAGCTGAATGATGTTGGTGTACAAGTCTCTTTCTCTATTGGTGTTTTTAGAATGACTAGAGGCTCTATGGTGCTAGCTAAGGGTGCACAAATTAGCATTTTGTATAAGTTGGATGCATGTGCAATAATGTAATAGTGTTTTTGCAAAGTCAAGTAGAGAAGGAGAACATTGTTATCGTGGGTGCTAATTATTTAGAGGTGAAGCTCCCAACATAGAAAATGAGGTTGTGGCATTGGAGGCTCGATCACATTGGTGAAAAAGACTTAAAAGCCTTGAAAAATAAAAGTCGGGTTGAAGGGCTCAATGATTGTAACCTTGAGTTCAATTTTTGTGAACATTGTATATATGGAAAGCAACACCGTGTTTCATTTTATTCTAGTCCTCATAAATCTTCTATTATTTTGGATTATATTCATGCTGATGTGTTTGGTCCAGTTAATGTTCCTTTATTATTGAAATTTGTGTATTTTGTCTCTTTCATAGATGATTATTCGAGAAGGACATTTGTATATTTTCTTAATAGTAAAACTCAAGTATTTAGTCAATTTAAGGAATTCAAAACCTTGGTTGAAAATCAGACTAGTAGGAAAATTAAGTGTTTGAGGATGGATAATGGTGGTGAGTTTTGTTTTGCAGATTTCAATAAGTTTTGCAAGGACCACAAAATTAAAAGTCATAAAAAAACTCCTTACACTCCACAATAAAATGAAGTTACAGAAAGGATGAATAGAACGCTGATGGAAAGGGCAAGAATAATGTTGAGTAGTCCTAGTTTGGAACAAAAATTTTGGGCTGAGGCTGTAGCTACAACATGTTATCTAATTAACAGATCTCTCACTTCGACGCTCGTGGAAAAGACACCTATGGAAGCATGGTCTAGTAAGAAGCTCTTATTGAGACACATTAAAGTCTTTGGTTGTGAGGCATATGCATATGTGCCTAGTGAAAAGAGATCTAAAGTGGAGAACAAGGTTGTAAAGTGTATCTTCATCAGTCATGGAATTGGTATGAAAGAGTACAAGCTTTGGAACCGAATTACAAACAATGTGTTGTATAGCAGAAGTGTGATCTTCCATGAGTTGAAACCTTCTACAGTTGATCTTTATCCAAAGGTGAAAGAAGCAGAAAAGAAGGAAGTAGTTAAATTTCCTCTTACTCCAAATAAGGACGAACTATGTACTCCTAGTGGACCTATTAATGAGGAGAGCTCAAGTAGCTTTGAAAGTTTTGAACAAGATGAAGAACCTTAGCCTCAACTTGTGAGAAGGTTTATGTGTGAGAAGTGACAACCTAAAAGGTTTGGTTATTCTATGTTAGATTCCAATTGTGCCTATGCTTAGATTGCTAACATTGATGAGCCTAGGACTATTAGAGAGGCTATGGATATGTCTGATTCAGATTCCTAGTTGGAAGCCATGAATGAAGAAATGACGTCATTGAAGAAGAATGAAACATGGGATCTTGTACCTTTTTGTGAAGGATGAAATCCTGTTGGATGTAAATGGGTATTCAAGAAGAAGATTGGTCTAGATGGCAGTGTTGAGAAGCATAAAGCAAGGTTGGTCGCAAAAGGATATTCCTATGTGGAGGGGATTGATTATGGAGAAATATTTTCTCCCGTAGCTAAGTTGATGTCTATCAGATTTCTATTATCACTTGTAGCTACATATGACTTAGAGATCGAGTAGATGGATGTGAAGAAAAAATTTCTTCATGGGGATTTGGAGGAAGAAATTTACATGTCCCAGCTAGAGCACTTCATTGAAAAAGGTAAGAAAAATCTAGTTTGCAAATTAAAGAAATCTCAGTATGGTTTGAAGTAATCGCCTAGAATATGGTACCAGAAGTTTGATACCTATGTGTTGTCTTTGGGCTTTGTGAGATCAAATTCAGACCATTGTATTTATTTTAAGACTAAAAATGGTCATCTTCTTATTATTGCCCTGTATGTGGATGACATGTTATTCATTAGGAATAGTAAGGGTATGATTTATGAATTGAAGTCTCAATAATAAACATAGTTTGAAATGAAAGATCTAGGTTCAAATAGGTATATTTTGGGGATGGAAATCATAAGGCATAGGGGAAATAGAAAACTTTGGCCCACCTAGAGCAATTATACAAATTCTATCATATAGAGGTTTAATATGGAAGATTCCAAGCAATTAGTTGTTCGAGTGTTGTAGGGAATGAAACTTTTTGTTGAAGATTGTCAAAAATCTCCTACTGAGATGGAGGACATGACCAAGGTGCCTTATGCAAGTACAATTAGTAGTTTAATGTATGTAATGGTCTACCAGGTTAGACATTGCCCAAGTAGTAGGAGTGCTTAGTCAGTTTATGGCTAATCCAGGAAGACTGCATTGGGATGCTGTGAAAAGAGTTTTTCGATATTTGAAGGGTACTTCTAAGTACACCTTATGTTATCATGGTTACTATATTGGATCTTAGAGTTTAGTTAGCATTCATAGATATGTGGATTTTGATTGGGGTAGAGGGAATTGATAGCAGAAGATCCACCAATGGATATGTATTCACATTGTTTGGTGGTGCAATTAGCTGTATGAGCAAGCGACAGGCTATAGTTTCTTTGTCCACTACTAAGGCTGAGTACATGGAAGCTACTCATGCCTGCAAGGAAGCCATTTGGATTAGAATATTATGTTTTAATGTTGGTTTTGATGTAGGGTAGATTGTTATTTATTGTGACAGTCAAAGTGTTATTTGTTTGGCAAAAAATCCAACCTTCCATGCTAGGATGAAACATATTGGCGTATAGTACCACTTTGTTCATGATATGGTGGAGGATGGAAAGGTTAATCTAGAAAAATTTGATACTCTAGCAAATGTTGTTGATAAATTAATGAAGCCTATGAGCGTGGATAAGTTCAGGTGGTGCGCCAGTTCAATAGGCCTTGGGGCCTAGAATATTCAGTGACTTCAAGCGTTGGAAGGGGTTTAGTGAGTTTTTTTTCAAGTGGGAGAATGTTGAGAATGTGTTTCTCAAATTCACTGGTGAAACCCTAGCCCATTTATCAGACATCCCAAGGTTGTGCATTCGACCTTCACCGCAATACCGTGAGGTACAACTAAGAGAGGTGTGGGTTGGTAATGTTACCCGCCATCCCGTGGTGGTCTTCATCAACTAGTGCAGTAGTATGAGAGGAGTCCTAACTTGCAACCCTGTGATAGTCTAAGAAGGTGGCTTCTGGTAGTGCAGGCCATACTGTCACCCCACAACAGCCCATGGGATGACTTGTGGTGGTGCAGTATAGATCCCACCATCTCGTGACAGTCTAACAGTTAGCCTGTAGTAGTGTGGGGTAAGGTCTATAACTCGTGATCCCGTGGTGGTTTGTAAAGTAGCCTGTGGTATAGTGGTGAACTCGCTATCCCACGAGGGTCACTATAATTGGATACAATATTGTGATTAATGGTCGGATGGAATGAAGTAAACCATAGTCCTGCGACTAATCAACAAAGATTGTGCAGTGTTGCGATTAAGATTGGGAACAACGGGTAATGATAGTTACGTGTTTAGTGACCGTTTGTCTGGTATGAGAGTTGGAACGTTAGTTTTCTAGAACGCTTGAGAAGCATGATTGAATTCCATAGTGCATTGTAACAGTGTTTGGATGATCTGTAATGATTGAAGCAATTGTAAATGTAATGTTGTCAGTTTTCATGCTATGAAGTAACACCTGAAAGAGCACAATCAGTAACTTGTTTGTAATATTCATTTTACTGTAATACAAGAGATATCTGCTTTAGTGTGTGGGTTTTTTCTCGAGAGGGTTTTCCCACATAAAATATGGTATTCATTCTTATTGTTTATTTTGTTATTCATGTATGTGCATCTTTGTGTTCTGTAATTGCAAGTTTTGAAAGAATTTTTGTATCTCTCCTGAAGTTTAGCATTAGGAAGATGTATTCTGCAATCTGATTTCCTTTCAAAGAAGTAAAAGTATCTTTGACTTTGCCTCAAAATTTCTAATGATGGCTATCACCTTCCACATGCTACATTTTAATTTGCTTTTCTGATTCTCTTTGATGGGACTAAGTTTAAACTCTTTGAGGCCTTGTTTATATAAAAGGTCGTTTATTGCTTTATTTTATTTTAAGTTCAAAATTTGTGGATGTCGAAGAACCAATTTTTTTTCAAGTTTTGTTAATTTTTCTATTTTTTGTTCCATTCCAGATTAAAAACTTGTACGTTTAATTAAAAGTTAACTAATATCATAGACAATTTTAAAGCTATTTCCTAATATGAAATCTTATGTAGTTGATTGTTTGTTCCTATTGGACAAGACTATGTGTTGCGTCGTTTAAGGGTGCATAGTGTATGCGCGCAACAATGGTCTGGAGCATATATTAATTAAATACTTGCTATTTGATTAATATTCTTAATTCCTCTACTATTATAAATAAATTGCAAAATTTATTTATATGGTTCATATTCTAATTATTCTTTTCCAAAATTCACTTCCTTCCTAAATTAATTAAATGGACAAATTAAATCAATTTATTATTTAATTGATTTTTCCTCTTCCCTCTTAAATTTGAATTTTTAAATTCAAATTGGTTAAAATGCACAAATAAATTAATTTGGCATGTTGCTAATTTACCATCTCCATTTAAATTGAATTTTTAATTCAATTTAAGCACATTTCTACATATTTCCTCTAACCACCTCCAACTCACCTGCCACCTCATCACGTGTCTCACAAAATGAATTTTCTAAATTGGAAAATATGAAATATCTTCAACAACTTTGCAACCAATTTGGAACTAACTGAGACACATGGCTCCTCCTTCTCTGTGATTCCCTTTAACATTTGGCAATTTGTCTTGCTAAAGGGAACCATCTCCCTCATTCCCTCTAACCTCCTGATGCTCCACCGTTGATGCCGCAGGATCGCAATCATGACCGTCCATTGTTGCCACATCACCTTGAGCCTTAGAAAATCTATAAATAGGACCCTTTGCTATAGCTTTTCATATAGAGTAGATTTGGATAAGCTTATTTTACTGAATTTTACTGCATTTTGAGAGAAATTTGGAGAGCTTTGTAGTTTAGTTTTGTATTTTAGTTCATATAGTGTTATAATGGAAATTTTGTTTTGGATAGCTTAGTTCATTTCATATTTTATATAGAATTTCTATTAAATCATCATCATCAATCTCAACATCTAGATTTTAGCATCATCTCATCATAGGATCATTTAGTCTTCAAGCATAAAATTTCAAAAAATACAAAAATATAGGCATGTAGACTTCATCATAGCATCTCGTATCTTAAGTTGTCAATTTTTGCAGGTTCCTGTGCATCACTAATAAGGTCTAAGAGCATTATTTGCAGGGGTCCTTGAGATTAGAGAACCATGGAATGAATTAAGAGGATAGTTGTAGCTTTTAATTATGTTATTTAGATTTCCTTTTATGTAATACATTGCATGAAGGTGTGTTTGATTTCATTATACTGACATTACAGGTGATTTTTCATACCACACATAAATTAGCGCCCATTGTGGGGCCGAGCCCCATGTTTTAGTCAATTTTCTGTTGAGTTTTATTTTGTAGGTTCCGTCAAAATATCTGAAATGACACATACAATTTTTTTTGTAGTGCATCTTTCTCTTATTTTGACGCATCTGGTTTCTTGCTTCGACACATCTAGCTACTCTTTCAACGCATCTGGCTCCTGTTCCAATGCATCTAGCATTTCTTTCAGCACATTCAGATATATTTTCGGTGCATTAGGGAGTCTAACTTTCAGTCTGTCATTTTTTTAGTTTCAGCGCAATTGATTTATCTTTTAGCGCATTCAGTTGTTCTTTCAACGCATTCAGTAGTTTAGCGCATTATATCTGAGTTTTAGCACATTCGGTCTTTGTAATGGCGCATCTGGTTTTTACTGTCAATTTTGTAGATTCCCAAAACTGATTTATGTTTTTAGGTGTTGTAGGAACTCAATACGCAGTCAAATACTTTGCAGAAATGATTAAAAGAACGCTGTCAAAGATTAAAAGCTGAAACTACTAATATTGGCTTGCAAGGATTTTAATTGTTCATTTCCTTTGATTAAGATAGGAATCTAGCTTAATTAGAAGGAAGAATTTACACCATGTTTGTTGTTTTTGGAGTGGTAGGTGAGTATGCTCTCCCCTTAACTGGGTGATAAAAAAGCTAGACCCATTCATTTCTTTTCATTTTCACCCTTAGAGGGACTGCCTTGGTGGGACAAGAGGTAATCACCCCAAGGGAACGACCCAAACCGGTAATAGGCTAAAGCCAAGCCCTTCCAACCAGTATATAAAATTGGGACTTGAGGAAAGTTCAAGGACCACAAATGGTTATGCCGACAAGTGATTCCCTTAGTACCTGTAAGGTACATAAAAACCTATAGAGCTTAACCTCTACAAGCTGGGAGTCCTCCTTAATAGAGATAATCATACCGTATGTATAGCCCACCCATAACAAAATGCCCTTACTAAATACCCCTTTGTTGTAGTAAACCCAATTACCTTTCTATTCTTTGGTGTAGCAACAGTTGTTGCCAAGACATCCACATTCTCGTAGTCTTTAGTAGAGGTGAAAAAATTGCCATGGGAGATTCATGGGAGTTTGAAGCTTGGTTGGCCCAAGACGTGAGTGCACTGTAAGGGGAAGCCAGTGCGACCAAGCTTCTAAGTCACCCACTAAAGATAAGTGTGGTTGGAGTAAAATCCGAGTGGAACCCAAAACAATATTGCCTTACACAACCTAGGATTGTGCTTGTTTGGCGTGTCTTCACTTATGCATTTTAAATCAAAACTCAAGCAAGCACAACACTCTGAAATATTTAACCAGTGATTTAGAAGACAATTCAACCAAACAATCCAAATTCACTGTCAAAAATCAGAAAAATCTATCAAACTGTCGAAAACCAGAAAACACTTTCTAGTTCGGTGCATTCGGTGCCTGTTTCAGCACATTCAAACCATATTTTAGCGCATCCATTTATTTTTTCAACACATCCCGCTTATATATCCCAACATATGCTCTTTCAATGCATCCATAACTTATTCTAGCGCATTCAGACCATTCTCCAATGCATCCATACCATGTTCTAGCGCATCTAGACCTTCCTATAGCACATCTAAACCATTCCATAGCGCACCTGAGTTTCAACGCATTTGGGCCCTATTTTAGCGTATCTAGTGAATTTTCAAACAGAAACCCGAAATAGACCTCCTTTCTGCCAATCAACATTCAGTTTGGATTTTCCCCCTTAAGCAACACCTTTTCATTATCCTAAAGTTTATGTTGAGGGATTGGAAATCAACCAAATTTACCAAGAAATACCTTACCAAAAGAATCAAGAAACCAAAGAAGCACCTTGGCTTTAAGAAACTTTTGAGAAAGAGGCGCTTATTGTATCAAAGTAGCAAAGTCTTGCTCAATTATCGAACCTTCATCCATAGGTATCATGACTTTGATAGAGGATATACTAATGATTTTTCTTTAGAGCCTTTATCTTCACAAGCTTATTATCAACGAAGGGATCTTTCACAAAGGCATAATCATAGTCAACCAATTCGTCATTCTTTCATTCCTCAACCAACAATTCAATATTCCAATCATCCCAACCAATTTATACAATAAAGCTCAATCTTGTTGAAACTAGCATTCTCAAGTGAAAATCCCTCTTCTAATCTTTGATCAAACATCTCAAAGTGCCTTCCTCATCACATCAATTTCTGATTTAGCAGCTGCGTTTCACCATCAGGATTTATCATCCTTCATCCCAAAATAAAGCTTGCTTAACTAGATTTTTAACCAATCCCTTTTGGGACTCTCAAACTTTGGTCAAAGTATTTAGAACACCATCATCACTTGTATGCCCATCCAAACAAGATCCCAAAAGCTGAAACTTCAAGAAAAAGGAATTGAAACCCAAGATACCATGGCTGACCAAGAAGAAAACCCCTTTCATAATATCCGCTCAACTGACACTGATGAATTGAATGAAGAAGATTTCCAACAAGCCCAACAAGACCCAAATTTCCATAAAGTATTGGAAAGGTTTTCGAAAAGGATGGAGAAAGATACCTCTTGATGTTGGCAAACAAAGGAGTCAAGTTACCCGATGATTTTAATATTTACCAAATTGAAAAGAAATCCTAAGAAAGAAGAAACTGAGACACAAACCAAGTCAAGCAATGAAGTAAAAACCAATGATCCCATGGATGTTTTGAAACAATGAATCCAAACTCTTCAACAACAAATGCAGAATATGCAAACTAGGACTATGAAGAGATATTCCATACAAGATATATGTCCCTACCCATTTGATCAAAGTGTCAACATGATACCATTCCCTAAACATTGTGAATTTCCCAAATATGACAAGTACAATGGGAAAATTGATCTGATAGATCATGTAAGGGAATTTCGAATGATGTCTTGAATTTTCCCATGAGGATACATATTTGATGAGATTATTCCCACGTAATTTTGGACGAAAATGCATGCAATGGTTCTCACAATTGCCTCCGAGGATCAGATCTTTTGAGGAATTGGTAAACAAGTTCATTACCCAATATTCGTATAATATTCAATACAAGATCACAATGAAAGACCTTTTTAATGTGAAACAAAATAAAGGAGAATCATTCCTCATATTCTTACAAAGATGGAGAAGGTTATTCGCAAGATATCCCCAAACATATCGAAAAAGGAAAAGATAGAGGTATTCATTGATAACTTGAATGTGGACACGAGCTATAGACTTGACTTACAATGCCCTCCAAATTTTGAGAAATTAGTTGAAAATGGGATAAATATTGACGAGGGTTTAGTCAAATGAGGAATTCTGAAAATCTATAATGAAAACAATTCATCTAATTCCTCCAATAATGATAAAACAAAGTTTTGGCAAAAGTATAAAAATAATGACAATGATACCTCTGCTTAAATACATAATGCCAAACTAGTTTTCAATTTGTCAGGAAGTTCCTCGAATACAAATCAAAAGACCACCCAAACTGCTAACCAAACCAACAATCAAAATGCTAACCTAGAGAATAATCAAAATAATCAAACATCATCATCCAAGACTTTACCTTATCAAACATCAAACAATCGTAGAAAGCTTACGCCTTTCGGTCAATCACATGAATCCACTTTCAGGGAACTTATTGTGGATAATCTCATCACTCTACCTGACACCCAAGGTTTTAAGCCCAAAGTAAAATCATCCTAGTGGAATGATGCCCATTATTGTGAGTTTCATCAATGCAAAGGTCACCTCACCAATAGTTGCATGCAACTGAAGCATAAGATACAAGATCTGATTGACAATAAAATCACAAGGATTGAGGAGCCTCAAACAAACACTGACCATGGGGTTTCAAAAACCCTCTGCCAAATTATGACAAAGGAGAATCTTCTAACAGTAACGACAAAGGAAAAAATGTGAAGTATGTCCATGATACCACCATTTATCATATCTTCATCGTTGAGAATCACACAAATGACATCAATAATACATCAGATCCTGTTGCAACCAATCATCCAATCAACAACAACAACATCCTTTCTAATCAAGTCCTTGATATCCCGCAAGACATGGTTGTAATGGATAATCAAGTTAACGCCATCAAAATCAATGGAAAACAAGACAGCGTGCCCATAAACGTGACCACAAGAGCTCAAACAAAATATTTTTTAAAGGGCAGTTCTTCCAAAGCACCACCTGCTACATCTCATCAATACAACATCGTAGATCAGCTCCAAAAAATTCCCGCGCAAAGATCAATATTAGATCTCCTAAAAATCTCTCTTGCTCACAAGGAGATTCTGGAAAAAGCCCTAGTCGACACAACAGTGCCAAATGATCTAGAAGTCTGTGCTTTCCAAGCCATGGTGGGACATCTAGTTGCACCTCACTTCTTATCCTTTTCAGAAAATGATGATGTATCTCACCCATCCTCACAACGCGGCCCTTCATATCAAAGTTAATAATCTATAAAAGTCGTGTCAAGCGTGTCCTCATAGACAGAGGAGTTGGACTTAATATTTGTACTTCAAAAATTGTTTGTGCACTAGGGTTCTCTAAAAATGCAATAGATCTAAGAAAGAAGATCACTATCAAAGCATATGATGATGAAGAGAGAGCTTCAAAAGGCTTGATTATATTGCCCATTTAGGTGGGGCCAATTCAGAAAAATGTGGTTCATCAAGTTTTGGATAAGGATTTGACATATAACATAGTCTTGGGTTGTCCATGGATCCATGAAATGCAGGTTGTGCCCTCAACATATCATCAGTGCTTAAAGTTTCCTTGCAATGGCCAAGAAATCACTATTCCTACTGATTCAAATAGCCCTAAAAAATGCAATGCCCTAAAGGCTGTCCGGGATGTATTTGTGCCTCATAACTGTGAAGCTTCTAATTCCACTCCCGATATCTCCAACAGTTCTAGTCAAGCTAATCCTTTAGCCACATCCTCCCATGAAGGAAATCAGTCAAGTTCATCATCCAAACAACCAGAGAAAAAGGAAGAACCAAGCTCTTCTGCATCTACCAATTCTGAAGCCCAACTTAATACCCTAACCAAACAATTTGAAGAGAAATTCCATGTCAAAGACAAAGGTGTCAGTGAATATTATATTGAATAGTCCCTCTGCCTCTCACAGTTAAAGTCGCCAAAATCCTATGGTCAACCATCAACCTCGTCCCAAACATCCTCACAACCAGTCACACTTTTTGATGGTCGATTCATAAAAGCAGACACCCAAGCAGAGGAATCTAATGACAAAGATGTTTTAAATTAGATCTACAAAGATGAAACTGATTTTGAAGCTACAACAACAAATGTCCAAACCACTCAGTATGGAAAAGGATTCTCGATCGTGGAAAAGATGGGATACGATGGATAGGGACCTATTGGAAAAATAAAATAGGGTGTCATAGAACCTATCCAACCCGTTATAACCAATCCCAAAGAGAAAATAGGGTTAGGATACAAAGAACATAAAAAAGATGAAGACACAAAAGAAGACCTAAAGTAGAAGGTTGTTGAACGAATCCTACAGCTCCAAGCTAGTGACCACTATGAAACAGATTCTAATGAATATGAGTGGGATTCATTGTCAGAAGAATCATGTCATGACAAGAATGTTGATGTAATACATATGTATACTCCCACGCTTGAGGAGGGACAAGCATTAGGACTTAGACCACTTGAATTAGAACCACACAATATCGATGACTCAAGTGAAGATGAGCAAACTCATAGCGAGATGGACCCTTCAGAAGAGAGCAACATTATAGACCTTGATTTGGCCCTAGTTTTTTTTTACAACAATATTTCTATTAGGACACTTATGACATCTGACTTGAACCCATATGATGACACCCTACCATTATCGCATCATGAACTATCAGATGGGGACCAAACCGAACCTATCCATATCCCCATCTTTTCAAACGATGAGGCCATTGTAAACTTCCTTCATGTTGTTAATCTTGAAAGAGTATCCACCATTGAACATCATAGCAGAGCTTCACAAAAGGAGAGTGCCAAGTTTCCCAGTTGCAAAATAAATGAAACAAAAGAAAGATCTGATGGTGAAAACCATTCCATGGCAGTATCAGATCAAGAAATAGTAAAAATAAAGAGCGCATCTGATGGTGAAAACCTCTTTGAGGCACCAAAGGATGGGAAATTTGACACTCTCCTAGAGCACTTCTGGGAGAGATTGAAATTCCTAATTGAACCAACACAGTCCATCAATGTCGGCAATGTAGAAATAGTAAGAACTCTTCATCTGGCAGAATCATTGACAAAAAAAGAAAATCCCCTTTATCAAGCTCTTTGAAGAGTGACAAGTCAAATTTTCTTGGTCGTATGCAGACGTGCTAGGGATAGATCTAGACCTCATCATGCACCATTTATCCCTTCTTTCAAGAATCAAACCAGTCAAACAAAAGTTGAGAAAAATGCATCCGCACATTGCCCTATTAGTGAAGGCTGAACTAAAGAAGTTATTGGATGTCAAATTCATCAGGCCTATTGACTATGCAGAGTGGATATCAAATATTGTGCCTGTTTCGAAACCTGATGGTAGCATAAGGATTTGCACTGACTTTAGAGATCTCAACAAGGCTTTTCCAAAAGATGATTTCCCCTTGCCTAACATAGACATCATTATGGTCTTAACAGCAGGACATGGCATGTTATCACTAATGGATGGATTTTGCAGATATAACCAAATCAAGATAGCTCTTGAAGATCAAGATAATACAACCTTCACTTTCCCATGGGGAACCTTTCGTTGGAATGTCAATCCCTTCAGGTTCAAAAATGCAGGGGCCACATACCAAAGAGCTATGACAACCATCTTCTGTGACATGATGCATACTTTCATGGAAGACTATGTGGATGACCTGTTGGCAAAATCATACACTAGAGAAGGACATTTGGAGATATTAGACAAGCTATTCACTCGCCTGGAGAAGTTTAATGGTCGCCTTAATCCAAAGAAATGTGTATTTAGGGGTAACATCAACAAAGCTACTTGGGTATATAGTGTTAGAGAAAGATATCGAAGTGGACCCTGCAAAGGTGAAAGATATAATGGAGATGTCTCCCCCGAAAAACATCAGTCAGTTAAGATCCCTCTAAGGAAAATTCTAATCAATCAGAAGATTCATCTCGCAACTAGCTGATAAGACTCATCCTTTCACTTATCTCTTGTATAAGAATGTTTCTTTTTGATGGGATGAGAAGTGTGAAACAACTCTCAACCAACTAAAATAATAATTGATGAGTCCACCAGTTCTAGCACCTCCAATAGAAGGGAAGTCTCTTTTATTATACATTGTCACTATTGACCAATTATTGGGAGCCTTGTTGGCATAGGTAGATTCAATGGGGAATGAGAGATCAATTTATTACATCAATAGAACCTTGAATGGATATGAGATCAATTATACATCCATTGAGAAATCTTGTCTAGGCGTAGTGTTTTCTACCCAATAATTGCGACACTATATGCTCATTCATACAGTTAATCTCATAGCCAAGATAGATCCACTAAAGTATCTCCTAAGCAAAGAAAATTTGATAGGAAGAGTGGCTAAGTGGGTAATGGTACTAAGTGAATTTGACATCCAATATGTCGACAAGAAAGCTATCAAAGGGCAAGCCATCGCTGATCAACTAGCTGAGGCACCAATTCATGATGATAATCCCCTCCATATTGAATTTCTAGATGCAAATGTTCTGACAGTAACAACAAAAAATTGGGTGTTATACTTTAATGGTTCCTTCACTTAGCATGGATCAGGAGCAGGGATCCTATTCATCACTCCCCTAGGGAACACCATTCCAAAATCCTATCGCTTGATGTTTCCTTGCACCAACAACACAGACGAATATGAAGCACTCATTATCAGAATCAAGATAGTTATGGAATGGAAAATTATAGAGCTCCAGGTTTATGGGGATTCTCAACTAGTCATCAATCAGGTCAACAATGATTATCAAACCAAAGATGACAAGCTAATGCCTTACAAGAGAATGATTGATGACTTCAAGAATTATTTTTTCAACATCAAATTTGGTCAAATCCCAAGGAGTGACAGCAAAGTTGTTGATGCTATGGCTACTATTGATTCTTTGTTGTAGATTCCAAAAAAATGTGACCGTTATGAGTTCATGGTAACTATTTATCCCCGCCTACGATGACTCTAAGTCCCAACTTATTTGCCACCTAGACGATGCCAATACCTCCATCTATGGAAAGATCTACACTTACCTAAAAGATAATATCATTCCTCCTGATCTTTCTTGCAAGTAGAAATAATTTCATCCACCAATTTGCACATCATACCCTTATAGCAGATGTACTTTATCGTCGAGGTCTTGATGAAACTCTTTTGCGATGTTTAGAAAGCGATGAGTTTGAAACAACTTTACGCGATGTCCATGAGGGTATTTACGAAACTCATTCAAGTGGTTTAACCCTTGCCATGAAACTCCTTCATTTGGGATATTACTGGCCGACTATGGAGAGAGAAGCCTTTAAATTTGTCAAGACATGTGGAAAATGCCAGATCCACGATAATCTCATCCATGCACTAGCACAAAAATTGTAGCCCTTCGCATCAAGATGGTCATTTTGTCAATGGGGGTTGGATCTTGTTGGTAAAATTCACCCACCCTCATTCAATGGACACAAGTTCATCATCACAACCATGAAGTATTTCACGAAGTGGGTTGAAGCCGTGCCTCTGATCACCATCACAGGGAAGCAAATCTCATAATTCATCGTGAACTATATCATATGTAGATATGGCATCCCTCAATCCATTGTCCTTGACAATGGAAGACCTTTCAAGAATCATGACTTACAAGAACTCTGTGAAAAGTTTCATATCTAGCATTGGTTTTCTACACCCTACTACCTCAAGAGAATAGCCAAGCCGAGGCCTCTAATAAAACAATCCTAAAAATCTTAAAGAAAACCGTCAATGATGCTGGACATGACTGACATGTTCAATTGAACCCTACTTTATGGGCCTATCGTACAAGCATCTAAACACCCACATGAGCCACACCATATGCACTTGTCTATAGATTTGAAGTGTTATTGTTAATTGAGATCAAGATACCATCACTCTGAGTATCCTTGAAAGGTCTCATTATAGACGAAGATTACCATGTGTCTAGACTGCAAGAGCTAGAGTTGTTGGATGAACATCATCAGTTGGCAGTAGATCACTTGAAATTCTATCAGCAAAAAATGTCTAGAAGCTACAATCACAAAGTCAAACCTAGGAAATTTCAAGTAGGTGATCTGGTACTGAAAGAAAATCCCCATAACTAGCAGGACAGAGAAAAGAAAGGAAAATTTGAACCTAATTGGTTGGGTCCTTTTGTTGTGGTATCAGTCTTTGGATCGGGGGCATATCAGTTATCTACACTCGACGGGGATCTGTTTGAAGAACCAATGAACGACCTTCATTTGAAGAAGTTCTACACATAATGCATCAAGTGCATGCTAAAAGTCCTAAAAAGTAGAAAAAGTCTAGAAAAATCTTGAAAAAATAGAAAAAGTCCTAAAAAAATGGTCACTCCGATGAAAACCTAGTAAACAGGCGTCTTGGTGACAACATAAAAAAAAAGATAAAAAAATAAATTAAAAAAAAATAAAAATAAAATCAGAAAAAGAGAAAAATACAAAAAAAGTGAAAAATCAAAAAATGGTTGCCTTGATGAAAACTTGGCAAATAGGCATCTTGGTAATAGAAAAAAATCATAAAATCTAAAAAGTGCAATAAAAACAAATGGTGAAAACCTGGTAAACAGGCGCTATTTATGATAGGTCAGCTTCTCCATCTATTCGAGTGTGTGTTGACCGTCTACTTCTGTCGCCCTTGCGCATTCACGCCTATCTTACAGCAAGCTTCATGTCCATATTTGGCTAACGCGGTCATCTCACTCTGGCTTGGTTTTCATTGTACATATCCATAATAAATTTGGTTTGTTCTCACTGGGGGAAAAATCCTGATCTCCCTGGGGGAAAATCACCATTGAGCGTAAATCAACAGGCAAGCAATCAACAAACCGCAACATCTAAAACAACAATTGCAATAGCCATTCAAAATTTGAACATCGAACGTTAATCAATCAAATCAAACATCAAGTCAAATCAAATCATCCCATCACCGACGAATAATCTTCTGAATCATGGTTGGATTAACTTAACACAAATGCTCATTTGATGTATCTTGATTGTTGTTATCGTTTCTCGGGAGTACCTCGATGATGTCACAAACTAGAGGCACTATGATCAAGAATTATATTTTTCTTTGTCCGTTGCTTATGAGTCATTCATTACTACAGTGCAAATTGTTGTGGGACATGTGATTACATTTCAAATTTGCATAGGAACATGATAACTCTTGTCTGTTTACACAAGTGATACTCAGGTCACCTTGGTCTAATTATACCTAGATGCTTGTGTTATCTTGCATTATCAAATCTCAACGGAAGTTGTATGGAATTTTTACTCAGGTCATCATCGTATAATTATACCATCGATGTTTGTACTAAATTTTAACATAATAAAACGCTCAATGATGACAATATGCACAACGAATAAGATTGGCAACATTGCATAGATAGAATTGCATTCATGTTGGTCTGCATTTGCATTATAGATTTTCTAACTGGTCATTCTCGAGGTTGATGTTATTTATTTCTACAGGATTGAGTATACTTGACATAACAAAAAAATCATTCATGCATTCATTATAATATTTGCATCTGAAAAATTCCAAAAATAAAGCATAAAACCATCATCACTCATAATTCATTTCATCACATCAAGGTCATAATAAATGCATTATTTCATTCTTTCATAATTCATCCATATTTATTCATCATAACATCATTAGTTCATAATAACATCATAATCTATTTGCATTCATAATCATAATCCATTTCACATATTTGCATAGAAAATACCAAAAATATAGAAAAGTGCATTACATTTCATTTACATCATAACATTCATAATAACATAAAATTATACATTCATACATTTGCATGTATCACATTTGCATCCATAAACCATTCATATCCATACATATAACCATCCATCTACAATCCATAATAAAACCATTTGCATCCATACATTGATATGCATATAAAAAATTACAAAAATTACATTTCATATCATTTGCATCCATATCATCCATCTCATAAATGCATCATTCATAAACATAATAAAAAGAATGCATCATCATCCATACATGCATAATCATATAGAACATGGCATACTCACATAGAACGTAAAATTAAATGCATCCATCCATAATAAAACATCAACACGTAAGATCATCGAACACCGCTGCATATCATATAACCTCATAAAAACATGTCAAGTATATAATGATATAAACTAAGAAAGTGATACATAAAAAATGTGGCATAAGGCCGAGTCTCTGAATCAAAGTATAAATCAAGTATGTCCATGGGATCCTGTAGTGCTGCCCCCTGATGTGATAGGCCTCTGTCCAACACCGCCCACCCCTAATGGTCCTACCCTTGATGGCCCTGTCCTTGGTGGAGGTTTGTCTGGTGGAAGTGGCTATGTGACCTCTCTACTAGTGGTGTGTGAATGCGAGCATCTGAATATGGATCTGGCATAGTTGACGTGTTGCTCTGTTGGTACGACCTCGTGGTACCTACCTCTATAATATTCCACCTCCTTGGTAGACTCTCTGAGCTATTTGACCAGATCAGCGGTACTAGTACCCTGAGCAACTATCTGAATTTGATCCGCTACTGCCATATCCTATGCCTCCTACCTCCTTGCAACATCTCTCTCTGCCATAAGAGTGGCTACTTGGGCTTGTAGCTGCACCATCTGCCCCTGAATCTGCACTTGTGTTGGAGCTTGTGCTTGAATTTGAGCCAGGGCCTGGGTAAGCTATGTCTAAAGTATCTGGATCTGGCCTTGTAATGTCTACACCTGTCCTTGTAGCCTGACTATTTGTGTCTATTGTCTTTGAGAGGTCATCCAAACTATCAGTGGTTGTTGCTCACCTGGCCCTGATCTCCACCTCTTGGGGATGACCCCAAAGTCTGGTGCACCTCCTCCACCACCCATCTCCACCCCCATTTCCACCCCCACCTCCTCCTCCATCCCCTTCGTCATTACCTCCATCACCCCAGCCTCCCCTTCTACCTCTTCACCACCTCCATCTCCTCCTCTCGGCTGCACGACCGACCCTGTTCTCCTCCCTACCTCTAGAATAGGTGTAGGCTCGTCGGGACTAGAAATTCGTGGAAAGAGATGTGTGTGGAAATAATCCACATAATCAGCTATCATCTAAGCATCCACAACCTCAGGATGATATTGCCAATATATCGACTACATGTCGTAATACTCTGTATATGTTGCATCGTAATCAAGGGTTGGCCCCCACTCTAGTATATCCTGCCTGTGCCTAGCATAATGCGCTACACCATGAAAAATCCCTTGAATGTGGTCGTACAGTCTGTATACTCTACCAAAAAGAACCGTTCCAAAATGTATGGTGTCTGACCAATCAAATATCTGCTACAAAAAGAAAATGGCAACTCGGTACCATCCTCTACCCAGGCCTCACAAGCAAGATACGACCACTAGATCACAATGTCTAGGTCATCTAGGACCCGCCTCCAATACTCCAACTTGTCCAACTTATGCTGGACAAGTGGCCCTGTGTATCCAACAACATATGGCCATCCTACCAACCGAGCCCTACCTCCCACTGGCCGTGTGATCACAATGTGCTTCCAAGCCCAGAACTATAACAGTGTGCAACCTGCTATGAGACTGCTTGCCCGAAGATAAACCACCTAGTGCAAGTCGTGGTACAAATGTGCTAGCATGCATGATCCCCAAGAATACCTCGTGCCATGAGCAATCATGCTATCTAGAATCCACCCCCAACCCACTGAGAAGTCCTTTGACCTACGAACAGGGTAGAGAAATCCTCCAATGAATGCAACAAGAACGCAGGGTAAAGCCCGTCTAGAAGCAATCAACTCCCGCCATGCAATCTCATATCCAATAAATTTCTCATTGTGAAAAATATGGCATATGGCATCTATGCCCCCTGCTCCTCATGATCATAAACAACAATCTCCCCAATAAATGGTATCCTCAGTATCCGATAAACATCCTCCAAAGTCACTGTCATCTCTCCCATCGACAAATGAAAAGTATTGTGTTCGCTATGCCACCTCTCTACAAGTGTTGTTAGTAGCCCCCGATTAATCTGGTACTAGGGCATGTCAATCAATGAAGTCAAACCACATTGGTCAATGATGGCAAGATCTGTCAGAGTCAGCTATGGGATCATATCTCATGTTCCTGGAAAGTGCTCGTGAACCTGAAGGTTCCCTAAGCCACCCTCCTAGAATAAAATTAAAACATCAAGTCAACAAATCATTCAATCAGCCTATCAATCAACACATCATCTAATCAAATCAGTTGGCGTGAGATTCTGATCAAATCTTGAGGAGCACCTATCCAATTTCTCAACTCTCATTTGTCATGAGATTGATCAACATCAATCAACTTATCCTATTCATCATTCCTCGTCTATCATGAGGATGATCATCAATCGATCGATCAATCAACCTATCCTATTCATCATTCCTCGCTTATCATGAGGACGATCATCAACCTATCAGTCAACATCATCTTATCATCGGCTGATGTGATCATCAATCATCAAAATCTAGGAGAAATTCATCAAAAACATCAATTTTGGCTGGATGCGCTAAAACAAGGTTTCTATGCATTGATTTACCAAATGTGCTAGAAAAAATGTTGGATGCATCATAACAGAGTCCTGATGCACTGAAAAATAGATTCTATGCGTCGAAACAGAGTCCCGATGCATCGTTTCCCGGATGTGCTACTTGATCAATCCTATGCACAACTCTATCCTATGGATGTGCTAAAACCCGGATGTGCTAATATACTGACCTAATGCGTTGAAATGGGTTCTGGATGTGTTAGTCTAGTTTTGGGGTTCTAACCTAATGAGATGCACTATTACATAACTCCTATGTGCTGAAGCGGGTACCCTATGTGCTAATTCTCTATCCCTATGTGCTAAAATGTGAAGCTAATTCGAAATTTCAAAAGGAATTTAAGCAGGAAAAAATCAAATTTCAAATTTCTAAAAAGAGGTTTTCGAGGTACGTACCGGAGGTCCATATGCAGTTGGATGCTAGTGGCAGCGAACTCGCTCGAATTTGTGTGTGTGGCATGGAATTATTTCCATCTTTGCTCTACAAGCTCTCAATTTTCAAAATGCTCAAGTTATAAATGAACCTATCTTTTCCCCCTTTTTACCCTTTTAAAGGTCAATTAAGTGGTAATTATGGCGACATTTTATTTAATTTTTCAAATGGGTCTTTTCATCAACTAATCAGCAGTGTGGCGGAACTCTTCTAATTTTCGGGAGATAAATCAGGTCACCCTTATCAAATCCTATTGATCATCAACTTATCATTGAAAAATCATTTAACTCATCAAATTTTTTTAAAAATCATCAAAAAATTCAAAAATCCCTGATTTATCTCCCGAGGGGGCATCCTTTCATCATTGCTGCAAAATCAAAGTTTGGGGCATGTCGATTTTTTTTTATCATCACAGTCGAAAAATTTATTCTTTGAAGCTTGAGTCTGTGTGTGTGGCGTGGAATTCTATCCATCTTTGCTCTATAGGCTCTCAATTTTCAAAATGCTCAAGTTACAAATGAACCTATCTTTTACCCCTTTTTACCCTTTTAAAGGTCAATTAAGGGGTAATTATGGTGGCATTTTATTTAATTTTTCAAATGGGTCTTTTCATCAACTAATCAACAGTGTGGTGGAACTCTTCTAATTTTCGAGAGATAAATCTGGTCACCCTTATCAAATCCTATCGATCATCAGCTTATCATTGAAAAATCATTTAGCTCATCAATTTTTTTCAAAAATCATCAAAAAAATTCAAAAATCCCTGAGGGGGCATCCTGTCATCATTGCTACAAAATCGAATTTTGGGGCATGTCGAAATTTTTTATCATCACGGTCAAAAAATTTATTCTTTGAAGCAATGTGGCTGCGCACATCACTTCAAAGAGGGGCAAAATGTATGCATGCAAAAATGGTCTAGAACATATATTAATTAAATACTTGCTATTTGATTAATATTCTTAATTCCTCTATTATTATAAATAAATTGCAAAATTTATTTATATGGTTCATATTCTAATTCTTATTTTCCAAAATTCACTTCCTTCCTAAATTAATTAAATGGACAAATTAAATCAATTTGTTATTTAATTGATTTTCCCTCTTCCCTCTTAAATTTGAATTTTTAAATTCAAATTAGTATATTCTTCTTAAATTGGTTAAAATGCACAATTAAATCAATTTGGCATCTTGCTAATTTACCATCTCCATTTAAATTGAATTTTTAATTCAATTTAAGCACATTTCTACATATT
Organism: Sequoiadendron giganteum; assembly: GCA_007115665.2. Lineage (NCBI taxonomy): Eukaryota > Viridiplantae > Streptophyta > Pinopsida > Cupressales > Cupressaceae > Sequoiadendron > Sequoiadendron giganteum. Next base: position 88,019,733 of record CM021110.1, on the reverse strand, counting down.
TCCTCCAACCACTTCCAACTCACTTGCCACCTCATCATGTGTCTCACAAAATGAATTTTCTAAATTGGAAAATATGAAATATCTTCAACAACTTTGCAACCAATTTGGAACTAACTGAGACACATGGCTCCTCCTTCTCTGTGATTCCCTTTAACACTTGGAAATTTGTCTTGCTAAAGGGAACCATCTCCCTCATTCCCTCTAACCTCCTGATGCTCCACCGTTGATGCCACAGGATCGCAATCCTGACAGTCCATTGTTGTCACATCACCTTGAGCCTTAGAAAATCTATAAATAGGACCCTTTGCTACAACTTTTCATATAAAGTAGATTTGGATAAACTTATGCTGCTGAATTTTACTGCATTTTGAGAGGAATGTGGAGAGCTTTGTAGCTTAGTTTTGAATTTCAGTTCAGATAGTGTTATAATGAAATTTTTGTTTTGGATAGCTTAGTTCATTTCATATTTCATATAGCATTTCCATTAAATCATCATCATCATCAATCTCAACATCTATATTTTAGCATCATCTCATCATAGGATCATTTAGTCTTCAAGCATCAAATATCGAAAATATAAAAATATAGGCATGTAGATTTCATCATAGCATCTCGTATCTTAAGTTGTTAATCTTTGCAGGTTCATGTGCAACACTAATAAGATTTGAGAGCATGATTTGTAGTGGTCCTTGAGATTAGAAAACCATGGAATGAATTAAGAGGATAGTTGTAGCTTTTAATTCTGCTATTTAGATTTCCTTTTATGCAATACATTGCATAAAGGCGTGTTTGATTTCGTTATACTGACATTACAGGACATTTTTCATACCACACACATACTAACACTGTCCAGTGGCAAATAATCCCCCTTTTCTTTAAACTCTTGCATCATTTTGTGCCTAGCTATGAAGCAATCTGGTGACGTATGGAATGGTTTGCTCTGGTTTGGTTATTTCTTGAAGCATGTGTGGATAGTACCTAGGAGAAATTTTACTTTTCAATAATTTTTGTATGCTTTATTTTAGAATAGATGTTTTATATTTGAGAAAATGCTCCAAAAAAGTGATAAATGCATGGAGTTTTATTACAAATATTTTGATTCCATGAAATTGTTGAATGCTTAATGCTAAATCTACTTGAATGAATGCAAGTTATTTGAATTTCATGAAATATTGTTGCACATTTGTTGATTTCATGAAGTTATTGAATGATCGGACTGAGATTATTTTCATATCTCTATGATACCAATGAATGCCTTAAGGACTGTTTACCCCTTGTGTTTACAACATTATCACAACGAACCTTGAGCAAACCTAGTATGTCAAGACCTAACATAAATGAGCCTTGGGATTAAGCCGAGTTAGCCTTTGATTTAGGTTTTCCTGGTGGAATATTTCAAGAAAAATTGGTTCCTGTGGTGTCTATATGAGAATTTATCTACCTTTTGGTGTGTGACTAACATCTACATCAACATATACATGATCCTTGATGGAATTCCTATAAATAAACAATTTTATAATCATGAATAACCTGAATCATTACAATGTTCTTTATGAACAAAACCTTATGTTTTTACTCTAAAAACCTGAAACCTTATTTTAAGGAAGTAAGATTTTATATAAGATATTATATTATTATATTTATTGAACAAGTTATCAAAATTATTAGACGAAACGAGGAGGGTCTTGTTGATGACTTTTTGTAGTCCTGTTTAGCCAAAATGCTTAAAAATAGGAGAGTAGTTACTCTCACGAGCTATATTTAGGACTTGGACAAGTGGCAGTATCCAAGACCCAAGAAGTTACGAGAATGTAACATGGGGTGTTTGAAGTAAGAGAAAACTAACCAAACCAATCAAATATTGACTTGCTGAGTCATCACTATATGAATAAGATTATTTGAAAAGTCAAACCATTTGGTCAAACTATAAGTTTGAGTTAACCATAGGTTAGTTAAGGTTTCCAAATTGAGTTAGAGGTGGGTGAATGCATGACTCCAATTTTAAGGAAGTGGTTGAATTTGATTCAAACTTTGACCAAAGTAGGTGCAAAAGTCTTTTCTTTCACTTATTGGTTCACTGCGCTCCAGAGTTGCATAGTTATCTAGTAGTGTCACACATAGTTAGAAGAGTATACAGTTGTATGACCATATTGGTTATGTAGGACACAACACTAGAGACTCATATGAAAATACTAGGGGTTCCTTAGTCTATACTCTTTGTTGAAGGGTAGGGCCACTTCTAGTTGGATGGTGTTCGGGGGATTGCCAATCTGTGCTTGGGTGATGTTCTCCCTCTTGTAGACAACATGTTGAGGCTTGTGAAACAACAAATCAATCCATATATGGAAATCCTAACCTTGTACTTATTTATAAATTATAAATCATATATGAATATTGTAATTGAAAATATGTGTTTCTTTACAAGATTAAAAATAATGTTATTTCAATCATGAAATGTTTTATGTTTTTAATTATGCAAAGTGTAAAATATGATGTTAGAAAATAAAATAAAAATCACTTCCCTATTTTTAAGGAATTGAAAATATTTACTTCAAGTTAAAATCAAAGTGTTTAATAATTTGAATGGGTAGTTATGTTGCACAATTAAATTTTAATAGTATTACTTCTTTTAAGTATAATGTCATGATGATATTTATTACTAGGTCAATATATAGGTGAAAGAAAATAAAATAAACCTTTCAAATAAATCAGGGTAAAGTAATAAACTCAATTAAGCAATTGAACCTATATTAAGGAGTTCAGACTAATAATTGATATAGAACACATTTTTTGAAATAAGAAAGAGGGATTAAAACTTAGCTTAATGTGTGGTTTTAAGATTTTCTATTACATATATTATTTGTGATCTAAAAATATGCTCTAAAATTAGTAATCCTTGACAACAACTCACTAAATTATTATCTTTCCTAATGTGAAAATATGCTTGTGAAATTGATCTTTACACCTATGAAAATGAAGCATGTCTAATGAATCAAATTTTATGCATGGAAATGAATTTTATACTTCTATAAGTATAAAAAAAAGTCACCTCACTTTTTGGAATCTATATGTGAATCAAGGTGGTATTGACAAAAAACTGAGTTGGGAGTTTGCTAAGCAAGGATCTTCTCCTTTTATCAAACACCTAGTTTTGTAACAAGGATCAAGAGAGTAAGAAATTATACAGAATTCCCTAATATTTCACAAAGTGTAGATGGAATAGTGTAATTTGGTAGTGAAATGAATATTCTATTCTCAAATGATAATTTTATGTGACGGTCGAATAAAATCCTAGACATAAAAAAAATAGGAACTATTCTTTTACACAACACCCTAAGAAAAAATTAACGTATTTCGCATTCAGGTCAACAAGTTAAGACTAATCAAAACGTAGTGAACACAGGCCTTGATTTAAATTTAAATTTGAAATTTTTAAGGCCATCATGCACCCACAAATTTGACCTAAAAAATGAATAGATAAACTAAAGATCAAGATGAGCCCTTGGAGACAATGCCGATAATGGCATAGTGTGATGGTTAAGTTGTGGTGTTGTTTTTATTTCCATCAAGGTTAAAACCTCACTAGGGTGTTACTATTGAGTGTGTATATTGGGGATGAGGTTCCCCATTTGTGACCTCACTAGTTCATAGCTCTGGGTCAAAAGTGTTTACCCCTTTTAAAAAAATGTTGGCCCTTAGAGATGTTTGTAGTGTAATTTGGTTAGGTTCAAGTAATTCACTATATTTTACACAAAAAACATGCACTTGCACACTAGTCACTACATTGGGGACAACCGATCAAAATAAGCCCAACAAAAAGGGGAAAAGTGCAATAAATACAATTTTCACCCTTATAATAAGATGTGATTTTTTCATTCATTGCACATTTTGGTGGTGATTTTAATTTTCCAATAGTTGTAATATTGTTCCCTTTGAGAGGAAATTATTTAGTTTTTACCTTTTTTATATTATAATTTGTATTTTACTTATAGAAAAATATATTTTATATTTAGAATCTTCTCTTAAAATGTAAATTATGTATAATTTAACATTTACAATTTCAATTTAGAAAGGAGATTAAAATTAAATCATACACACTTATTTAATAATAAATGTGTCACATAATTGAAAGGAAGTCGGGTGCTCGGAAGCAACTTCCTACACTAATCTAAGCAGGAGAGTATTATAAAAAATTCTTATTAAAACCTTAAATTGCTACAAGTACCAACAAATGCACATTTAATTACATAAAATAGATAAGACAAAGATAAACCATAACACAGTGTATACGTGGGAAAACCCTTTCGGGAAAAACCCACACTCCAAATCACGCAACTCAAATGTATTATCAACAAAAAGAATAGTTACAATGCAATCTCAAAGAAACGTTCAGGATTCTTCTCACTACATCAAGAATCTGGATAAATTTCGACAACATAACGACATGTAATCAAACTTCAACCTGCAACCCATAAAATGCACTAACTGTGTAAGTATTTATAATGCAACAACATGAAGTAAAATGCCAAAAACTTGCCAAAACCATTTCACATGCCCAAGGTGTGAACTAGAGTCTATTATGACATGTTGTGATAGTCAAGACTCATTTAATTTGTAAAACTTCCAAAATCAACTTTTGCCTCCACCAAAATGGCCACCACTTGCCATGCAAGACACCACTACACATGCAACTGCCAAATGAAAACTTAGGCGCCCCCATAATAGTAGCTTACCTATCATAGTGTAAAAATGAAACTTTCATACACCACTCTTACAGGTGTCATATCGTCATAGTAGTTTCCACAATAAACTCTTATGGTTGTCAAAAACTATCATAACAAGTGTCATAGTTTGTCATAGTGCATGACATAGCAACTTATGACAAAAGCCATCAATTTAGCCTAAATTATAGGTCCTCCAAAGTGGACACCTACGTCCACAATTTTAGCTTACAACATTTACATGTCACTTTCCATGTAGGATGCCACATCAACGGCGGGTCCCACAAAGTGACAACATATTTAGTAGGCACAATTAATTACAAAATAAATAAATACATCAAATAACAATTAATTAAATGATGGGACTCAAAGGTTGATACACCTTATTCCCATCATTCTCCCACTTGTCAAAGACCTGCAAGATTCATATGAAATCAACTACTTAGGGCCCTAAGGCCCATGAAATCAGAACACCATCTGAATTTTTTTGTACTCACTGGTTTCGTCAATGCATCTCCAACATTCACCAAAGTGTCAACCTTTTCTAAATTCACCTTTCCATCTTCTACCATATCCCTAACAAAATGATACTGAACATTGACTTGCTTTGTTCTGGCATGGAAGGTAAGATTCTTTGTAGACAAATCACACTTTGGCTATCGTAACAAATAGTAATTTGTCTTACATCTAAACCAATATTAGAGAAAAATCTCTTAAGCCAAATGGCTTCCTTGCACACATGAGTGGCTGCCATGTATTTAGCCTCTGTCGTGGATAAAGTGACCACAAGCTTTCGCTTACTCATCCAACTTATTGCACCACCAAACCTCATGAAAACGTAACCACTAGTGGATCTTCTATTGTCAATGTCACCTGCCCAATCCGAATCCACATATCCATGAATACTCACTGAATACTGAGGTCCTGTAGGATAAACATGAAAACACAAAGCATACTTTGAATTACCCTATAAATACCTGAAAACCTTCTTAACAACATCCCAGTGTACTCATCCAGGATTAGCCATAAACTGACTAAGGACTCCCACTACTTGGGCAATATTTGGCCTCGTACACACCATTGGATACATCAGACTACTAAATGCGCTCGCATAAGGTACTCTAGTCATGTCCTCCATCTCAGTAGGATATTTTAGACAATCATTCCTAGAAAGCTTCGTCCCCTACATAATAGGAATAACTAACTGTCTGCAATCTACCATGCTGAACCTTTCCAACACCGAGTTTACATACTTTCTTTTTCTTAACCAAAGCTTTCTGTTAGCTCCATCTCTCCCTATATCCATCCCTAGAATGCACCTCACAACACCTAGATCTTTCATCTCAAACTATATTAACAACCGAGATTTCAAATTTAAAATCATACTTTTACCATTCCTAATAAACAACATATCATCTACGTATTAAACAATAATGAGAATGCAACCATTATCAATTTTGAAATACATACAATGGTCAAATTTAGATCTCAAAAATCCCAAAGATAAAACATAAGTATCAAGCTTCTAGTATCACATTCTATGAGACTGTTTGAAACCATATAGAGACTTTTTCAGTTTGCAAACCAAATTTTCTTTACCTTTAACAAAAAATGCTCTAGCTGTGACACATAAATCCTTTCCTCCAAGTCACCGTGAAGAAATGTTGTCTTCACATCCATTTGTTCCACTTCAAGATCATATGATGCCGTGAGTGATAACATCAACCTGATAGATATCAGCTTTACTACAGGTGATAATATTTCACCATAATCTATTCCCTCCACTTGGGAATATCCCTTAGCGACCAACCGTGCCTTATACTTCTCAACACTGCCATCAGGACCACTTTTTCTCTTGAACACCCATTTACACCCAATGGGTTTATGTCCAGTAGGCAAAGGTACCAGATCCCAAGTATTGTTTTTCTTCAATGCAACCATCTCGTCGTCCATGGCTTTCATCAAGAAATCTGCATCACTCATACCCATAGCCTCTCTAACAGTCCTATACTCATCAGTGTTAGAAATTAAAGCAAAATAACAACTAGAATCCAATAATGAATAGCCAAACCTTTTTAGTTGTCACCTAACATGAGTAGATCTCCTCAATTGCTAAGGTTGAGATTCTTCTTCTTTAGAACTTTCAGAGCTACTAGAGATCTCCTCATCATTAGTTGCTACATGAGTCGGTAGCTCATCTTTCTGAGGTGTAGGTGGACATTGAACTACCTCCTTTTGCTTCTCTTCAACTATGGAAGGCTTCATCTCTTTGAAAATTATACTTCTACTATAGATACAAAAATTTGATGTGGGCTCCCATAGCTTGTACCACTTCACATCGACACCATAGCCGATGAAGATACATTTAACTACCTTGTTCTCTAAATTAGACCTCCTCTCAATAGGAACATGAGCATAAAATTCATAGCCAAATACTATGATATGTCTCAATGAAGGATTTTTACCAAACCATGCCTCCATAGGTGTCTTTTCAACAAGCGTTGATGTAGGAGATCTATTAATCAGATAACATGTAGTGGCTACAACTTCATCCCAAAACTTCTACTCAAGGCCAACACCACTTAACATACTCCTAGCCCTCTCCATCAATATCCTGTTCATCCTCTTTGCAACTCCATTTTTCTACGGGCTATATGGAGTTGTCTTATGTCTCTCAATTCCATGCTCTTTACAAAACTTGTCAAATTTTTCTGAACAATTCTCACTGCCATTATCAGTTCTCAAACACTTAATATTTGTACTAGTTTGATTTTCAACCAAGGATTTAAATTCCTTAAATCAACTAAAAACTTCAACTTTACTTATGAGAAAATAAACGAATGTCCTACTATAATCATCTATGAAAGAAAGAAAATATACAGATTTTGAAAATGAAGGAACATTCATAGGACCAAACACATCTGAATGAACATAGTCCAAAACCCCATAAGACTTATGAGAACTAGAGTAAAAAGAAACACGATGTTGTTTTCCATAAACACAATGTTCGCAAAAGTCGAACTTGAGATTATAATCATCAAGGTCTTCAACAAGGCTCTTATTTTTCACAGATCTAAGACCCTTCTCACTAATGTGACCAATTCGTTGGTGCCATAACATTTACTTCTTTATAGGAAGCTTCATTTCCAATGAATGAGCACCCTT